>JAWNLI010000069.1:1200000-1605000 GCA_035042405.1 Drosophila demipolita
GGTATGTGTAAATCGCCTAGATATTTATCAAGAAAATTATAGACAAGCAGCTAGGCTGCCCCCGGGAGAGGATCAGGGAGTGTGCAGGGAGGAGCTCTGTTGATTATGGCTACAGATTTTAATAGCTTTGACTATTATCTCAGCCAAAGAGTTGCCAGACTAACGCATATGTGTTGTGTGTATGTGTGTGTGTGTGCGTGTGTGTGTGCAGCAGGCAGCGTCTATAATTACAAGTTGTTTCTTTTAGTTTTATTTTAAATTTTATTTTTATATTTTCTTTTCTTTTTTTCCTTTTTTTTTGTTGATTATTAGCTACCTTCGCCTGGGCAGCGAGCCTGGCCCGAAGGGATTAAAACTGAAAACACACACACACACACACTCGCTGACCCTTTCTTGTCGTGTGTTGTTTGTTGTTGTTGTTGTTGTTTGTTTTGTAAGCAAACTGAAGTAGTGAGCTAAGCGTCTTGGTCCAAGCCAAGATATGAGCAAATGCATTGGACATCAGCGGCGAGTTGGGACAAAACTGCGTCTCGTTTCTATACAAATATTGAAACCCTCTGCGCATGTGTTTTTCTCATATCTCGGTGTGAGTGTGCATGTGTGTGTGTGTGTGTGTGTGTGTGTGTGTGTGCGTGTTTGTTTTTTCTGTTTTAGTTTTTTTATCAACTGCTTTGAACCTTTTTTCACTGCGTCTGCTGGTCTCTGCTGTGGCTGTTGTTTATTTACACAAAGCCCAGACCCAGACCCAGACACAGATCCAAACCCAGAGCAGGCAGCGAAAAAAGTGGCAGCCAAATTGCTCCTCGATATCTTTTATTTTCTTGGCCAGTAGTTATTGCTGTTGTTGTTGTTGTTGCTGTGGCTTATACAATTTTAATACGCTGAACCCATTAAAAATTTTGTAAAAAAGGGTATAATCGGTTTGTACAAAGGTGTATAACAGGCATATATATATATATATTTATATATATATATATATTTATTATTAATCAGATTAAACAATCGTGTCTTGATGACTATAATATATAGCGAATTTAAATTATATTTTTAGGCTCTCGTAAACCCAAGCTCAGATTAAGTTTACTTTATTTTATCGATACATATCGATTATCAAATATAAATAAATTAGAACCATAGTTTTAAAGCAAGCGATTTCCAATTGTTTTATTATATATCTTGACATATATTGATCAACTGCTCTAATCATGATCAAATCAGAAAGATTTAGGTTTTATAGTTCAGCACGTATTCTCACAATGCAAGCATTTTAAGTATACTTAGAATATATTTAATGGATTCAGCTATGTATTCAGGGTGTATCGCAGTCGAGCATTTTTACTTGTTGATTTGTTTCTTCTTTTTTTTGTACACACTTTTAAGCCTTTGGCTTCATTTGCTGGGCAACCGTTTGCGCAAACGTTGGCCATGCGAGTGTGCGAGTGTGCGAGTGTGCGTGTGTATCTGTATCTTAATATTGTATCTGAAAGTACACAGCTCACTCTCTCTCCTGTCTCTGTCTACCTCTTGCTCTTGATCTCACTCTTTCTGGCGTTTTTCTTTATGGGCAACAGCCGCGACACAGCAAGTAGTACGTTCAACGTTGCCGACTTCGCATTTTGCTGATGATGTCCATTATTTACAAACATTTTATTTGTTTTTCTTATTTGGCTTGACGTTTCAAAAGTGCCGATGTTTCAAAAGATAATGAACGCTGAATCGCATTGTGTGTACAAGGAGACAGAGCAAGAGAGAGAGAGGGGGTCAAACTGTCGACTGTCGGACAGTTGGATAGTTAGACAGTTCAGGCAATTCAAACAGCTTAAACAGTTAAACAGTCAGCCGGGCCCCAGTCATAAATGCATAAGTGAGAAGAAAAATACGACCGTAACGCCTAGTAAAAAAAGAGATATAAATAATATAAAATACGACAGCGAAAAAATTCCCAAAACGAGTTAGCATTTCTCGAGGCTACCACAGATACGTGTCTAATACCCTCCCAAATCTACCCACTTACGTATGCGCCAAACGACTTTTCAGTTAATCGGAATTAGTCGAGGGATGCGTTAAGATCAGATAGCAAAGTACAGGAAATGCCAAGTTATACAACAAGCGGAATACAATAGAAAGGAGCTGAGATGAATTCGACTTAAATAAAACTCGTAGTAGTGGTATTAGTCGAAGTTATGTTCAAAAGGTTGCAGTTGAATTTAAAAATATATATATATATATATAGAATAAATTGAATTGAAATACTACAAATTATAGAGTAGGTTCTTTATTAATATCTGATTAGAACATTTGAAGGAGTCTTGTAAAAGAGATTATAAATAAATTTTGCTCCGAAAAATATATAAATAGTCAGAAATATTTGTGCAAATTATATATGTTTAGAGCGAGTTCAATTTTTAATATTTGGAGGAAATTTAATACATTTTGTTAGTACTCAAAATGCTACAATTAAAATTGATTTACATTAAAATATAAAAGTGAACTTAACAGGTCAATAAATAATATAGCTATAGTAATTGAATACACCTTAGTTTAAAAATAATATTTACACCAAAGTATTTTAAAACAAATTGTCAGTTTGGGTTTTAGCTTATGTCAAATCACGTTGTCAATGAGTAGATAAAACTTTTCCATTGAAGCGAATCAGTATTATTCCTTGAGAGAGATTCGTGTGTCACATCTAATCAGAGATCGCCATAAACTATCTATCTTAGTTGCTCAAATCTAATCTGACAGCCATACAAAAGCCACCATCTTCACATCTCGACATCTCCACAACTCCACAACATCCAAATGGGCACGTGCAACGTTTAATGTTTAGCCGTGGCAGCCACCTAACAATGACTGACTATGGTGAGCTCAACCCACCAGAGACTCGCTGCCACAAGCTAAAAAAAATGCCTAAGCTATGCATACCATGATGCAGCAGTTTCAACTATCTACTTATCAAATACACAGACAGACACACAACAAAAAAAAAAATGAATAAAAAACTAAAACCTTAACTGAAAATCACGAAGTGAAAACTCATTTCAAGTCACCACAAGTCGAGAACATTTCCAGCAAATGATAAGCAAAGCTGTCATTGCACAAGCTGCGGGGGGGTTGCCAAGGGAAAGACAGAGACATAGACAGAGAGAGGGAGAGAGCGAGAATCATTGTCGTCGTTTTTTTTCTTATTAATTTTGTTTTTGCGCCTTATGTGCAACTGGTTCTACGTTTGTTATATTTAAATGTGGCTTTAGCGCAGTAAAGTTTTATGATCGATCCAGCAGCGACAATATGAACGTCATTATCATTGTAATTATCAGCATTACTTGTTGCACTGCTCTTTTTCTTGTTGTTTCTTCTTCTTCTTCAGTTGACTGTTATTATTATCGTGATGATCACGTTCCAATGCAAAAGAGCCGAGAGCCAGAAGCTGAAGCTCCTGTTGCGTAAATCCAGTAAGCAGTCAGTCAGTCATTCGCTCGAACGGGTCGCATCAGGTCTCTGTTCTTAGTCTCGGGATCGAGTTCGAGTTCGAGTTCGACTTCGACTTCGACTTTGAGTTCGTGTTCGTGTTGGTGTTCGTGTTCGTTTACGTGTTCGGCTACCAAAGAAGAGTCAAGGCTTGCTTGCCTAACTGACTGAGTGACTGCCGTTTAGTTCGCTTAGGCTACCAGTTGCATTTGTATGGCTGCCAAATGCTGCTACTATCTACATATATACATATTTAGATAAATGTGTGTGTGTGTGTGTCTCACTCTCTTTGTATAACTCAGTCTGTGTGTGTTTGTGTGTGTGTATTTATATCGCTACCACTACTGTGTGCTGCGCCTGACTCAGTCAGTCAGGTTTTTTTAGACGCACAATCTTATCTAACCTGGCAGAGTCGACAACTCCAACGACTCCGGCGACGGCGACTGCGACTGCGACTCGTTTCTCGTTCAGTTTAGTTTCACTTGCCGCCGCCGCCGCCTTTGCTGATAATAAACTACAGCAAAAACAACAACCAAAAATATAACAAATTTCATTAAAAAAAATAAATTAAAAAGTAAAAAAAACCGTGCAACGAATTGGAAATAATTTATACCCTATGTGCAAAAATGTAATAAAAAAATAAAATAATTTAATATTTAAATACTGATTAAATGTGCTGTGCAGTAAATATTTGCTTTGGTTTATAGTATTTTTTTTAGCTCTGTAAAAATTGTTTCGTAATTTTCAACGATACTTTTCAAATATACTCGAATTTAGTAATATTTATTTCGTTGCCTTCCAAATTTTTTAACAGCTTGCAAGCATTTTAAATGACAAATAACTGAAAATAAACATATAATTTTATAGTCGATTGTTCAAAAAATAAAAGAAATAACAAAATATTCGGATCTAAATTTTTGGTTTAGCTTTTTATGCTTAACTGGAATTATATTTGTGGAAAGATTTGTGCAATTAATAAAACTCTGAATTAAAACAAATCAAAAAGAAATATTTAAATATGGGCAAAGTTTTGTGATTTTTTTTCTTTAATTTTGTGTGTTATAAAAAACACCTGTGAACTGTTACAAACCCCGATCCATGGGATATATACTCCCGCCCAGTCCAATAGTTAAAGGGTAAATTTAGGAAAAAAAACAATAATTTTTATTGAACTTGACGAGCAATTAAGATAAGCCCAATAGAACCCAATAAGTCGCAAAACAATTAACACAACATTTGACTAATTGTTATTTCCATCTCTCTCTCTCTCCCCCCCGTCTCTCTCTATCTCCCTCTCTCTTATGTTACCTGCAGCTGAAGGTCTGACGGCATGTGAGTAGCTGAACAGAGCTCAATATGCCCACGGATAGCACAGCCAGCGATGGCGGAGTCGCCATCCCAATGTTGCGCGCCTCACGCATGGATCAGTTCATGTCCGCTGTGGCAGCCGCGGCAAGTGGTGCTGGCTCCGGAACTGGAGCCGGCGGCACAAATGCGGATGGTTCGGGCAGTGGCGGCGATTCGAGGAATTCATCAGCTAGCAGGATCTCGGCAGCAGCCGCTGTCTACGAAACCCAATTGGCTTATCAACAGCATCTGGCCGCATCGGGTTTGCACGGCGGTCCGCCGCATCATCGGGAGATTTCCGCCTTTGTGCCGGTGCTGCCGACACGGCAGGCGCTCGAGGCGAAGGCTCGCGCTGGCAGCAACTCCAACTACGAGATCATCGCCATGATGGCCGACAAGCGCAAGGAGCTGGCGCTGCGAGAGGCAGCCGCAGCGGCTGCTATGCTGGGACGTGGCGGTCCGCCGGGTGGGCCGCAGGGTGTGCCGCCGCCGGGTGTATTATACGGTCCGCCACCACCACCGCCATATCTAACCGGACCGGGACCATCGCCAACGGGCGCCGGCAGTTTTCCATTTCCGCCCGGCGCGGCAACGGCCGCTGCACTGTTCCCACCCGGTCTGGCGCCGGGCATGCATGCTGGGCTGGACAGACGTCTGCTGCGCGCACCCGGACGCGCCTCCCGGCCCAAGAAGCAGTTCATCTGCAAGTTCTGCAATCGTCAGTTCACCAAGTCCTACAATCTGCTGATTCACGAGCGCACGCACACCGATGAGCGGCCCTATTCCTGTGATATTTGCGGCAAGGCATTCAGGCGACAGGACCACTTGCGGGACCACAGGTGAGTGTCTGCCCCGTGTGGCAAGTTGGTGCAAAGTTGGTGGTGCTGGAAAGCGATCAGACAGAGGCAGCGGCAGAGGAAGGCGTGTCTCCTCGCTCGTAATTGCTGGCATGCCTCAAGGCAGCATGCAGCAAGAGGCATGCAGCAGCAAGCAGCAGAAGAAGACAAAAACTTGTAGAAAAGTTGTTTGAGATTTGTGGCAACGCAGCTGAAATACTCTAGGCCAAAAACTGGGCGGGTTATTTGTGCAGAGATCATAAATTAATGAGATTTTAATTCCCCAAAGTCATTTTTTATATTTATGGTTGAGGCTTGAAAAGGCAAATTAGAAATTTACTTTTTTAAACGATTTTTTAACTATACTTAAATTTTGAGCTAGTCAAGAGATTTTCTTAATATTTGTGGAAATTAGGTAATTTATTGAACTTAAAATTCTGATTGGGTACAAAAGAAGTTTTTACATTTATTTTATAAAGATTTATTTGAAAGAATTTGCATTTAGTTTTTTATTATAAATTAAAGCAACAATTTCCAATTTATATAAAATCCCCAAAACAATACTCAAAATTTTCCATTAATGTTATTTTTTACATATTTGCAAATGTATATCGATAATATGCATTAAAATTATTTAAAAAAAAAAAAAGGAACCAACAAACAGCTTGACAAATGCAAATGGCTTTGACTGTTAGCCAAGTTATGCGAAGAGCATGCCGTAAAAGACAGAGTTAATTAACTTTGTGGGTTTACACATTTGGGGGCCAGCCAGCAGTTTATGTGTCGGCGGTAGGTGGTGCGGGGAGGGGCAGGCGGCATATGTATTGGAGTACTTGGGGTACTGAGAACGGGGCAAGAGCAGGCAGCAGACACCAGCTTGGCATTGGCCTTATGCCTTGTGCCTCATGTGTCTGTGTCTGTGTGTGTGTTAGTGTGTGTTTGTGTGTGTGTGTGTTGGCCTGTCCAATACATTGTGTGTTTTTTTTTGATCGTTCGGTTTCGGTCCATTTGTCGTTTGTTTGCTTTGCCGCGGGGCTAATTTCTCGGCAACAGCAACAGCAGCCGCAGCCGCAGCAGCGGAAGGGGTAGGGGCAGGAGAAGAGCAGGCAATGGAAGAAGAAAACAGCAAGAAGAATCTCGGTGCGCCTCGAAGCCCCCCGAGCTAAGAGGCAAAATCAAAGGCAGACCCAAGCCGAGAGCTCAAGTCAAGAACCTGTTTTATGTTTTTTCTTCTTTTTACCAGTCACAGCAGCTGCTGCTGATGTTGCTGCTGCTGCTGCTGGTTGCTGCTGTTGCTGGTCCAACAACAAGTGGACGCCATTTCAAAGATGGCGGCCATAAACATAAAATATATCAGCGCACTTTATCTGCGCCCGGGCAACAAGAGCGGGTGGGGCAGAGGGGTCGTGGCGGGGGCGGGGCGGGGGGGGAGATAATGCCTGGCTGTGAAGATAACTGTCAACTTGAGCAGCAGCAGCAGCTACCAGCTACCAGCTAATAATAGTAGCTACCAAAAACAACAACAACAACAACAACAACAACAATAATAACGCCCACGCAATATTTAAATTACAATTCCCCGTTTCCCCCCCCTTTCGTCATAGGTACATCCACTCCAAGGAGAAACCGTTCAAGTGCACGGAATGTGGCAAGGGCTTCTGCCAGTCGCGTACTCTGGCCGTGCACAAGATACTGCATATGGAGGAGTCGCCGCACAAGTGTCCCGTTTGCAGTCGCAGCTTTAATCAGCGCTCGAATCTGAAGACCCATCTGCTCACCCACACCGATCACAAGCCCTACGAGTGCTCCTCCTGCGGCAAGGTCTTCCGACGCAACTGCGATCTGCGGCGCCACGCGTTGACGCATGCCGTGGGTGAGGTGAACAGTGCCGACTATGTCGATGTCGGCGAGGAGGATGAGGCACGTCAGCTGAGTGGCGATGAGGAGGATTCGCTGCTCGAGGTGGACTCGCCGCGGCAATCGCCGGTGCACAATCTGAGCGAGAGCGCCGAGAAGGATGAGGCGGATCGTATGCGCCTCAAGAGGAAGGCCACCAACAGCAGCAGCAGCAGCAGCAACAACAACAATAACAACAACAACAACAGCAGCAGCAATGCCAGCTATGAGCATGAGGACAGCGAGGAGGAGTTCGACGACTACGACGAGGAGGAGGAGCTGCACGAGGCGGGCGCCTTAGATCTCGCCGAGGATGAGGAACTGGAAGCGGAGACCGAGGAGGAGAAGGCCGAAGTGGCGCTGGTAGCGGCACGCTTCAAGGCGGGTCAAGCGGTTCATCCAATCCCATCCGCTGTGCCCGTTGTGTCCAAGCCGGAACGCCAGGGCGTCACCCATTGCCATCACGAGGGTGGCGAGACATACACGATGCGTCCCCACGGTGAGCGACCGCTCGAGGAGCTGCCACCGCCAGGATCAGGCGTCATCGGTGCCAGTTTCATGCCTAGTTTGCGTTTTGCACCACCTGGTGGTGCGCCACACCATCACTTGCTGCCGCCGGCCAATAATGATCCCTATTTGCCCATGTTGCATGTGCGTCGCGATCTGCACCACAAGTCGCTCAACCTGAGCAAGACAGCGGCAACGGCGACGGCAACGGCAACCCCACCCAGCATAGTAACCACCAACAGCAACTGCACCACCTCCACTGAGCCATCCCGACCACCATCGCAGCCGCTGCACTCACCGCACGAGGCAATGCCCAGTTTCCTGGGATCGATACCGGTGCGTAAGCGGATTTTGCCGCCACCACCGCCGCTGGTGGAGCTGGTGGATCAACATCATCATCATCATCACCATCATCACCAGCATCAACATCAGCGTTCGTATCTGGAGAATCCGAGCATTTATGCTTTGAATATGTCGCGTCATCCGCCCAGACAACTCCTGTGCAAGCCACCGGCAACGGGAACGTGTCCGCCACCCGACAAGGACGCAACTGCAGCAGTGCCAAATGCAACAGTTGTTGGTGCAACGTCAACACCAGCTGTAGCTGTGGCACCAACGGCTGCTGTGGCACCAGCACCAGCTCCAGCTCCAGCTCCAGCTCCTCCTCGACGCACTGGCTTCAGCATCGAGGACATAATGCGTCGCTGAAACCTATTCATTTTTAGAACACTAAGCAAGGATTCTTTCCTCTAGATCCTACAGAGCCTCTGCGCCCCCCCCCCCCTGATCTGTGGCAGCTTGAATGCTACTTAGCCATAAGTGCACTTTTAGTACATTTTAGTACAATGGTAATAAGCAGAATACTTAAAAATACTGTTTAAGCTAAGTTTTAGTACATCGTTTATTGGAAGTGCCACAAACTGTTGTTGCATGTTGGACATCTTGCTTTTAGTACATTTAGTACAACATTGAAGCATTGCATTGTGCTTTTAGCACATTGGCAGTATAACTACATTTAGTACATCCTAGTTATATAGTTATACTTACACACATATATACATATATATATAGATATATAGATTGCGAGAGTCTATCCATTTAGTTTAGGCCAACACTAAGTGTTGTTTGTTTAAACAAAAATCAATACTAAATTCGTGTTAACAAACCCTAATTTATGTTCTAATGTTTAAGCCAATCTTGACGGATCAAGAAACACGCTGGGGGAATTAAAGGTTGAAAGTAAAAGTAGCTTAGAAAAAAGATATCACAGCAAAACTATCGTGAGGCGAGTAACGAGTAACGAGTAACGAGTAACGAGTGCATTCCAGTTAAATTTTTATAGTTTATAGTTTTTAGTTTAATTATAGCAATTTTAAGTATATTTTTTAGATTTTAAGTGCAGCCTTCTAGCATTCCATGGTCTTCCTTGAATTTTAAATGACTTCAAAACAAAAACAGAAAAACAGAAAAACACAATTACAATTAATAGAAATATACATATAAACATATATATATATATATCTATATTTAAATAAAGTTTTGCATTGAAATTAATCGGTTGAGTTTTTATTTGTGGGGTTTCACTGGCGAATCACTCGGGTTATCCATCCATCCATCAATCAAGCCTCGAACGATCCCAGTTATTATAAACTTGGGCTTAAGGCACGTTTTGCCGTAGACAGTTTTGCGGTTTTTATTTCTTTTTTTTTTAGTGGGTGGGGTGTGGGAGGGGAAGGGAGTAACGCTCTGTACATGGCCACGCACAATTTGGTGCTGAAATCAAGGCAAGCATCCAAGTGCCGCACTCGAACACGTAGAAAGTTCAATTAATGTGGCACGTAAATTGCTGTCATCAGCCAACTGCGGGCATTTTCAGGAGACTTTTAGGTGCCAGACCCATGAGTAAACCCCCTCTACGCGCCACTCTCCCCTCCACATGCGATGACATCAATCGGCAAACTAAGTGCACATAAAAGAGAAATAATTATTTGTGCAGAAACAGATGGAACAATGGTGATATCACCAGCTGCCGCCGCACGTGAGCAGCCTGCTCAAAATCTCTGTGCGAATGCGTGAGAATCTCCACAAATTGGCAAAGTTTGATGAAAGGAAGTCGCCAAAGTCGTCTGAAATGAATTCATAAATAGTTTTTTTCCTAGCGCAAATAAATGACTCATAATTGTAGTAGGCAATTCAACGCGGGAGTAATAAATTATAATATTGTGCAAATGCTTTTGGTTTATCAAAATGATTTAATTAAGCGAGCAAATCAGATACTTATTTCAAATGGATATTATTTATGGCATGCCTAAAAGTATGCAGCAATAAACGGAAAGCAAACAGGCGTTCATCTATCAAAATTTGATTCTGTAGAATACAAAGAGTGTGGCAATATATACATAGAGTTCACAAAGCAACTGCTGTTTAAATAACTTATTTAAATGATTATGTTTGATTTATCGTAAGTGTATATTCAAGCCAAGCACCCCCTTCAATCAGTAAATAATCTATTTAAATTTTCCTTGATTTATTATTTCTGCATTAAAGCCTAAAAGTATGCAATTTTAATGGAAATATCTGTTGTGCGCACAGTGGAATGCTTCCATTGATAACGCGAAATGGTACCACAATTTTAACCTACTTTGTCATATATTTATTTTAAGCATTTATAAATGTGAATAAAATAAGATTCATGTAATCATCATTAGATCAATTAAAATCATCTTTTTTTTTTTTTTGAAATTTGCTTCTAAATTATTTATGAATATAGAAAAATTCTTTAAAAATGGTAATTAATATTAATATGCTAAACAAGTTAAATCTGTAAAGTTAGGATAAAGTAAATAAGTAAAAAAATATATTAAGTGTATTTAAATTAGAGCCCAACAAATGTTTAAATGCTGTTCTAATTTAAATACGATTAATAAATATCTTTTTTACTTACAGTTAGTTCGCCTTTGATAATGTTACCCCAACGTTAAATCGAAGCATAATACTAAATAACAGACAACAAACTGTTAGCTTAACAGTGAGCATTAAACACATCTAGCATTCGGGCGAATGTTAAGTCAACAGAATTCAAGCAACAGGTAATGATTCAAAAGCTGTAAAAGCTGTTGCTGCTGTTGCTCATGCTGTTGTCATTTCGGCCAAGGTAACTTCCACAGATGCGCTCAGCACAATCAAAAGCAACAACAAGAAAAACAACTGACATTTTGGCTTTGTCCACTGAGAGCGAACTTTGAATATTTATTTCGCTCGCTCGCTCGCTTGCAAAGCTTCTGCTGCGGCTGTTTTGGCTGTTTTTGTCTGCACAGCCGTTGTGGTAAGAGGTGCAAGAGAGAGAGAGAGAGCGAAAGAGAGAGAGCGCGCGCGCGCAAGTTAGACTGTCTTGTGAAGCTTCTCTGGGCGACTCAGTGCGCTCAGAAGGTGTACGACGACGCTGCCAAGCAGACGTGTTCGCGCTAAACGCAACTGAATATTGATCTCAACGGTGCTTTTCTCTCTCACATATTGAAAAGTTGGTGTGTGTGTTTGTGTGTGTAAGTGTGATCGCCGTTGACCGCGCCTTAAAGCCAACGAAAAGCGTCATTTAAATAAACCAAACACAAAGCGTAATAAATATGCAAAATATAACAAAAGTCAATCAGAAAGTGCAACAAGTGCGTCGAGTGTTGGCAAATGTGTATTAAACTCGTCAAGCTCCGAAAAATACTCGTTGAAAGCAGCAAATAAAAGTGAGGTTGTGTTGGTGCGTCGCTTGCTTGCTTGCTGGCCAACAAACTATTACCAAACACACCAATACCAATGCCAATACCAACACACCAAATACGAGTGGCAGCAACTTCAAAACCCCTGAAAAGCCACACAAAGCAAAAGCATAAATACAAATACAAGCGCAATCAACTTAAAGCTGCCATTTGAAGTTGGCTTAAACAACACGTTTGTATATATGGCTTTAATTAGAACATGAACCGTTAAAAAGAAAAAAATATTAAAAAGAACTAAACTTATTAGTGCGAAAATAATGCAACAGCGCGTAAAGATTCAACTGCAAAACTGACTCCGAATCCAAAAACGATATGAAAAAAAATCTTTGCGACTGTTGCACGCTTTCATGAATGCCTAATTGCCCAACAACAACCATTCGTAGTATCGCTATTTTTCTGTGGCCAATAAACTCAACAAACTTGCCAACAGCATGCAGCTCAGCCAGCCGCAACAGCGACAGCGACGGCGACGCTGGCTGCGCTGCTTGCTGCTCTCTGCTCGCTGCTGTTGCACTTGCCCCGCTGCTGTTGTTGGTTCTGCTTAGTACCACATTCCCTGCCAACTTCCGTTTTGGCCGGCATTACATTACCAACAACATTTGCTAGTTACTCACTTCCCATTGGGCTCGAACCGATGACGCGTTGCCAGCCAGAGAATTGTTGTTATTGCTGTTAGCTAATTATTGCCCCTTCGTACGTAAAAGGAAGTGAACATTATCAATCAGTTAAATGGCGTAAAATGCTTGGCTTCTTGGCCCAAGACAAGCGATATTTGTGGAGCTTAAATTTTTTAGATATAAAAGTAAAAAAAAGCGATAAGCGATTTGCCAAGTATCGCGTAATGCTGGCTATTTTTGAGCGAGCGATACTAAGAGAGAGAGCGAGAGAGAGAGAGAGAGAGACAGAAATCGAGAAAACTTATAGCTCTATTAAAATATATATTATAAGTGAGCTGTTATTAGTCATTCAGTAACGATGCAAATCGCGTGCTCATCTTTGAATTGAGAGAGAAAAAACTGAAAATGCCGGCACAACAAACAATTACAAATGACTAATAAACATTTGAGGCTAATGAATAATCTATTTGTACGCCCTATTGAGATACCTATTGTATACATATTACCAGATTTCATACACACTCCTAATTATGACCAACATTGGACTATATCATTAAGACAGCCAGAAGAGAATCAGGCAAACGCATTCCTTCTATTTATGGCATAATTAATTATAGCAGCTAATTGGAAATAGTTCACAGATTTTTGAGCATGTTGAAATGTGAAATCAAACTTGTTTGATTGAAATCAGGTCATATCGCTGGCGTTAAGGCCAAATGCTAATGAAATTATGTTTGGCCTGTTCAATTTTGGCATACATTAAACTGGAAAATTATCTTTAAAACAAAATCTTCTTTTAAAATGTAATGTGAGTAATTTAAATTAAAAATTCATTATTTTACAAGCTTAAATGGGAACTATTTAATAAAATAATTATTTATTTTGAAAACTCATTCAATTACTTATATATATTCTTAGCCTTGGCTATCTAATCATCTAGGGAATGCTATCAACAATTATTGTTATCTTAGCAAATTGATGGGTGACTATCAAGAGTTAGCGCAATAAGAGAATACCTCTGATAATAATACTAAAGAGTAGTAGTAAAAACCTTCTCAAGCGAGTTAAATGGCTTATCGAAATCACGGAAAAGTGTTTAGGAGAACTACAGTCAGCGCTTTTGGCCACTTAACATAGCAAAATGCATTCCTCGGCATACGCAAAAAGGCCAAACAAAGCTAATAAACCCATAAAAAGGCAGACAATAAACTTTTGAATGCACTTTGGTGCAACACTCTGACTAAAGCTGCAACAACAACAACAACAAAGTTAAAATTGCTTGCAGCTGAGTCACTGTTGCATCGATAATAACACACAAAGCCCAAAGACTCTGACGCATACACCGCGAAAAATCAGGGAAAGTGCGTAAGATATATCAATCAAATGAAAATTGAGTGTAAATTAAGAAAAACAAAAATGTAATTTAAATTTTATATTTAAATTAAATGTAGTAACTATGAGTTTTGTGTTTAAGAAATCCAAAAAATGTTGTATAATCTTAATAAATAATGACTGCATTTTTCGCTCAGTGTAAAAGCCGCGCCCGCAGCTCAAGAACAGTACAAAAAGCTGCTTTGCATATGCCATAAATAAGAAGTTGAGTTTTTGGAAGAAGGCACCCAAAAGTGAGGTGAAGAAAAGTCTCGGGTCGCGATGGACTTGGAAATGCTTTCTATCATTACACACATACACACATTACACACGTAGCAAACACAAAGAGAAGAAAAGAAAATAACAACAAAATCAACAACAATAACTACCTTTTGCGGTGCGTGCGACGCTAAAAGTTCCCCCCTCTCTTAGTCCCGCCCCCCACTCTATGTCTGTTACAGTCTCTCTTTCGCTCTTGCTCTCTCTTGCGCTCACGGCATGAATGAAATGCCTACACATTTACAGTTACTTTACAGCACAACGCATCGTGGAGTCACAAACAACAACAACAAGCAGCAGTGCCCCAACTGCTTTACATGTTGTTTGGCTCTTTCTCCACGCCTTTCGTTGTTGTTATTGTTGTCGCTCGCACAATACTCGTCATAATACAAAATGCAAGTAAACCGCTCAGTCGCTGCTAACGGTTCTTTGCGTACGGACGTGTTTTCGTGTACAATTTATAATTCTACACATATACATATATATATTTATATTCTTTTGTTGTGTTTGGGCTGGGAGGGGTACTCAACACGACCCACTGTGTGTGTGGTGTGTTATGGTGGTTGAGTGTGTATTGGTATTTTGTGTGTTTTGGTTTTGAAACGTTGTCAAGTTGCGACTGTGTGTGTTGGCTTTTAGGGCCAGTTTGTGGCGGCTTATCAGAGATTGGTAACAGTGCTAGAGACTTGTGGCTTTTAAACAATATGAAACTCCGTATTAACAACATTGAAAATACTGTGAAATATCATGTGAAAAACTGATTTTAATTTTGTGTGTTAAGTGAGAAAAAGCGTTATGGGAATTTCATAAAAAAACAAATAAAATAAAAACACAATAACTATGAACCAAAAGTGAAAACCAGAGGAAAAGTTGAATTAAAAAATAAATTTAAAGTACTTAAAATTACATTATGTAAAAAACTTATAAGAATATTAAAAGAAAATCGACAAACATGAATTAGTTTTCGAAATTTCCTTTTAAAATATGCCTTTTTTATAATTCACAGATAATTAAAAAAAATTTAAGTGCCACAGCATAAAAAACGTGCATAAAAATAATAAAATGAAGTAAACAGAGCAATCAAAATAATTTAACGTCAAATTGTGTAATTCTACACGTCAAAGGTCGATAATAAAAAACAATGCACAAATGACGCTGCAACGACATAAAACGAACTTGCTACAACAAAATAAACATAGTTGCAACAACAAAACGAAAAGCTGCCACACGCCCACAGCCAACAAATGGGCAAACATATGGACAATACTCCTCTTCCTCTCTCTGCTGTCGTTGTCGTCCTGCCAACTGGGTCGCGCACAACAACAACAACAGCAGCAGTCTCGACAGGGGCAACAACAACAACAACAACAACAGCCACCCCATTTGGAGTTGGAGTCAGTTGAACTGCTGCAGGACAACGACAACGATATCGAATTCGCCAGTCTCGATGGCGCCACTCAGCTGCTGCCAGCAACGCGTCACAGCGTCGACGTCACAGCGGCGCCACCATCGACGCCAGCCCTCCTGCTGACATCATCATCATCATCATCCTACACGGAACTCCAAGGCGGTGAGATTCTCAGCGAGCGCATATTGCGGCTCAGCGAGAGTCCCTATCTGGCACGCGATGACCTGGAGGTGGTGCGGGGCGCCCGTCTGACCATCGAGCCGGGCGTAACCGTTGAGTTTGCACCCACCAAGGGACTCAAGGTGCGCGGCGTGCTACAAGCTGTGGTAAGTGCTAACAAATCGAAAAATCAGTAAATCGCATTATACCCTGTAAGAAGTGGACATAGAATGGGTATGCTGAGGATGTACAAGCCTTGAGAACAGGCATAGAGAGGATCGGGGGGTTTTAAATATGAGATTACAGCAATTTTTTAATACTCCATATAAAGCCATTAAATTTACTCATGTTTGATATATTTAATATATTGTTAATAATAATTTAAAAAAAAATCTCTATTTATTAGTTACTTATTTCACAATTTACTGTAATTAAATTCTTATATTTTAATTATAATGTTTATATATATTTATATATATATATTTATATATTATATTATTTATGATTGTGGTTTTATACATTTTTTATTCTTCTCGGAATATTTTTTATTCCATATTTATAAATTTTAAAGCTTGACAAAAATTAGTTTTTTTTAGAGAGGAATAATCAGCTAGAAGTTGTTCTAAGGTGACAGTATAAAAATTAGAGGGTATTTAGGAGTTTATAAA
Source organism: Drosophila demipolita (assembly GCA_035042405.1). Classification (NCBI taxonomy): domain Eukaryota; kingdom Metazoa; phylum Arthropoda; class Insecta; order Diptera; family Drosophilidae; genus Drosophila; species Drosophila demipolita. Next base: position 1,216,330 of record JAWNLI010000069.1, read on the forward strand.
CATGATATATTGCCAATGATTATGGACAGTTGGGGCACCTGTTACAATCTGGCAACAGGTGAGTAACATTTATGATAGATAAGCGCATAAAATTGCGTAGCATTCACTGGGTTTTTTTTTGTTTTCTGTTGTCTTTGGAACTGATAAGATTGCGAATATTGGATCAGATAAAAGTTTCAAATGGGTGCCCTCAAAGCTTGTAGAGCTGTGTAAAGAGCATGGAGTGTTTGGGAGTTTGTTGTAGTGGTAGGTTAGGGCAACTGGGCATCCATTGCTCCATTTGGGTTCGCCCAGAACTGGGTCAGAGCAAGTTCACTTCCTCAATGAATCGTGGCACGATTCCAATTAGAGCAACATTCACCGACGACTTCAAAGGGGCAAGTCTTTAAGCTGCTACTGCGACTCCGATTGCTGCATTTACTTTGCATGTCCGCTTCGGCAGTCACTCCATCCCCCCTCCCACTCTCTTCCGTTACGCTCCGTCACTTAATCAGCGGTCAGGGGGTCATTAAGGGTTAATTAGATTTAAGTGAACGTCGTCGCATAATTGATGTTTGTTTGCATTGCACTGGAAATGGGCAAATTAGCTCGCGCCTTGCTCCAACTCGAAGCTAAGCTGCCAAAATACAAAAAAAGATACAAATTTTACATATTTTTTTATTTTTTTTTTTACTAATTTCCTATGCAAAACAACTTGTGAATCATCGAACTCATCTGTTGACCTGGCAGAGTTTGCTCTTGTCTGGTTTTAATTAAATACAATTTGCTGAGTAATATTTTATCTGTGGGCGTGTTATTGACGCCAGTTTTAAGCATCATCTTCATCATGATGATCATGATCAAACGGCATAGGTGTTAATTAACTCGAGAAATTGAGACAATCCATATAAAATAGTTAAACTCATTGGGAAACGAAGGCCAAGCGAGGCGGGAAAATATCATAATTAAAAATAAAGAGAAAAATAAAAGCCACAAAAAAACTGCACATTTTGCGGCAGTTGCGTGTGAGAGGCCAAAAGCTGAGGTGAAACTGAAAGATAATCAGTAAAAAAAAAATATCGCAGTTGCTAATTATAAAAAAAAACTATGCGGAAAATGTGCAAAAGTGCTTTCGGCTTTTCCATCTTCAACATGGAACTTTCACATCTCATTTGAATTCTACTTTCTGATGAGTTGTAGAATGTGCTGCGTGCTTGCAGCAGAATTCTTCAAGATGTCTGAGAATCTCTATTTACAGTTTTATTTTTAAATTAATACTACTTATTCAAATAACATATGATTAGATTTTCTTTCTGTTAAATAAGCATAAATAAATAAATTAAAAATTATATATACGTTCTAAAGTTGATATTATCTATATTTTTGCAGGGCTCTCCCACAGCGCGTATTGTATTGAAATCACAAAGTAATACTGCCAATTACAAAATGGAACTGCCAGATGATCAGGAAAAGGGCATCCGTTTGGTGGATGGACCCACACCTGTCGAGGGAAGACTGCAGCTGTTCCACAAGGGCGCCTGGCGTTCAGTTTGTTCCAATTCCAGAAAGTAAGGCAATGTTTTTCAATACTTGATTTAATTGTTGATATTTTTAAGATCGAAATGTAAAGAAGAATGGAAAGTTGAGTTGTCCTAAGATCTTTTGGCTATAATATTCCAATTATTAATATTTATCTGTTCACCTTCCCAGTTGGACCATGGCAGACTATGCAGTCGCTTGTAAGCAGATGGGATACAGGGGCGGTCGTTTCTGGAACTGGGTGGAGCGGACAGCTGGCATCTATCCCCGATTGCTGTACGAGCAGCCCAAGTGCCGAGGGGGCGAGAATAGTTTGCTCGACTGTGCATGGAGCTCACGGCAAATGGGCGCCGGTTCGTGTGACTATCATAATGATTTGGGCATTCAGTGCCAGCCGGTGCACGCGGAGCCACTGGCTCATTGGGGTGGTCTGTATTTTGATAATGCGCCCTCGACGAAGTCTCTGGGCAGGGACAACACAGTGTACGCCGCCCAATCCGAATCCCGTCTCAAGTATGTGGACATAATACGAGCAGGCAACGGAGCTGGCTTCAGTGCAAAGTCGGCGCTGGAAGTGCAGGGATTGCCGCCACAAATGGAGCACGTGGTGATCAGTCATTCGGCGTACACGGGTTTCAATAGCACGCGGCCCTGGGCGGGCTTCCAGCTGCAGAATGTGACGGTGCGCAAGAGCAACGGCATCGGCATCTTTGTCAACTCCAGCCAGGGACTGGTGCAGCTCGACGGCTGCTCGGTGATCGACAATGCTGCAGATGGTGTCAAGTATGTCGGTCACGACTTGCGGGGCACGGAGCGCACAGATCGGGCCAGCATCTATGACTTTTGTACACTGCCCACAACGTCGGGTCAGACGTATCCCATCTCGCTGTCCTACACACAGAAGTACTACGCCGGCTCAGCGAAGGAATGCGGCAAATACTTCTTCACCCGACCCGGCTACTACCTCACCCTGCACTTTGAGCACTTTGTGCTGCAGCAGAACGAGACGGCCACCGTGGAGATCTTTGATGGTGCCTCCACCAACGATCGCCTGCTGTTCCTGTGGCACGCGAGGAACTTTACCCGGCCACAGAGTGTGACCAGCACAAGGGACAAGATGTTTGTGAGAATCCGTGCGGATGCACGTCGGGAGTTGAATGGCTATTTTAGAATCACCTCGGGTGACTCTGTGGCCTACGATCTGCGGCTGTCGCAGTCCACCGTCGAGGATAATGGTGGACGTGGAGTGGCCATCGATAATATACGCTCCAAGTTGCACATTCATGCGAGTTCCGTTTCCGGTAACGGTCACGTTGCGGGAGTGCATGTGACCAGTGGTGCTGGCGACGTCAACATCACCAGCAGCCACATTAGCTTCAACAATGGAGCCGGCGTCAACATCACCTACTATGGCGGCAATCGGAATATCTCCCGCTCGGCCATCAGTTCGAATCGTGGCTATGGATTGGCCACCTGGCTGAATCACACCAGCGATGTGGACCGCATTGAGTATATACCCTTCAATCAGACCACTGTGGTGGAGTACTCACAGATTGGTGGCAATCTGGAGATGGGCGTCTTCCATGGCAACTACTGCCAACCCATTTGGGTGAACATCACCGGGAACAGCTTCAATGGCAGCCAGCAGAACGATGTCTTCATCGAGTCCTGTTACCAGGCCACCGCGAATGGTCAGCCGAACATGCAGCTCCAGCTGGGACACAATATGTTTAAGTACAGCCAGGCGAATTCCATCTATCTGAGTCCCGCCCTGAATCTGCACGGACGCATCGAGTACAACATGTTCCGCTTCGGTGCCTACGGATGCATCTATGTGAACAACGACTATATCTACCAGGAATTCAACTATCTACCTGTCAAGCTGATCATTCAGAGCAACTACTTTACGCGCAACAGTGGACTCCATGTCGTCTCCCTCGCTGTGTCCCCCTCCAGCCGGGCAGAGGTGCAGTATATCCTCTTCACAAGGAATTTTGTTAAGGGCAATAACATCACGGAGGCATTTGGTCCACTTATCGCGGGGAGTGAGGGTAGCGATGGCGCCGGACGTTTAAATCCTCGTTCACGTGTCGCTGCGCCAGTTGTGGTCGGTTCCAGCAATGTTGACATCTTTCGGAATATATTACAAAACCTGGATTCGGCCTATGAGATTGGCTCGCAGCTGACGGATCAGAGCCAGATTATCAATGCCACCTACAATTGGCTGGGCCACTCGAAAGAGAATTTCATCTATGCAAGACTCTTCCATCGCAACGATCGCTACAACCTGGCCAAGATCAACTATATACCCTATCTGCTGCACCACTCCAATCCTGGCTCCACTGCAATATATACCATTTCCACAGTTGTGCCTCGTTTCTTTCATGAAGGCAGCGACGTAATTGGCGGCGAGGTTGATGGCCAGGACATGTTGCCAGCAGGCACCTACACAGTGACTAAGGACATCAACATAAGGCCGGGTGGCAAGCTCATCCTGCAACCGGGCACAACGCTGCGCTTTGAGCCCAGTGTGGGCATGATGGTCGCAGGTAAGCTGGAGGCACGCGGTAGCCGTCCCGACGACATACTCTTCACCCTGAAGAGGGAGACCATCATTGTGGAGCACAACGACACGGAAACGATTGACTTAGACACCGAAACGGAGGCCATCGATATGGAGACGGAGATGATGCCCGCAGATGGAGTGCCGCGAGTGCCGGTGCGTCTGGTGGGTGGTGCGGGTGCCAATGAGGGTCGCCTACAGCTGTACCTAAAAGGTCGCTGGGGCACCGTCTGTGACTATGGCTGGAGTGTGCTGAATGCGGCTCTCGTCTGCCATCAGCTGGGCTACTCCCTCAATCCGATGGACTGGCGACTGCTGCGCTCGCAGCTGCCCAACGCAGGCACCTCCGAGGATGTGCTTGTGGCCAATGTGCGCTGCACACCACACGATCGCGACGTGACCAAGTGTCGGGCGGAGTACGACTTCGAGAACAGCTGCAGTCATGAGAACGATGTCGGACTGCGCTGCTACGAGGGCGCCTGGGCAGGAGTACGCTTCAGCATGCTGGCGGAGCGTACCGATCTGCAATACGTGACCGTGGAGAAGGCTGGACTATTTGACTACACCACCAATTCTTTCAAACCGGCGCTGCAAATGGATCATGCCCGGCACAATCTGGAACATGTGCGAGTGGTTAACAATCTACAGGATGGCCTGGGCATCATCTATGCGGACATCTATGCTGGGAAGTCAGTGAACACCATTAAGAATTCTGAGTTCTCAGGGAATCGTGGCAGCGGCATCAGCTTCAAACAGCTCGACTTCCGCATCTCTGGCTCCATTATCAAGGATAATCGGGGAAGCGGCATCTCCCACGACGCAGTGATTGCCTCCTTGGATCAGAAGGAGATTGGTGGCTGGTTTCATATGGCCAGGGACTTTAATGCTTACGACACAGACTACGATCCCTATCTACTGCCCCACGAGATCGCAAACATTGATCTGGGCACCTTTGAGCACAAATACATACGCACCGAGGAGCTGCTTGGCCAGTCCATCAGTCGCAAGATTGTGGTGCAGTGTCCAGCTGGCTACGTCATTGGCATACAGCTGCTTAATCCCATACATAATCTGTCCACGGAGAGCATCAGCATATTGAATGCCCGCACGGAGAACATACGTAGCGATCTGTGGCAGGTGAAACGCGATCTGAATATTTTCCCTGCCACCAGCAGCAGCTACGGCATCATCATCTACTACGAGAGTGGCCTGCAGGCCTTGGGTGGTGCAGTGCTCATGCTCAGCACAGTTACGGCACCCGTGCAGAACATACGCAATCGGATTGTGAGCGGAGCAATCCCCACTCTAATCATACGCTCTACCAAGATACAAAAGAATCTGCGCGGCATTACGGGCTCCTATTATAATCGATATATCGGGGATAATGGAGAGTATTATCTGCGCAAGGCCAACGAGTCGATCAAGCTGATCAACTCGGAGCTGAGCTTCAATGAGCGTGAGGCCATCCTCATCAAGTCACCCTTCTGGGATGTAATCTCCAGCAATCTCTCGGAGGTCACCCTGCACATCAATGGTTCGCTTATTAGCCAAAATGGCTTTGGCATACGGCAGGTGTCCAAGGATTTGCGCTCATCCAATAATCTCTTCCATTATGTGATACAGGACAGCACCGTGGAGCAGAACACACATGGTGGCTTCCAGGTGGCCCTGCCCTATGTTTGGCAATACAATGAGAACTTTACGCACTCAATTTACTTTGGGAACAGTACCTGGCAGCGCAATCGCAACTTCCACATTGGCGTCTTCGGCCATTATACGGTCTTTAATATAACCTCAAATGTGTTCCGGGAGAATAACTGCCCAGGTGCCCTGATAGCTTTGGATGGCATGGAGAAGCGTCTGCGCTTTGATAACAATCGCTTCGAGGCGAACAGCGCCAAATTTGTGCTGCTCTTCAAGGCGGACAGCCTGAGCGAGATCATTGGCCAAGTCCCGGCCAGCATCGAGTACAACACCTTCAAGGGCAACAACATAGTCACCATGATGGCCGACTATCGCCATTATATGCGTGCTGCCCGACGTATCCGGAAACAGCATCGGCTGCCCAGCTCAGTCATTCGATTGGATGGCGTGCAGAATGTGAAGCTCTATCGGAATCTGATTGCTGATAATGAAATGGATTACAATTTGGTGGCAGGTGTGAGATCGGCGCGTTTGAACAACTACTTCTATGCAACAGAGAATTGGTGGGGTTCCCGGGATGTGGCCTACATTGAGTCGAAGATCTTTGGCTTTGACAACTGGAACGATCATGCGGACGTCATCTATCAGCCCTTCCTCATCGAGGATAGCTACGACGCGAGCGTCTCTGTGGTGGCACCACTTAACGAGGACATCAATCTGGCCACCTATCGGGGTGGACGCGTCTATCGGGATCTGACGCTGCCCAAACAGTCGACACCCTACTATATAGCCTCGGATATAACCGTTATGCCGGACACAACGCTGAGCATACAGCATGGCGTCACGCTGGAATTTGAGCCGAATGTGGGCATCTTAGTGCTGGGCACACTAATTGCCATTGGCTACAAGGAGTCACCGATTGTGATGCGTCCGTACAGGAATGCCAGCAAAGAGTCCTTAGTCCAAGCACCGCCCCGCAAACGTGCACTGGAGGACATGAGCGCTGCCCTCACCGACTTTGACTCCATACGGCTGTGCACGAGTGCCAGCAACTGTACGGGGGAGGCGGAGGGGCTGTTTGGTCTGAACGAGGGCTTTCTGGAGTACTTCAATCACACGACACTCCAGTGGGTGCCCATTTGCGATGGTCGGTTCACGGAACGCAATGCGCAGGTCGTTTGCCGGGAGCTGGGCTATGATCCGCTCAATGTGTACTACGGCCACGACAGGCGCATTGAGTTCCACACCAATTCGCTGACACGCATCTGGTCCTGGGTGCAGCCCCTGGAGTGCCGTGGCGATGAGGAGCGCATGGAGGACTGTGCCGAGCGTCTAAATGGACAACTCTACGGACATCGCCACGAGTGCCGCTGGGACGACGTCTTCGTCTTTGTCAGCTGCAATGGCCTTGCCGACGATGACGTCTACTGGGGCGGCATTCGGTTCGCCAACTCCAAGTTCGAGGAGATTCAGTACGAGCATCGCTTGCACAACACACGCTCACACGGACAGCACAGACAGCGCGAGAGCCAGCTGGAATTTGTACGCATCGAGCAGGCGGGCATTCTGCACAATCACAAGGCGGCCGCCATTCAGGCGATCCACAAGAATCCCTCCATCAGCTCCGTCAGCATTGCGAACTCTGCCAACGATGGCATCAATTTGATAGCGCCCAGTGGCAAACTGAACCTGAACCATCTAAACATCAACAGAACTCTCGGAACGGGCATCAGCATTGTCTCGCTCAGCGGAGAGGGTCGCGACAGCGATGAGTCTAGCTTTACGCCGCTCAAGAAACTGGATTTGCCCTATAAGCTCTTTTCGCTGGTGGACATCTGTGATCCCCAGAAGGTGCTGAGCATCGAGGAGCGCATGCTGGTCTACTACAAGTACGACAATAATCCCGTCAACTGCGTCAAGATCTTCACCTCGGCTTTTCGCGCCAAGCCCATTGGCTTCCGACTGCTGCAATCGAATCTGTTCAATCACTCAAAGCTTTACGGACGCACCGACTTCATCAGGCTCTACGATGGAGATATCTATAATATTACAGCCACGTATCTGGGCAAAATTGAATCCGATACAGACAATCAGAGCTCCTTCTTCAAGACCAAGGGTCCCACACTAAGTTTGCAACTGGTCGCTAGTGGCGCCCCAGAAACACACGGCTTTATAGCGGAGATTGTAACGGTGCCCATTTCCACTTTGGGACAATGTGAGTCGTGTAGAGACTCCTTTTAAATCTTATGCTTACTTCGAGGTTAACCTTTCAGATCGCGATGCACTGCACAACATAACGGATAGCCACATCTCGGGTGCTATGAAGGGTGCCATTAGCTATGCCTCGGCGGGTGAGGTGACCCCAACGTTAACGCTTATCGGCAACCGCATCGAGAGGAACTGCAAACAGCTCTACGGAAATTTCTCCACCTGCACCTCAGCGCTCAATTTGGACGTGCAGAACATGAACTCGCTTTACTTTATGGTTAGTTTTACATCTAAGTTGATCTATCGGATTGCTTACACATCTCCTCTATTTGCATAGAACAATCTGCTACTTGAGAACCAGGGAGGATTACGCATACGTGCCGATTCCCGGGGAACGGCGACCTCATTGCGTGGTTTCGTTCATTACAATCTGTTTATGCGGAATCGAAATCGACCCGCTCTGTTTGTGGAGGGTCGCCAATCATCGCCGTACCAGGAGGTCGAACTCTATCGCAACTACTTTGCCCAGAACAATGCGGGCTACGAGGAGGTCATTCGTCTCTACCAGGTGGTCTCCAACTTCAGCTACAACTATGTCCACAGCAATGTGGGCGGTCGCATTATGGAAGTGTCCGGCTTCGAGAAGGTGCGTCTGCAAATCTACCAGACAACGGCACATAATGGTTTTTATAGGTAACTCCATTTCTGTAACTCTATCCAAATGGTGATTAACACAAGTTTAATTTAGAAATGTGGCCACCAACTGGATATCAAGAGCCACCATTGTGGCCGGAACTGCGGGTCAGCAATATGTGGATAACATATTCGAGAACTATGAGAATGACTACGAGTTGCTCACAGTCAATAACTCCATGTAAGTTTTGGTCAACTAACTTTCTTATCTACCAATCTATGAAGCCCAAAAGTATCTTCAGATTTCTTATTGTTTATGATTCCATAAATGATTTCCTCGCAATCAGATAAATTTATTTAGTTTTTTTTTAGACTGTTTCGATTTTTATAATTGAAAATAAGTTGAGCAATCAAAATTCTATTTCAAATCCCACTTTTATGTATTAATAATAATTGTATAGAAAATATATGCAGTTCAGTTAAGCAGTTTATTTCGCACAGTGTATTTATAATCCCACATTAAACAATCTTCTCTCTCCTCCTTTCTCTGTTCCACTATCTCGCTCTCTCCCACTTCCTCCACACACTTAGAATGAGCTTTGATTATGAGAACAGGTAAGCACTTGGTATATACTATCCATAAGAAAAGTCGAACTAATCTCTCTCTCTCTCTCAACTATCACTCAAGGACGTTTGAAACGTGGAGCTCCAAGATAGATGCTCGTCACAATTATTGGAGCTACAACAACACAATTTCGGTGCAGTCGCGCATTAGGGATAACTCCGGTAAGAAATTGCATATCTTATAACCCAAAGGCACTTTCAAGCAATCCATTATCGATTCCAGATGATCCCATGCTGCTGGAGGTGCTTGCAGTGCCATTCCAAATGAACAACGAGACCATTTTGGATGGCAAGTGTCCGCCCGGCTGGGCGCTGGTGCACGACACCTGCTTCATCTATGTCGGTGCGCCGATGACCTTCCATGAGGCACGTGACTTTTGTCGCTCGGAGAACTCAACGATGCCCTTCATACGCACCGACAGCACCACCCTGTGGAGATATCTGCAGAGCCAGATGCGCCACTTGAAGTATCCCGAGAAGGTTTGGATACAGGACTACAATCACATCGAGCGCTGCACGAGCTTCGTCTTTGGCTCGATCGAGGTGGAGGATTGCGGCACGGAGCGAGGTTTCATCTGTGAAATGGATCCACGGGTAATCTTGGAATAAATATGCTATGCTTCCTTAAGGAATACTTATATATATGTTACCCATTCAATAGGTCATCATCGATCCACTTTCGTGGCGTGCGGACATTTTTGCCATAAGTATTATTTCGGCCTTTGTTTTGGCCATCATTCTGCTGATCCTGGTGGCCTTCTGCTGGTTCGCCAAGTCCAAGCATCGCCACGTGCAGCGGCTGCAGAGACGCAACAGCATTCGCCAGAGCCTGCGCAGCCTCAACAGCATCGATCCCCAAGGATCGCTGCGCCGTCGACCAAATTATGTATGATTTCTCCCTTGAGTTCAATTTAATTTCAGTTTCATTTTTTCTTATTTGATTTATTTGCTTTATTTGCGTTTTCTTTTCATCATTTTTATGTTGGCTGCTTTAGAACATGTCCAACAGCAATGGCACCTTGTCCAAGAGTCAGGACTACAAGCAGATGGTGGCCAATGGCTCCATCGACTCCATGGACAAGAGTGTGCTCAGCTCGGATGTGGCCAGCTTTGAGGGCTACGACCAGAAGCCTCACTACAACGAGTATGTCAATCAGAATTCCCTTCGGCCCGTCGGACAGGATCAACAGCAGCAGCAGGTGCTTCAAAAAGTGGCCACCATTTCGAAGGGCAGCTCACATCGCGCTCGAGCAGCAGCTGCGGCGGCAGCCCTGGAGCCGGATGCCTTTGAGCTGAGCTATCGCAATGAGGGATTCCGCGACAACTCAACTTATGGCGGCGGCACGAGGGCGAACTCCATCAGCACCAGCGTGGCAGAGGACACGCCCATCATACATCAGACTGATGCGGAGACCGAGGAGCTGGGCTCGGATTATTATGGCAATGCCAGCACGTTGCCCTTGCGCACAGATACGGGGGGCAGCAGCAGCGTGGTTGGGCGTCGTGGCCAGCCGGGTCTGGCTTTCCTTAGCGAACTGAAGCAGAATCTGCCGGAATACCAGCAGCGCAGCTCGCACAGCAGCTTTATGCCGCAGCGCAGCAGCGGAGAGTCGCTGCCCTTTGACCAGAAACTTGATCAGTTCAACTACTCCACAGAGTCGTCGCTGTATCGACCGGCCCCAGCTGTGCCGCAGCAGCAACCATCTCCGGCGGACATGCGACGTCCGGACTCTTACTATACGGCCGTGCGGAGCAGCAAGGCGCCCGCATCGCATTATCGCACACCCAGGCCGCTGGCACAGCCGCCGGCTGCGCCCACAGTGCACACGGCGCGTCCAAAGACTGTTTACCAAACTGCAACACCGGAAGTTCCCGTGGTCATGCCCACTGCCAATCCGTATCATCGCTCCAAGTCGGAGGCCCTGCTCGAGACGGATTTTGATAGCGAGGGAGGCGATGGTGGCCTTATGCCTCTCCACACCAATGGACGCAGTCACAGCCAACCCTTAGAGACGGCCATGTAATGGATACACCCTCCCTCCCTCTCTCCATCTTCCCTTCCTTAACTTAACCCATCATTCTATATATTTAAAACTCAGTTTTAGTTTTCGATAATATACTTTTAAATTAACGAGACGAGATTATGTAAGCCGACGAACGAGAGACGAACGCCCCACTTTGTTTTATGTAGACAACTTAAAGCATTCCATCCATTAGTTATAAATATTATTCATAAACATAAATCGAGAAAACTTGTAATAAATTGTTGTATATAATTGATTATTTTAATAAAAATATAAAAACAATTAATAAGTAAATGCACAAAGAAACAAAATAAATTGATTAACATTAAATGCATCAAAGTATTTCAAATTCAAATCTAACGGTTGCTAGCGCCATCTATTGGAATACGCATGTACGCATGTACCACTTTACCACTTAACGAAGTAAACGAAGCGGGTGGATTGGGCAGCACTTTTTAACGAAGCGAACGAAACGCTAGCAGTGCGGTCATTTCTTATTTGCCATAGATTGGCAGCACTAAAACACTGAACGAAGCATGAATAGTGTAGCCCATTTCTACCGATTGATTACTTGAATTTCTTTCAACATTTCTTGACTAATAAAAATCATAATCCGTCAACTGAATATTCTGTAATATACGCGTTATTTGGCTCATTTTCAATGATGCGTAAAATTAATAAATAAAACATCAAAATTGTATTAGTTTAAAATTTATGTAACCAAAAAAATAAGTAATTTTTTTTTAATTTTAATCCAATGAAGTGAGACTCGATTCCTGTTTACATTATAGATTTATTTATCTTACTTCAACTTGCTTCCGAACCAAAATCGTAAAGTGGGTTTGTGATAAGTCTAGATATTTTGACCTTTTGCCTAATTTTACCTCATTTACACCACTTAAAAATCTAATGAAGGCTGGAATTAGGCATAGAGCAGACGGGAAAAAAGGGAAATACTTACTATTCCGAAAATATATACACTTGAAATTTTGATGCACTTCCCTAAAAATTAACATGTTTAGCGACTAGGCTAGTTTTGGTGACACGATTTCATGCAGCGGACTTCATCAGCCGCATTTGCTGAGATGTTTAAGCAGTGCACATTGGACACAGGATGCATGGCGAGCAAGGAGCACTTTAACAACCTCCGCAACAGCCGCCACAGGAGCGATCCAAGCCACCGCCTCCTGCACAGGTGGCAGCTGTGGCAGCACAACGCATCCGCTTGTTGTTGACGCCCATCGTCATGTTGGCGAAACGCAGCGGGAACGAGGCAGGTCCACAGTTGGGGAACGGGAAGCACATGCAAGCTGGTCGCCCTTGGCAAGCCGATCTGGGGCACTTGTCCTGCACGCCGTTACGCTTGATGCAGTCGCAGGATGTGTACAGGATGCCGCAACGCAGTTCGCGGCTGCGACAGCCCCTCAGCTGAAAGGTAGTAAAAAACGGAAAACATTGGGATCTCCATTAGAATCTAAGTGAAATCATATATGGGTCAGATGTGTTGATTACTTACCGCAACTGGTCCGCAACATGGGTCACACATCTTTGAATATTCTACATGATGAAAACAAATATTGAAAAAAATATAAAGTTCATCTATTATTTTCAAACATTTTACACACTTACTTTATTTGTTAAATTTTTAAGAAAATAGAAAATTTTGTTTAAAATTTGGAAGCAAGTTGAAGTGAACGGACCGAAAAACAGGAAACTAATGAATATTATTTGGAAGCTTTAACCTCATGCCAAAAATGCCTTGCTCTGATTTGAGCACATTTTCAAAGCCTTCTATGATTTTTCTTTAAGCGCATTTGTAAATTCGTATTATTTTCATATAAGTTTTGCAACAAATATCCGGTATCCAATAACTTGAATCAAGGATTCCGTATGTAAAAGGATTTTTTTTATCGAACCCTATAACATTTTTGTGATAATTTTGTGACTTAAATTGCGTAAATAAATTCGATTTGCGTATAAGTCTGGAGACCAAGTTTTAGTCATGGAAATTCACATTAGATGATTTATTTTGGCGTAAATATTACCACTTATAAAAGTTAATCAAATTCCTAATCCCCGATGCATAAAAGCTATATAAGACAGATACTTTTCATAGATATTTTATTATTCCAAATATCTAGTTGTGAATCCTCTTTATCCTTCAACTTAATAATACTTAATAATAAATTAATAAAACAATTCAATTGAAGTGACTTTAATTTAATGCATACCGAAAGAACCGAAAGTACATAAAAAAATAATAATATATAAAATAATGATTTTTGAATTTAGAATTTATAAATTTTATAGCTCCAGGAAACATGGAAATATATTCAATGCCTTCTGGGAATAGGTTAGTCTTCTTATTGGCTTAAATGGTTTTTGTGATGCCACGCTTTTATCTTCCCAAGTTCAACTTGCTTCCCAATTTTCTTCACCCAAAGTTTCATAGGCACATTTGTCAGGAAATACTGGGAATTGTTGACATGTTTTTAATAAAATGTTTCTTGACGATTTTGTCCATTAAAACCCACCTAAATAAACAGAGAAAGTGGCAAATCAATATGATATCCGTTTAGAGCCTGTGTTCCGACTATTTTACTCAGAAATTGTCCAACGATACTTACATGGATAGGTTGGAGGGGTATTCCAGCAATTCCAAACCCGTGGATCGGGTATGCCACCCTCGGGCAGTGGCGGACAGCACATGCCCGGTGCTGGTGAGCACGGGATTGGTGAAGGTGCACCGCATGGCGGACTGTGCGGGCCACAACAGGGCCAATGACTGGGACAACAACCTCCGCACGGACCACATCCACTTCCGCACATTTTTTGAAACTTTTTTGCAAATGTTATGTTCTAAGAATAATATTTATTTTCTTTTTGTTTTGGTGTTTGTTTTTTAAATTTAGAAGCTAGTCGAAGCTTTAGGATCGAAAGGCAGAAAACTAATGAATATATTTTGTGAGCCCCACAGCCTCGTTCACAAAAATTTGTGCCTCAAATTTCTGGCCTACTTTATGAATTTTCAAAGCCACTTGCAAGGCAATAAATTAATGTAATAATAGCAACTTGCCCGAACGATAATACATGCCCCGTTTATCGCTGCTTTTAGCAATGTTGATAAGAACTTTGATTTTCGCTTATCGAGAGAATATCAATTTGAACTCATTATGCAAACTTTCTACACTAAAAATTAACCTTTTTGCAATGTATACGTTTTTTTTTAGACTGTCATTCATAAATAAAAAATAATGTTTATTTTACCAGTTTAAATGCAGCAATTTTTATTTATTAAATATTTGCTAGTTATAGCATATTAATGGTAATCATTGGCTTACTGAGTTGGTCTTGAAAATGCACAAAGTTGGCCAAGAATTAAAAGCCCAAATTTTTGTGAACGATATTCCACAACTAACCGAAAATATTCATTAGTTTTCTATCTTTTGATCCTACAGCTTCAACTAGCTTCTAAATTTCAAAAAATTTAAATAAATATATTTTTCTTGGAAATTAACCTTTTTAAATAAAGTTTAAAAATGTGCGGAGGCGGCTGTGGTCCATGCGGCGGCGGATGTAATCCATGCGGAGGTTGTTGTCCAAGTCATTGGCCTGGTTGTGGCTCTTCAACAGTCCCATTCTCAGAATAGAGCGGCAACTGAGGGTGCCACAGCATGGGTCAATTCTAAGAATATTGTAGATAGATTGTAATTTTAATTTCTCGTTTAAGGCTGCTGTTTTTGTCCCGCACGCTACTTGAAAAGAAGGGAAGAACACGCACCCTGTGTTTGGTGTGCACCATGCAAAGCTCACTGCTACAACACGCCACCCAAATGTTGTTGCTAGCGTTGCTTTTTGCATAGAACAATTTCTAAGGAAAATAATCTAAAAGAACGACTTGACCAATGTAAATAGAGATCATTGCGATCAAATTAATTTGCTTATTCCTCAGTTTGTTAAGATGACTTTTAAAGGAACAGCTCGTCAAGAAACGTCTCCAATTTTGGTGTTATATATAAACAAGGAAAAAACATTCGAATAATTCCAGTCTTGACAAATGTGCTTATAAAATGTTGGGTGAATAAAATTTGGAAGCAAGTTGAACCTTGGGAGATAGAGACGTGGCAACACTAAAAACCATTCTAGCCAATAAGAAAACTAACATATTTTTCGCAAATAGCTTGATAAATTCAAAATTTTCAGTATTACTTAATTTTAGGCACCTTTTTTAATGTACTTTTGGCAAACTGTAAATAAAAATCAACTCAATTAATTTAATTTATTATTTTAAGAGGGTAGAATCAAGAAGATAAATATATCAGTTAATCATGCATGGGAAGCGGGGACTCAAACTTGGATAATTATAATATTAATACATAAAAATATAAAAAAAAAATTCTTTAAATTAATAATTAATAATTGCAACATTTAAACTGGTAACAATTTTATTTTGAGTGCACAGAATAAGAATCCAGTTTTGAAAATAATATTCGCTCGTCGAGCGAAATGCAAAAATTGATAGCGCTTATCAAAATGGATGTGTGACTGCAAACATTTCGCTGATAAGAGCCAAGTTAGTACAAACAACAGTTTAGTGTGGTTTGTGTGTTCATCGCATGCACAATCATGTTGAGAGTAGCGGTTATCGGGGCGGGTGTTAATGGTGTGGCGAGTGCAATCAAAATCTTGGAGCACTACCAAGACGAAAAGAAGACAAATGTGCAGGTGACAATTATATCTGATGAATTTACGCCCAACACAACAGGCGATGGATCAGCGGGATTGTGGGGTCCCTATTTGCTAGGCGGCACAGATGAGTCAAAAGTTCAGTAAGTTCTACAGGAGAAATGTGTCTCCAAGTGTATTAAACATTCTTTATTCTGCCAGTAAATGGTCAAAGGATGTGCATTTGTTTCTCGAGAAGATTTGGCTAAGTGAGGACGCTGGCGAGGCGGGTGTTTGCCTTATACCCTGCATCCGATTGAGCACCGATCCCAAAGCTAACATTGGCGATTTCTGGCGCGACATTGTCTATGGTGCCATGGATCTCACAGCGGAACAGCTGACTGCTTTCAACAAAAACCGAGACGTCAAATTTACGTAAGTGAGAATTACAAAATTTGTTGAATAAGAGTTAAAGTAATCTTTTCATCCACTCAGTTCGGGACTCTCCTTTGTTACCTACACATCCGAACCCATCAAGCTGCTTCCCTATCTGACGAAGCGCTTTGTGCGTCGAGGTGGACGCATTGAACAGCGGAAAGTCACAAATCTGGAGTCGTTCGTGAGGGATTCGCCCTACGATGTGATTGTCAATTGCACTGGACTGGGCTCCAGGCAATTGGTCAACGATGACACCATGTATGCTGTGCGTGGTCAAGTTACTAGGATAAAAGCCGATTGGTTGTTCACAGCCATCTTGGTTGAGAGTCATGTTGGCAACTACATCATTCCCAAGTTAGTAATTTATATATATATATAAAACTTTGTTCCCCTCTCTCACCATGCTGTATCCGAACAGTACCGAGTCCGTGGTGCTTGGCGGCACCCACCAGGTGAAGGATTACAACACCAAAGTCTGTGAGACGGATAAGCGTTTCATTATCGATGGCTGTCGCAGCCTGGTGCCGGCTTTGGAGCACACTCAGCATCTGTTCGATTGGGTTGGTCTGCGTCCGGGTCGCGACCAACTGCGCCTGGAGTCGGAGAGGCGTGGCAGCAAGCTGCTCATTCATAACTATGGACATGGTGGCAGTGGTGTCACCTTGGCCTGGGGCTGTGCCGACGATGTGCTCAGTCTCCTGATAACTGCACAACTCAAATCCAAATTGTAGTTTTGCTGCAGTAGATTTGTTGGTGCAAATAATGTGTTATCAGCTGAAATCAAGTGATTGGTGTCATAATACTAATTGCCTATATAAATATATATATTTATATTTGTATATATTTATGTACATATATATATAAACAGCACTTATCAAATTCTCTTTATCGCTGGCTCGTTTCCATTTCAATCCGGTTGATAAGGAAATTTGCACTGAATTATTGCAATTCTTTTGTTAAAGCGAATGCAAAATTCTCTTAAATAATATAATAAACATAATTTTATAATTTATATTTTACATTTTTATAATAAATACACTTTTCACATTTCATTGGCTCTGGCTAGCGCTTCCTCTCTCTCCTTGTGCTGCTTGGCCCTCAGAGCTTCGTGGAAGGCCTCAAAACCCGGCCATAGCTCATAATTCAATATCGGCTCCAGATCCAGCACGTAGAGCAGCGCATACATTTCATCCAAGTCGCGGAGGCAATCAAATGGTCGCTGATTGCCCGCCACCTTGTAGATGGAGTAAATGGAACGCCCGAACTCCTCGTAGTCCGCCAGCTCAGCGGCATATTGCTCCTTGGTGGTCAGAGCGATGTAGCAGACGCGGGGCATGTGCATATGCATGGCAACCTGGCCGAATACATCAAACATGCACATGAGGAAGCTCTCATCCTCGAACAGAGTGTGTGGAAATCCCACTTCGTGCACCATCAGGCAGTCAAAGTTATTCCCTTCTATACTCCGCCTTGTGGAATCCATTAGTGCTTTTTTCAGTCGGATCAGCTCCTGAAATAGACCCTTCGATATTGTCGTCGGTAGAGAGGCCCTTCAAAATTATATTTTAGTAAATCAAATTACTGGGATTACTGGGATTACTCACCAGGAGTGCCATTCACCAGTCATCCACTCAAGCAGGGCCACAGCTACGATCTTCGTCTCAGTCTTGTCCAGCATCATCACGGAGCATTCGTTGTTTAAAATGTGCCTACAATAATTCGCATAAATGAATTTCATTTCAACCAAGCCATGTAGACCCAATCCCTCATAAACTATGTTTTGCATAAATGAGTTCTCCCACATAAATTCAATTACGATATTATAATTTCTATTGGAGTAAAGTTGTCAGTTAATAGAGGTATTACGTAATCTCATTAGGGGTATACTTGCTTGAAGTGGATGTCCGTTATGGGCATTCCCTCCCACACATCCCATTTGATGTCGTATTGCAAAGGTCGCACATCAGCCATGGTTTTTAATACACTTCTAAATTTGGCTCAAAAAAGAAATTACGTTGTCACTAAAATTTGTATATTATTTTAGATATGTTATACTAATTTAAGTATTTAAATTTCTGACTTGAAACACCAAAACAGTTAAGTATTAGTCAATTTTAGAGCACATTGGATTTAATTAGGTAGTATTTCAATAAATTTGTTTTCAAATAAAAAAAAAACAACTTTTTTTAATATTTTTACATTTGGTATGCCATTAAAAATATTATTTTGATCGTACCAATTGAATAATAATATACAAAAAACCAAACATTCTTCTTCATATGTAGTTCTCTGTATCATCACGAAATTTATATTCAAGGGTTTTTATATAGTTGCCATATCATTTGCTTTTATGAGCTCAAATGTTTCATTCCCATAAATGTTAATGTGCATTAAAAAATGCAAATGATTCATGTGTGAGGGTAAAAATTGCATAATTAAGTAGGTGTACAAGCGATAACAATCAAATGCAATAGGTGTAAATTTAATTTGACTAATGTCTCAATTTGAATAAATATCTAAAAAAAAAATAAATGAAAATGGAAAAGGAAAAACAAATGCTGCAAAGGTATGTTAATAATAATGGCAAAATCGCACCCATGTCCATGATGTAAATCCACCCCAAACATCTCTGAAAATACGCGTTAAACTTCGAAAAAATTGTAGCACGTCTTTCCGCACACCTTACGAGTAGACTTGTCCACATCCCCTCCAGATGTATTTTAAAATTCAAGACACTAAGGGTGTCATTGACGGTGGCAACAACAACCAATTGGCAACTGGCAGTTGGCAGTTGGCAGTTGGCACTTGGGATAACTGAATTTGGGCCATGTCAAAGCAAAAGCCATTCGACGCATTTTTAAATATATTTCCCAATGCAGACAGACGCACAACATCCATATCAGTCCGTCAATTGGATATTTAAATACTGGCGACACTTTTAATGGCACAGTGTCAGTTGGGTGCAGCCTAGCCTGCCCGGGAAGGGATCAGGCATTTCTATTCCGGACACGTAACTGGCTTGTCTCGTTGCCTGTTGATAAATTGAATATTGAAAAGAAATAATTTAATTTTGATATTTGACTTGGTCATGTAAGAGATCTTCTCAGGAATTCAATCAATTTGCTCGTTGGCTCCATGCTTCCAATTTCTTATAGCTATAATCCTATTCGAACTTGTAACTTGACCAAATCTTCAAAAATTCTTGAAAATTTATATTTTTTTACCCTTTTGCGAGCTGAGAAAAACAGCAGCAATTTTCTAAGAAGAAAGTTTAAATTATATGCTAATGTTTTAATGGTTTAGGAATGTATAATTTTAGCCAGGCATATTAACTAAAAATGCATAAAATGTTGTGGCTTATTGCGAATTATACCATATAACGGTTTAGAGAATGAGTTTATGACGTGGCATAAAAAACGTCTCATTTGGGACTCATTTAATCCGGCAAAATGTTTTCACGCGCAACGTTTTAGCTGCCTCTGCCCACCGTTACCCCTGTCCGCTGTGTCGTCTCCTTGCTCCTGTTGCCTGGCCAAAAGTGTTGTCACATATCCAGCGGTAACTCAACCCTAACCCAATTGGCCCACAGTCTGTGAGAGAATCGCGAATTTCAATTCATTCGAAAATCGTTTAACGGTCTTTGGCTGCTTTTCCGTTTTCAGTGACACCTGCGCATTCCCAAAGGTGTTCCAAAAATACGGAGGATATTTCCGCACCACCCAAAACCCGAAAATACCCCCTTCGTCTGATCCGCCCATGACTTGCAAACGCGTTTCTCGACGTGGTTTTATTTAAAATCGAAAATGCGCAAATACAAAACGCAAACTGAAATGCAAAACGGAAACGTCTCTCGATTGAATTGGCTGTGCCACATGTTGTGGCCTGTCTGCGTGGACCTGAATTGGGATTGGAAATGGATGCACTTGCCACACACTTGCCGCAAGGTGTAGCTGTCTATGTGTACCCCTGTGTGTGTGTGTGTGTGTTCCTGGTCGCTTTTCGCGTGGCAAACAAATAAACAAAGGGTTCAACAAAAGCAGCGGCCCAAAGTAATTCAAAACAAGCGCGTTATTGAAATGTTTGAGCGGAATGCAAAAGGAACTCGGATTATCCATCCATCCATCCAACCATCAATCCCTCTCGCTCACCAGCCATTTTGCTTGCCTTGTTATTGTTTGCAACGCAAGCTGCCTCATTGTTTGTTGATTTACTCTTAAATGCCGAATAATCCGCGTTGCAAGGGATGCGATGAGTACTTCAGAGAGAAATTGTTAAAGTTTTTAACAAGGCTTGAGAAACCAGATATTAAATGCAGATGACAAAAATATATTTGAGAAGAGACATTAAATGCTGATGAGAAAATATATTTGAGCAGTTTTTCAGTATTTTTCATTTCATTTGTGTTAAGTTCTGTTAAGCAAAAATATTAAAGTATACTTTTAGGCTGATTGCTAAAAATCAACTGTCGATAAAATTGCATGACAAAAGGGAGCCGCAGATTTGTTTGGACTTTAGTTTTATTATTATTGTAGAATTCTAAGTTAGTTACAGTTTATTAATATTGTAGAATTCAAGTTCAATTCGAGTTATAGTTTAATATTATTGTAGAAATCGAAGCGAGTTATAGTTTATTATTTTTGTAGAATTCTATGCGAGTTATTGTTTAATATTTTTTTATAATGCTAAACGAGTTATAGTTTCCAGCCCTGCACAATTATGTGAAAAAATGCAATGATTGTACCTCGAATCCTAGAATCCAACTGACAAAATCTCTTTCTGCTTATTGTCTGACAAACTGCCTGAATTTGTTCTGGATCCTCGGTTTATTTAAGGGATAAAGTCTGTGTAACAGGACATTTATAAAACTCTAGTTGATCTTGTAGCTGTTTCCCCAATCTGCAATATTCAAATTATGTGCAATATTTTTTTTAACTAATTTTTAGAAAGGCAAAAGAAGACTACTTTTCAAAGCAACCTAGTAATCTTGAACTACGACTGTCTCCAAGTGAAGCTTGACAGTACTTCTCTATCACTTACCGCATTTATCTCCGGCGTATTTTTAGTAAGGAATATAACTGTCCACACACCCCATCCACTATTATCGGTCCAGCCGTATACCAAATGCTTCCATACGATTCCACACTGTGTAAATTAGCAATCCGGTTATAATTTTAGTAGATGCTTAAATTTAACTATTTCTTAGCTTAACAACTTTTATTTTCAACTTTTATGTCTCAAAAATATCCTATGTTAAATATATAAAAAAACAAGGCTAATTTGCCTAAATGAACAAATAAAATACAACTCGCTGCAAAAATTGAGTGTGTTAAAAACCGTTTTTGTTCGCTTAAGTTGCGAGTTTGGTTTGTGTTTTGTAGGGAAAAACATTTATGGCTCCCAACGCATTGCCCCAAATACCCATTTCATAGGATAATTGTGCTTATAAAAAGAAATTAAACTTGAATTTTGTGCGCCGACTCGTTGGGAGTGTGTCGTGTGGTTGTCTGGTGGTTTCACAGGAGGCTGCCAGGATACGCTAGACAACTCCATGGATTGAGATCTTTGCATGCTTTGGATTAAGTTGAGCTTGGGGATGAGTTACGCTGGGTCGGGTTAGGGGAGGAAGGGGGCGCACGTTGAGCAACTTCCGTTACGGGTAAATAAAGTTAGCTTGTTGCGACTTATGCAAAAGTTTTCAATTGCCTTTTATTGTTGTTGTTTTCGTTTATTTTTATTGCCGCTTCGCGCGTTTTGTTGGCAACCAATTCAGGAACTGAGCAACTCAACAACTCAAGTGAAATGCAAATTTATTCAAAATGTTAAACGGCCAAAGTTGCCACCGCTGTCAGAAAGTTGTCTGGATTAAGGTCTAAGGCGATAATTAAATACCATTTTGCGCATTTATATTTGCATCCCGTTGAATAATTGCCTTCAATTCACCTTCTAATTAGTTTTATATTTAATAAAAGCATGTTGAGCAGTTTAAAGTAAAATTTAAAGACAACATCTGTAGTAAAATAGGTACGCATATTGTAAAAATGGTAATTTAATAATAAGTTTACAAAATTTCTAATAATTAATAAAAATTAATGTAACTATGTAAAATTCGTGACTCGTTAAGTTTAAATAGTGAAATCCATTTAGGTAACATTTAAGCATTTAAGGCCAACTCCTTTGACATTTTGACTGCATGTGGAATCGATAGTTATGAGACATTTTGTACATGGATAAGAGAAAACAGTTGTGCTCATTAGGAACACGCGATATTCGAATAAAAACGAAATGGCAAATCAAATTCTTGAATGGAACAAAAACAGGCAATGGGCGCCGGGCGCTGACGAGGCGAAAATCAGTTACAACTATGGACAGTTATCTCAGCGGGTCATCTCTCTTCACGAAAGGACAATTATGAGTGGACATGCTAATTTGTGCGTGGCCAGACAGGACGGGAGGCACGCGCCAAAGCAGAATACCTCAATATTTGTTGAGGGAACGTGATTTGGCGCATTTGCCACAGCAAGGACATGCCAAGGACCGCACCCAAACAAGCTTTAAGAAAGAGCCGCCGCTCCCTGTCAGCTCGAATCCTTTCACTACCCACACACACACACACACATACGCACTCGATTGCGTTGCCCAAAAGAATGCAAAATGTTTTGTTGACGCTGCACAAACACTAAACTAAACAAGGGGAAAAATAAACTTGAAGCGTAACCGCTGCGCACGCAAAGGGTTAATTAATTAAATGCGCTTTACCAACTCTGATAGAGTTACCTATATATAAACCCTATATATATATATAAGCTCTGTCAGCTCAGGTGACCCTTACGGCAAAAGTATAGTGCAGCACACGTAGTCCTTAAGACTCCGCCCAGATTAAGGCCACACCCCAAGTGCAGTGCAGCTCATCCCACCAACACCCTCCTCCGCAGCCAGAGCAGCGTCTTTGGCAATGGTTCGTTGCGTCTTTGATGTAAGCTTCGTAAAGTCCCAAGAAAGTGCCCCAAGCTGTCGTTTTGTAATTTCCAGCCACAAATTCCGACTTTTGCCACAAACGAGCAAAGTTAAAAAGTGTTTAGTTTAACGCTTCAATTGGCTTTAACTTGAGCACTTGCTTATACATATATATATATATATAGATATATTTAAATATATATATATATATATATATATATTCGTACTTGAGTCTATTTGTAAGGGCATATTCAAACACTGCACCCTGGGTGTGTCTGTGTCGTGTATTTTGTGCCCATTACTTATAGATTATCCTTATAAACTAGAAATAGCAGATTAAATATAGATTGACTATGAAAGACTAAACAAATTTAATTATAGCTTAAATAAAATGTAGTCATAAAAATATCTACTAACTGAAAAGGCATATAAAAATATAAGGCATTTTTTTATATATTATATAATTAAGTATACTTAATTAGGACGTACAAAACATAATATCCAAATATCTTAAAATGTTCTTTCTTGTTATTGTTAACTTAGTTTAAAGAAATTTACATTAATGCTGTTTCATGAATATGAATAATTAGCTACAGGATAACTCCCAGGAGAACCTGCTCTCTTTGAGCAATTTAATTGAAAATAAATTAATGAATGGAAAAGTGTATGTTTTGCATCAGATGTCAATTCCAAGAAATTGGCTGTTAATTAGAGTCTCATTTTCAATTAATCAAAACGCAAAAAAGAAGCGCCAAAAAACATCAGTTCGAATATTTAACGGCATCGCGTGTTAGCCGAAAAACAAAAGCAAACAAAATTGTTGCTGAAGATGCCTGCCAAGAGGAGAACACACGCTGTACGAGCGACATGCCACACCCAGTTTGGGGGCAATGTCAACGCCAATTGATTGCCACAGGACATTAATAATGTAGCAGGATCGTTGAGCGGTTGATTTCAATTGGAGTCGAATGTGGCGCATCTCATTTTATTCGTGTTAGCTGCTCACTAAATTATTCGAGACTTGCTGCCAAATTGTTTGGGGACAGCAAGTGGAACATCAACAGCCTATCCACTTGCCATTAACTGCCATTGGCACTGCCACAGGTAGCTGCCACTGCCACTGCTGCACGGCACACCTATAAACATTAACTTGTCAATAAAGGTAATTCATTATGTCGCTCTCGAATGCCTCCGGGGAACGGCTTCGTGGCTAAAACAAATTGTCTGCCCGTTAAGCCAAAAGCCGCAGTATCTGCACCCGTGCCCCCTACCCGCACCCCGCATCTGATACAGATGTATCCTGTATCTTTTTGGCTGCCTCCCATTTGACATTCTCACTCAAGATTAGATGCCTCTGCCAGTTGCTCCATCGATGAACAATAAAATATTCCTCTGATGGGCAATAAAATGCTTATTGCTTATCTTGCTTGGCCCTGCAGACAAAAACGCGAACATTTCTGCGACGATTTAGTATAATTTAAGGGATATTCCATTGGATAATAGATGAAACTGCGGAATTCAATTCCCAACTCTTTGAGCAATCAACTCTTTTTGTTATTCCCTATTTATGGAAGACTCAATAAAGGCGTTTTAAAACTTTTGATTAAGAAATTTGTATCTGATATAAAAATGTAGATCTGGAATAGTTGAATTTATTTTTATGAATCAATTTTGCCTATTTTAGAGTTTATTGTGATAAATGTGTAGGCAAAAAACAAAATGAGTATTACCCGAACTAGGATCTTTCACTTTTCTTAGCAATTTCAAGGAACAGAAAAGAACAATATAATTTATAATTTATAATTTATATTTTATTATTTAAGTAATTAAATATAACGCTGACTAATTGAAGCAAAAAAATGCCACTACAAGCATACTGATACATAATTTAAAAAAAAATATATAAAATTAATTATAATATCTGTATTTTTGTATATAGTAGAAGGAAATATATAGGAAAAATGCAAAAGGAGTAATATCTGCATTGAGATTAGAATAGAAGAATATAATTTATAATTTATATTTTATAATTTAAGTAATTAAATATAATGCTGACGAATTCAATCAATTAAATAACACTCTGCATACAGATATATAATTTAAAAAATATATAAAATGAATAACTGTATTTCTGTATATAGTAGAAGTGATTTTCTTAGATTAGATATGCTGTATAAAACTGAAACTATTCAAAAGCTGGTTAGTCATTGCTGAATGAATTGCAATCCTTTTAGAAACACGCTGCCCCCTGATATAAATTGCAAATTGATACACGGACAAATATCCATTTATTGAGTATCTTATGTCCACTTTATATATATATAGAGATATATATATACAATGTCTGTGTAGCTGTTTACCTGCGGGGGCCAATGTGGTGACCAAAAACACAAACACGAACCCAAACATGGCCATGTTGTCCTTGTGGTTGCTGCTGTTGTTGTTGCTGTTGTTGATGTTGCTGTTGCAATTGTTGTTGTTGCTGCTGTTGTCGCTCGCTACTCGCGTGACACGTCAGATCAATTTTTCGAAATATATTTTCTATGAAATTTATTTGCCTGTCATTAGAGTTTGGCAAAACGTGCTTTGGTCGCATTTGCAAGTGCTCCACTGGGGGCAATGGCTAAAAACAGCAGCAGCAAAGTCAGAATCGGAGTCGATGCTGGAGCCGGAGCCGGAGCAATTGCCTGGTCGTCGTCACAGCGCTGACAATCCATACGTGAGCGAGAATAAGCTCCAACAAAATGGGAAAAACAAACATGTTTTTGTATCTGACGGATACGTGGAAAGCGCACATTGCACGTGTGTTTTATGAAAATTGCGTTTCAATTGACAAAAAAAAAAGAAAAGCGCGAAAGGTTGTCGAGGGGGGGGAGGGGGTGGTCTGCAACGGCAGCATAAAATATGGCAATTTATGGCGACGCTGCGCTGAAACTCTTTCGAGCTTTATGTGCCTCAATCTACCCATGAATATTACGCTGATGAAATTGTATCCATTTCGACAATTTGCGTTGGCCCAACGGATGAGGACGGATGACGACGCGTGTCGACGGGTGGTCCTCGATTCGAGTTTTGGCTTTGGCCGTCAGGATATTTATTATTTTATTAGCGGCGTGTGTTCACTCATCCCAGTGCCCAGTACAGAGTACCCCTCTCTCCATTCCCGTTGCGCTGGGTGTGGCGCAATTTTTACGGCCACTCTCGCTTAACCCTTCCGCCTGTCGTCTATTTTGGGCCAAAAACTCTGTGGCCAGGCTGTTATGATAATTAAGTAATGGCTCCGTCCACATAGCCACATGTCCAACTTCATATTCCATGTCCTTGCCAACCGCTTGGCTCGTCCTTAAGTGCTACCCACTCGAGCGTCACTCTTTATGCAAACGGGATTCACATCGACGGCACTTGGACTCCGACTTGGATGGGGGTTCTGACTATGCCTTTCAAGCCTTTCCTGTCTATTTCCGTCTTTCTGTCTGCCTGTTTGTTTGTCTGTTTGTTGGCTTGTTTGTTGGCTTGTTTGCTTCTCGTGTTGGTTTTCAAATTGAGTTAGCACTGTTTTTGTTGGTGTTGTTCCGGTTTTTGTTTGCCTTGTTGTTGTTGCTGTTGTTGTTGTTGCTGCTTTTTTTGGCATGAATAATTACTCGAAAAATCGTATTTCTGTTGCACATGCATAATGCATGTATTGAGTCAACACTCATTCTCACATTCAATGCTAGAAATAGTTCAAGGATTCATTATTATTACCATATTTATTTGTCTTCCCTGCAGTTCCTCGTTTAAATATAGTTAACATTTTTCCAAAGATATTAAACGAACTTAAACTGAACTATTTTTAGAATTGTTTGAATTATTTATAATCAAATATATTCTAAACTATTCACTTGAACACGAATTTTAGTATTTTATATTGCATATATCAAATAACGAAAACCCATACATAAAATCTATATATTGTTAAAGTTTTATGAACAGGATGTTTACCTTTAGAAACTTATTTTATAACGTAATTCAAATTGTAAAAAAAATAATAAACGAAATGCGATTTGAAAAGCCACAAAATTATAAAGAAATTATCGTAAATATATCCAATTTAATTGCAATAAATATATAATTAACTGAAAAAACGATTTCTATAGTATATAAAGAATGGTAAATGGGTTATTGGCAAATGATTTGTTAAAAGATTTCATTTATTTATTTATGGTTTTATGCCCACATGCCACTTAACAACTACCAACAATTGCAGATAAAAAACGAGGTCCGATAAATGCACCCAAAATCAATTAAAGCCATTGCGCAAATACCCCGTCAGGTGACAATTATTATGATGGACTCTGAACGGGTTCCATTGGATACAATAGTGGAAACTTTGTAGATATTGGTAGCCAGCACAACTGGACAGTCATCGAAGGCTGGCCCCAATTTGGACGTGATTATTGGGTAAACCGTTTTTGCTTTCGTTTTATTTTTCAGCGGGCCAAAGTTCAGTTTTGCGGCATGGAACACAAAAGGCCTTAGTGCCACCTAATTGCGCACTAAATTAACTTCCAAAAGAGAAAAACAAAATATAAGAATTATAATAAGCAATAAGCCCAATGAATGATCCCAAATACACTCGAAACATGAAATGCACCGCCAATCAAAAAGACGCACATAAAAATAACAAAACTAAATTGCCGAAAAAGAAACGAATTGAACAAATGAATAAATAAATGGACAATTCTCAACTTTTTGACTGGCTTTACGAGTCATTTAAATTTCTGCTGCTGCTTCTGGCTTTGGGCACCGCCTCTTGTGTCAAAACTGCTGCTGCTGATTTCAAATCGAGCAACCGAAGCAAAACAATTGAAATCCCACTCAATGAAAATTATGATTAACTGTGCACCAAAAACAAAAAAAATGCGTTAAATGTCTACAGTAATTATCAGGCGAACTCCTTTTCAACTGGGTTGCACAAGAAGTTATAAATTTATGTAATATCAAGTAATTTCAAGATATCAAATAATTTATTTAGTTTACATTGAACTAATATTAAGTATTAATTGTGGTTTAGTTTCTAGACTAATAATATCCTTAAGCGAATGCTTTTCAAATTTGTATTTCAAATTATATTTCATAATCTAAAGTATTTATCAGGCGAGCTCCTTTTTAAATGGGTTTCACATTAAGTTATAATTTTATGTAATGTTAAGAACAATATTGAGTGCACAATATAAAATTATTTATTTAGTTTACACTGCTCTAATCTTAAATATTTATTATGATTTGGCCTCTAGACTAATAATATCCTTAAGCGAATGTTTTTTAAGATTTCAACTAAAATTATATTCCATAAAGAGTCCCTGTTATAGTCGGGTTTAAATTATTTTTTGGTATAACTATTTTAAAACTGTTATTCCGAAGCTTAGCTTTCTGTATTATATTTTGTTGTAATTAAATAAGCTTCTTTAATGCATATTAAATAAATTCCCTTCTCTTTGCAAATTATAAGTTTCTAAAACACTTATTTGTGTAAAATATCAACTCTCAAACTGACCTCGTTTTATGGAATTTTGTATGCGGTTTCGCTTTGGTTTCAATGCCGACCTCATCAACCATTTAACCATATCCATATTGACGTCCAATGTGGCACCCACACTTTATTTGAACATTTAACCATCCCTTCAAAGCTTTAAAGCGCGCAATATTATTGAGAATACATTCGGGGCTACGCTGGCGATCAATTTAAATTAAACAGAAGATTTTGTTTTAATTAAAAATCTTCAAATACGCTTAATGACAATTAATTGGTCAACAACATCGGTGCTCGCGAGGGAGGGGGGAGGATTGCAGTCGTCTCCTATTTTTTTTTCACTTTCCATTGCCACAATTTACACTTTACAGGCGACTCTGAAGATTGCAGCGTCATTCCGGCTGAATGATCGTGGTGCCATATGGCCAGCAGTCACGCAACCACCATAAAGTGCACCACTCACTCACAGTTGCAACTGCCTCATGCCTCATGCCTCATGAGGTTATTGTGGGCATGTCGGGAGCTTCATTTCTAAAACGGCTCTTTTTCAATTGAAACAAATCAAACTGAAAAGTGACGACGCACCCACGCAACGCCTTCGATTCTATTATGCCTCGTCAGGCCCAATCAATGATCCAACATAGTTGTCCAACTATGTGAAAATCACTCGATCCATCAATGTGTACAATAAAAGATTGTTGCTTTTTGAAAAAAAAGCCATAAATGGGAAACAGTATAGCAAAATGGCAAAATAAGTTTTCATCAGTTTGCTTTATGCCACTTGTAAATAGTTATAAAAATTAATCAATTTTCGTTTTTTTACTTATTTGTTGGCCTCTAAAATGTCCATGACTTCTTTAAAATTTTTTAATTATATTTTATATTGATAAATTTCTAAATTATTTACTGCTTCTTCAAGCAGAAGATTTTTTTTGATAAGATTTTGGATTTACCAATAATAAATTGTACGACAATTATTCTTTCGTCATATTTAAAATTGATTTTGAAATTACTTGTTTTAATTATATTAAGTAAAAGTATCAAGGACAACATTTCATGGAATCCTCTGCTCCTTATTAATTATTGTCTACCTTAAAAGGTTTTCATATCTACCATATCAAACGCGTTTGGTATGTAAATTAGATCATTAATTGACCTATTATAACACATTTTTGCAGTTTGTATAAATGCCAGATGATACATGATATATATGTGTGTGTGTGTGTGTTCATTTCCCTCAGGTATTTAAGAGTAGGGTAAACATTACTAACCCCATTACTTAACCGCAACAACTTATTATTAACTTTACGACTTGCAGCAACAATGACAGACCATTGGGCGTGAATGCTAATGATGGCCAGCAAAAGTGACTTTAATAACTAGTTAGGGTTAGTCTTGGTGAGGGGTGTGGGGGGGGGCAGATACTGAACTCAATAATCTCTGAACTTTACAATGAAGGAGACAGTGGCAAAATGGACTTGTTGGCCAGCTGGCAGTCCCAAAAGGCAACACAACTGATGGACTGCTGATGACATAATATGCAAATAATGCAAACACATAAAGCTAACACACACACACACATACACATACTAGTATCTATCTATCAAGTCACACACACACACACTTTTAGAGGTGCATAAAATAGTTTTTAGCTTGATTTCTTCAGGGAATTTCTCTGCATGCCGGCTGACAAAATGAACGACTCCAACACAAAGTGTTGTGTTATTGTGTGTACATGTGTGTATGTGTGTGTGTGTGTGTGTGTGTGTGTGTGTGTGTATTGCAGCTCGTTTGTCTTTTGGCAGTTGGACTTGGTAATTTAGTTAATTACTTTAACATGTAAGTGGAACCCGCTCCAAAAGGTGCGGAGCTGTAGTCGCCGCCACGTGGGCGTCCTTCTAATCGCCACCTTTTGACATCTGAATATGTCAGCGGGTTGCCCATATTAGGTGCCAGTTTTTGCATAACACAACGCATTGTTGCGCGTTCGCTGTAATTAAAATAATTACCCCTTCCGATTAACCCAGTTTCGCAGGGCAAACAGTCCGCTCGATTCCCTCCGACTTCCTCCGACTCGATTCCCTTGCTCAATTTGTTGCATTTGGTCGTCGTCCATTAGCCCGCATTGTCTTCAGTCTCAGTTTCCACCAGTGGTTGCGTGCCTCATTGCCTACCCCAACCCTTAAACTGGCATCCCCTGCCCCCCCCACCCCCTCTGAACAGACGCAGCATTGTTATTATTTTGTCACATGTGAACTGAGGCGGAAGCGAAGCGATTACAAACAAAAAAAAAGGGTGCACAGCAGCAGGCGAAGCAGTGGCCAGGACTCCTGGCAACGTTTAGGATACACTACGATGAAGGGGTGGAAGGGGGGTGGTGGCATCATTCAATTCTGTTTGCATACATATGTAGCTAAAATTCTGCTTGCGGCGCTGATTGTTCCTTTTGTGCTGAGCCGCTGAAATCGAGACTTACCCTTTGATCCCATTGCCCAACGCCCCACACCCACCCCCCTCACCACACCCATTTTGTGGTGCCTGATCGAACGTTATCCCATAATTATAGGGCTTCCGTATGTTGTGGGTATTTGGCTTTTGGGCGCACGTGCGCCTTCTGTTCGCTATCCTTGTTGATCCAATATTTATGCAACAATTTAACCGCAAAATTTATTCATGATTTTCCAAAATTGTTTTAAAGCATTTCCCAAACCGAAACCCCTTCTGTTCCCGTGGAACAGCCTCATATGTTGTCATGTTGTGGGCAATTTTCAGATTAGCCGATTTATATTTACAGTAAACGGCTTAAATGCCAAGCACTGAAATTTTGGGAGCGAATCAGTTGAAGTATGTAAAGGATGTGGAAGAAAACATAATACATACAGTTATAAAAGTATTACTAATATTGTATCATTTGATTTATTTAGTAGCATCTTAAGTCCAGAATTCCCAGTCGTAGAAATATGATTATCTCTATTATTCAAGAGCCTAACTTCTTATCCTAAATTTCTAAAAATAAATATTATTTATTTCTAGTTTGATTAAAATACTTCTAAATAAAAATAGTTTTGTTAAATAATATATAAGCAAATTATGAATTTTCAAATACGTCCATTAATGTATCAGACATTCCGTCACAAATTTGTAATACCCTCGGCATGGGTATAAAAACCGCTCCAAATGACTCCACAAGTTGTAAATTGTGTGCTCAATTGGCGGGGCGATATCACTATTTGCTCGGAAATATACAGTGCAGAAAAAAAAACGAAGACAGTTAAAAACAATTAAAAATTTGAAATCATGCAAAAGTTCGAAAATGTCAAACTTCGAAGCGTGAGAAATATTTTTGCAGTGAATCAAAACCAGAGAAGGAGAAGATATTTTTACAATTAAAAATGCAGTTAAAGTTGGAATTGTGGGAAGCAACAATACGATAATACACTGAGCAAAATTTCGCATGCATAAGTAATATACAAATAAAAAAATGCGAAGAAAACTTTCAACTATCTATAAAAATACAAAGTATCTGAAAGTTCTTTACCAAAAATAACGAATTGATTACTTAATTTCTACAATAATTTTATACAGTCAACATTTGCAATTTTGCTATTTAATAAAGATAAAAATGATATCATATTGAATATAGAAAATCAGAGCAATCTGGAAATATATAAACAAGTTTACAACTTGAATTGCCAGTGTAAACCACAAATCGTTTCAGACATGCGATTTTTTGTCACTCTATCAATTGCCCAAGACTGGGAGCAATGTTGCGATCTACCGACTCCGGCCCGGAACGCAGTGTATCCGTTGTATGTTGGCGTTGTCCGATGCGCCCACAGCGTGGATATGCGATATGGCCATGTCACCCTTTTCATTAGGCTCCATTAGCAGTGTTGGGGGATTAATTGAATTTAATTGATTTGCCAAAGCAGACTAAATTGGCCACACTGTCTAGATTCTGACTCGACGCAAACGCAACAGATACAGCAACAGATACAGCCACAGATACAGATACAATATCCATGAGATACATTACAACAACTCAACTCGACTCGACTCGACTCGATTCTTGATTCTGTCTACCGATAGCTCGCCTGCTGTTGACTGGTTGGCTGGATAAATTAATGAGTACATGGAATGGATTCCACTTTGGGCAACAAAACAACGTCTCCGAATCATTTGGTCATCTAAGAGTGCTTGCAAATAGTACGACAGACGAGTACATATGTACTTATATATATATATATATATATATATATATATGTATGTATGAGTATTTAATGCACATATGACATCACCATCCGCATTTGTGCGGGTCTTTGCCTCTATCTCTAACCCTCCTCGTCCCTCTACCCTCTGCGTTTGAGTTTAATTGCATGATGAGCCGCTGGTCACAGCTTGAGCTCCGCTAGACTCCATGCTTGGGTGTGAAGTCAGTCTGTCTATCGGTCCATCTGTCTGTGGTTCCTATTGATTGGCCGCCGACTGGTTGGTCCGTTGTGGGCGTGGGATTTGGAGCTTGTGGTGCAAACTGGCCACTTTTAAAGTAACCGCTCATTTGACACTTTTGACAATGGAACTGCTTAATTACATAGATAAACATCGTTGATGTCGCTGCATTGTGGACAATTATGCGCAATGCTTAACTGTTTCTAAATATAGCTGCAAATAAACAAATGGACTATTAATTATTGTCAACTATGAACTGGATATTTATCAAATGCATGTTAAACCAGGCAAGAGTGCTCCTCCAGTCGTGGGAGGAGTCGCAGTTGCAACTGTTTGTTACTTTAACTTTTTCCCATAATGAAAAAACTAGATATGAATATTTTTTGATTTTTAAATAGATTTTAATAGTAAACAATTTCAAGTCTACTATTTGCTAATCATTCGACGCAATTGTTTAACGTATAAGGAATTTCCCAGCGGAAGTATTTGTAGAAACTAATTAATTAGCGAAAAACCTTGAGTTATCTGATTGTAAATACGTCTCTAATTAAATGCATTGTTTTGAATGAATTCAAGGTCTAACACACTAAACATTATCCTAACTTGTATAAATAAAGTATTTTTTCTGCACTAAACCAAACACAAAAAGAAGAAAACAATAAAATTAAAACCTATATAAAAATCTGTATATATTATTTTATTTTTTTGCTTACTATATTAAATATGTATTTCAAATCTATATAAAAATCTGTAAATATAATTTATTTTTTTCCTTATTGTATTTTCGTTTATTTGCTGTGTGGCAAAAACTGCAATTGAATGTTGACATTTAAATCAGTTGTTAAATTACTTAAAACGAGACAACAATAAAAATGTATTACGAAAGTTGCCCTTGTCCGTTAACTAAATAACACACACACACGCACACTTATATGTATATACGTATAAATATGTATTTGGTTTAAGTGTGCAAATATTTTTGTTCGATTTGTATTTGTTTTACCTTGATTTAAACACTGCGTTTGGCTCCGCCCCGAACATGGCACTGGCACTGGAATCATTTTTTTTGGATATGGCTGCTCTACTTTAGCACACGGACAGACGTACACACAGCAGTGGGCAGAGGGGCCCAGGGGGGTAGGTCGCCACCAATGCGAGGTGAGACATGAAGAGCTCCTCCCACTTCGGCGCTGGGGCCGACCCAATCACAGCGTTTCGGGCACTGCGCATGGTAGGGATTGCGATTGCGCCTCTGTTTTCACAGATAACAAATCTTAATCGGGGCACAATGGTTGCTTGTTATCTGGGGGAGCCACGGTTGGAAAATCAATCGATTCAATCGTTTCCGTTTGTTCGGTAATTAGCTTTTGGACAACATTTGTTGTTTTTTTTTTGTGTCGCTTGCCTCGTTTTATTTTTGTTAAATCTCTCACATGTTGCGACGAACCTATTCCAAATTGTGCGGCTAGAAAAACAAAGTAAACGCTATAAATACATTTGCGATGAACCGTTCCAAATCATGTCTGAATTTGTCAGGTGTACAAAAAGAGCTGTTGGCCGAAACAGAAGGCTGATTTAATTCAATTTTCGTTAGGATTTTGTCAGGTGAATTAATTTGCTATAGTTGTCAAAATCAGACCAATGCCAAAATATTACTCTAAATCCGCTGATACACTTGAAGAAAGATCAGTCGAAATATATTCCAGTCATCGTCCCAAAGACATGTAGATTAATCAATTATAAATAGATAGGTAATTATTAATTTATATATATATAAAAATTTAGACATATATGACTGAAAATCTTATGCTAAACTGGCCTTGAATGTAAATGTTGCCAACAGCATCAGCTAAATCTTTAACCTTTATCACAATCTATTTCTATCTATATATATATATTGATTGATAGTAGTTTGATGATTCTTGGATTATTTTGCTGAATCAATAACTCTCGGGTAACTGTGCATTTAGCAAACAAACTAGACCATAAAAATAATTATAACTTATCATTTGCTGTGGCTTTTCCCAAAGAGAAAAGGTAACCCAGTCTGAGGCTCTTAGACTTTGTGTCGCCATCGTCAGCCAGATATATAAATATATATATATATAGATTCAGTCAGATATAGATATATTTCAACTTGTTTACAAACGTCACGTTGCATGTTGTAAATTAAACAAATAACACTCAACAAAGCTGCAGGGCATTTGCCCCATCCGAATGCTAAATATATATATTAGTCGATATGAATGATTATATATATAAGTATATCTAAAAATATATAAAAATATGCTCTGATCTAAGGAAGCAGCTTATTTGCGAAAACTTCAACTTTAACCCAGAGACAGAATTTGATCCGTTTAGAAACATGTTTAGAAATGCGTTTTGAGTTGTTAGCTTCTATTATCGAATAGGGAAACCGAAAAAAGTCAATAATTACAATACAAATTGCTGTTTGTGTAAATCGGGCCATAAATATTTAACGTGTGTTGGTCTACAGCCTGGCGGAGAGAGGAGTTTGCGGGCCGTATTGGTTTTGTGGTGGCTATAAAACCGGAGTTTTATTTCAATCTGCCGCCCCTGGGCGTTATATATGGGTCTATCAGTCGAACCGCGTTCGCCCAGCTAAGCAATCGATCTGTGACCCACCATTGCTGTCGATTAGATAAGAGCAACAGCACCACGCAATCCATGTGTGGGGGCAACAGGAGGCTCGACCCACCAAACTGCAGTTAAACTGAAGGTGGAAGTTCGAAGTGGGTGGTGGAAGGTGTCGTGCTCTATCCCCAGTATACCCTATGCATCCATATCCCAAACACACACACATACACTTATTTACTATATAAATACATCTATCGATCTATGAAGAGGCACTAAATCAACAAGAACCAGCAACGCCGCGTCCAACTGGAGTCAGAGCTATAAATAATTTATTTATAGCTCCGGTGGTGGAATATTGCCACCACACAGAGGTAGTAGTAATAGTCGAGGCACCAGCACCAACACCAACACCAGCACCAGCACCAGCACCTCAACGACACCCGTTACCCGTTACCCACACCACCAACTTCTCCTTCAGCTCGACACGGTTGCATCGGGAGACGGATGCGGACACGGGGCAAGCAGTACGGTATTTTATTTTTGCTGATTGCCGTCGATCCGTCGATCCACTGCAGCCGTTCTGCTTTAGTGGCTTGTATTTTGTGGCTCTGGCTGTGGTTGAGGTTTTCTCGGCACCGAAAATTACTTTGATAACCGATTGTGTGCGCTGATAGCTGATAGCCATGTTATTATTAAGGGCTATTAAAATTCTGATTGAAAATTCATGTCAAAAAATATATTTTATTACCATTGTAAAACTTCATTTAGGTCTTTTTATTAAGCACAATCGTTCTGTAAACACTGTTGTGGCAGTTTCTAGTCGACTTATAGCATTACATTTTCAATGATGACAACATGTCGTATACGAAATTAACTGTTGCTCTTTTCAAAACCTAAGCTATTTTTGTTAAAATGGTGCGACTATTTTATTGCAATCAGAAAAAAAAAAAACACCTCCAGCAATCACTTGAATATAAAACACTTAAGTTTGAGTATTGAGCGCTTTAGTAGCGCTTTAGCTTTAATCAGAGATGTCTGACTTTTATAGGCTCTCAAAAGATTAAATTATCATAAGCCACATAATAATCTTGCTTTGAGAATAACTTAAGCTTCCGCTTACTTTTCGCAACATGTGAAGACTATCTTTGCCTGGGAAATGTGCTTAGTCCCAAACATAGATTATGGAAATATTTTTCTAATAACTAACTAAAGATTCCTGCGTATACTTTAATGTGAAACGTAGCCATTGGATAGATACTTTCATTGCATACGATTTTCTGCAATATCTAAATATGGGTTGCGAGTCATAAGAACATATCAGGAAATAAGCGACCGAGGACCAGAATATTTTTGTAATATAGGAAAACACACAAGTATCGGTGGGAGGCACCAGGTCTCAGATAAGCAAAATGTCTCAAAGGTAGTAACTAAAAGCTATAATCAAAAATAATTTATCTCAAGCAATATCCTTTAATAGATAATGAATCAGGTATATGGTTAATGTATATAAGTTACTTTTAATTACTGAGAACAGAATAAAATAAATAGCAAAGTTATTAGAAAATAAAAATTAAAATTAAATTAAAGGTTTTAGAAAATAATGAAATTAGAATAAAATAAAGTCTGAACATAAATTCAATTCTAAAATAATAAAAGAATTTTTGCAAAAATTTGGGAGAACGGAAAAAACTTTTTAAACGCTGGTAGCTTAAGGAAAGTAAAACGTTAAGAAGGGAGAGATAAAGAGTGAGGAAAAAATATAGAATATATACACAATTCTTTAAACCTAAGTAGTAGAAAAAATTAGCAACAATTATTGATAATTCACATCGCGAAATGCGCCGCCTTATAGGGAAACCCTCTGATCAACTTGGAAGATAACTTAACTCGACAAAGATACTGTCAAGAATTTAAGTTAATGGAAGAGTTACAAATTTAAAAGGAAGAACAATAGATCTAATAAGTCGCAGCGCATGAAGACTCCCTTCATAATATATAATAATAATAATAATAATAATATCTAAACAATCTGAAATACAATTAACTTACAATTACTTAAACCGTTCATTAAATATGTAAACGTAAGTTCAATATAAATTCCGTTAGATTAAGACAACATTTTGTAGAAAGTTTAGAAAGATTGGGAAAGTTCCACACATTCCCGAAATTTGTTCACTTGTGATGTGCATTTAATGTGGGAACAAGTACGTAAATGGTGCCCCTAAGTAAGCCACTGATTTCCTCTCCTCCTCTGCTGATTTTGTGCTTCTGTTAGTTAATGAAGGGCAACCAGAAAACATTTCTCTGAAGTTTCTACGCCGATTTTGCGCAGCGAAGCTTTTTCAGCATCATAAATAATTAATTTTTGACAAGCATCTAATTTTTAAAAACTCATGCATTTAATTGCGACATTAAAAGCCCGACTCTGAAAATAATGCAGCAAACACTTAAGCACACAAATGACTGCCTTCCCCGAAATGAGGAGCTTGAGGCAAGTTCGAATTTGGTTTGTAGACAGGGGACTGGCAACGGGCGACGGGTGACAACTGGCCCCTATAGCATGTGTTTGTTCTGTCCCCTACCCAAAAATTATGACAAATATTTACAAACACAGCGAACTAATGCTCCCATTTCAACATGCACATAAATAAGTGTTATGAGCCCCCTTTCCCACCAAGCTTTTCGTCACAGATTTTCTTTTTGTTGCTGCTCTCGGCCCAGATCCCAGACTCGAGACTCAAGAATCCAGCTTGAAGACACAAATACTAAATTACATTAAATATTTGTGTCAGTTTTTTTGGTATCGGGCGCCATCTGCAACACATGGCAACGATTTCAAGAATTACACACTAAATTTAGCATGGGGCCCCAGTCTCGGAGTCAGCCCTGAGTCTCGGCAAGTGGCTTTACTTGCTGCTCCTCTGTCATCCGAACCTCATCAGCCCGTTTTGCTTTGCTTTCACAATTGCTGAAGACTCAATTAGACACTCAGAAATCTGGCTGACAGTGAAAAAACTGACGCGATTCCATTTAATTTTTCGTTCTGTTTAAGTTAATAAGGGGGCAATTTGAACATCACCAAATATATATAAATTGACACAAATTCAAAATTTTATATTTAACATGACTTAAGCTTTGCTTTTTTTAAATCTTATAAAACTTAGAACTATCATTAATGTATCTATAGAATAAGATTAGTCGAAGAATTATTAAACTTATTTAAATAATTTTGTATAATAATAATAATTAATCTGCAGTAAGTATTGATACAAATACAATTTAAATGTTGTATTGGAAAGCCCAAACTTTTCTTGACACAATAAATATAAAGTGAGTTTTCTTTAATAGAATTGAATAGACAGCTGCCATTGGCTCTTTCGAGGCTTCTAAACGATTTGGTGGCAACTACGATTGAATTGGAATGCAGAGTCGAGGTTAGGGATTGTGGCAAGTGGCAAGTCAAAGTCAAAAAGTTATTGGCGGGGCACTTGAGCAAGGTGCCAGAAAGCACTTGAAATTAGAAAATAGGACGCACTGCGCATTGTGACAAGGGCGATTACAAGACGCTCGTTCGCTGTGGCAATCATGATGGCGATGGAGGACCAAGCAACCAACCCGCAAAAACCAAAGGCGACCCAACGACACACTGCCAGCATAATCCCCACACACTCTTCCCCCCACCTTCCCATGCACAGTCAAGCCCCTTCCATTTAGTTGCATACCCTTAGCCCGTGAGTGGCGCATTGATTTGAACGAATCAAAGCGGTATGCGCACTAAAAATACCAACAACAAGCACCAAGGCAATACCAAATCCAGATAAAGCGTGACCAGCTGGAAACTGGGCGTAGCCTAAAATCAACAGGCTGCTTGATGCGTTCGAACAAGACAGGCAATAGTGAGTTGAGTGGTGAGCGCACGAGAGCGAGCGAGAAAGAGAAAGAGAGAGAGCGCGTGCTGTATGCAGCAATGGTGGTGGGCCACATAGCCTTCCAGCTGTGATTCCAACTGGAATGCTCACTCCAGCTATGCATCTCGCTCGCACAAGTCACTTGGGTGGCACTGGTGGTGGGTGTCGCGTCGCTCACACGCTTATCAAAGCAAAAAAAGAAAGAAGAAACGAAAAAAAAAGAAGAGAGCGCCTGTGTGTGAGTGTGTGTGTGAGTAGCTGTCGTAGTTGCTGCTTTGGTCGTCGTCAGTCGCTGTGCTTTGTGGCGCACAGACGGTTCGTATCGCTGCGGTTGTTCGCTCGTTCGCTCAGAATATAACTGTAACCGCAAAAGAAGAAAAGCCAACGAGTGCGATTGCGAGTGTAATTGTTGTTGTTGTGGCTCTCTCGCACAGCTTCTCGCTGGCGTCTCTGCCGCTGTCGACGTCGACGCTCAACTTGATTTCTTCCAATCTTGGCTGGGAAATCCGATTCGCAACAATTTGGAATAGTCGTCGAATTTGCGTGTGTGTTGCGATAAGAGCAAGCACACCACCCACACCCACACCTATCCACCCACCCTGCGCTGTGTGAAGCGCAACTCGCTGCTATCGCTGCCACTGGCACTGCCACCGCCGCTGCCGCCGTCGCTATTCTGTTCTGTTCCGTTGTAGTTTCAATCAGCCGCCAGATTCAACTCTCAGTCTCTCAGCCTCAGCTAGCGCCGGCGTCAGCTCAGCTGCGTTCCATGGCTTCCACTCAGTGCTGAGCAGCTCCGACGACCAGCGACCGGCCGTGATTAACTTTTACTGTTCTCAGTCAGTCCGCTCGATGACGCCGAACACAACAGTAGCTAACCAGCAGCCCAGCAGCAGCAACAGCAGCAGCTCCTATGGCGCGAGTGCCGTCTAATAAAATACCAAAAATAAATAAATAAAATAAATCTGTTCCGGTTTAGCGTTGTTACCGTTTTCCTAGTCGCGCGTGCAAATCAGATTTCCGTAAACGATTCCCGTACTCCCCTTCCGTGGCTGCCGATGACGCCGTCGCGTGTGCAAATTGCAAGCATTTAAAACGTTACCAAATCAAAATTGAAAAATTAAAAAATTGGTAAAAAAAATAAAAATAAAAATCCAACAAAGAAACAAGAAATCAAAAATTACAAATCAATACTCAATTTATGAACATTGGCAAGATGCAAGCGCCTGGCCAGCACCAGCATCCGCATCATTTGCTGCATCCAGCTGCATCCGCTGCGCCGCCACCGACGCAACAGCATCATCTGCCCATCGATTACAGTTTGGGCAACTTTAAGCCCGCCATTGCTGCTGATTTTCCCGGCGGCCCCTTTGTGGCCAGCCCCCAGCAACAGCAGTCATCCTCAGCCTCCTCCACGTCGCCGCCCTCGATTGTCACGTCAAGCGCTTCGCTGCAGGTGCGAGATCTCAGCACGTTGACCACAATGGCAGCGATACCCTCGCCCACACAGCTGCTCCATCAGCGCATGCAACAGGCCCAAATCACTGTGGATGCCCATCAGCAGCAGCAGCAGCAACACCACCAGCATCAGCAGCATCAACAAATGCCGCCGGCGACAACATCGCCCCACGATTATGCGCCCATGTCCGCCTTCAAGGCGGTGCTGCCCAAGAAGCGAAATTCCGACGGTAAGCAACAAAAAAAAATCAACTTAAACTTATCGATTTTTGTGACTTGTTTTCGGTTTTAAAGTTTAGTTGCAAAGCTTGTAAGACTCTGAACAAGATGTCTCCCATAACATATACATTCTTGATCAGCATTAAACGACGAATTTGTCCATCTGTTCTCACTTTTGAAAAATAAGCAAAACTTTAAAGCTGATTTGCTTAAATTTTGTATATGCTTGTCTTTTCTCGGAGGTGGCACATATGTTGGTGCCAATCGGTTTGGCCTCCTCTTCAAAATGCTGCCGACAATTTTGTTTTCGCGTGAAAAACATTTTTAGCCAATCTCAAAATATATGTTAGTGTCAAAAAAAAAATTCAAATTATCACGTTTTAAACACCAACAAAAACCTAAAAAAAATCATGAATTTTCACAGAATAATCAAAAGAATTTGTATTAAAGCGACCACAAACAAATTAATAATATATCATTATTTCTTGTACTCTTTAAATTGAACGTTATCAAAATTCGCTTATATAATAATTATGAGTTGTGAATATTAAATTATAACTTTAAGCTTTCCCTTATCTATTCCCAACATTTCTTAACAAATAAAAATAGCCATGAGTAATTGCAAATACGATAATTACTTTCTTATGAATGTCAATTTATTATTATTATTGTGTATTAATATTGTTATTGTGTAAACTTCAAGCTTAATCTTAAGCTTAAAAAAAACTTAGAACTTAAAAATGCTCGATCAAAAAAGTCTTAGTTTATGATATATATATTATATGTTCAGTACTTGGAATTCCAAATTTTATAATTATTGAATATGTTTTTGAAACAAAATAAACCCAAGTGAAAACTTTAATTTATAGGAAACATCTAAGATGTGTTTTATTAATAAAGTTATTTAAATGTTATATAATCGACATTATTTCAGTAGTTGCAATAATTCCATTATGATTTTAATATTCAGTTTTGTACAATAATTCTTATTAAATTGATTCAAAAAGTGACTTCAATATGAGTTGTAAATGCTCCAAATTTCTAGTTATTAAAGACTAAAATTTTTACAATATGGATTATATTGTTATTGATGCTTGCGGCACAACTTCATGTGACCCATCTGAGGTAGCATGTGGGGCATGGGAAGTCACAATACGTTTTCCCAAACGCCACATTTCATATTCCCAAGTTAATTAAAAATATTGCCACAGATCTCACACACACACACACACACACACACATACATTCAACTGGCTGCCGCACATTGGAGGGAAATTTTTAAAAATTATTTGAATAATGTGTGATTTTAAAATATTGCAATTCTGACAATGCCCAACAGCCAACACGGGCCAACACCAGTCAACCAGTTGGCCAAAAGCCACCAACGTGGCCCAGGACGGTGTCAGTTTAATTGAAAAAAATGCTGTGCGCGCCAGAAAAACAGTTATGCCAGGGGGTGCCACGGATGGGGGAGGGTAGGGCAGGGTGGTCGGGGATTGCTGAAAATATTCATTATTCCGTTTGTGTGTGAGTGTGTGTGTGTGTGTGTGTGTGTGTGGCGCTTAATGTGCAAATCTTCTGTGTGGACATGGCGTACAAATGGATATCGGGGATTGAAAAATCCATAGCGAACCACAGATACGGAAACGAGTGCGCACGGACAAACCGAAACGGACAAACTCATAGATACAGATGCTCGACCAGACAGCAGGCATATGGATGAATGTGTATTTATGTGTGTGTGCTTGGTTGTGTGTGTGTGTGTGTGTGTGTGTGTATCTGACAGTCGCCCTTGTCATCGCCATCGCAGTTGAATTTCAAATATGAGCAGTGAATGAATGAATGAGTGTGCAAG
Organism: Drosophila demipolita; assembly: GCA_035042405.1. Classification (NCBI taxonomy): domain Eukaryota; kingdom Metazoa; phylum Arthropoda; class Insecta; order Diptera; family Drosophilidae; genus Drosophila; species Drosophila demipolita. Next base: position 1,259,597 of record JAWNLI010000069.1, read on the forward strand.
CCATGCCCTGAAACACACATCCACAAGCACACACACAAACACACACACACACACATAAGCACACACACACGGACATACATAAAGCCAGCGACAAGCGGATTTCATTTACCGGCATTACATGTATCCAACGGATATGTTTTTAGCTCCACAGCTTGAGCCCGATACAGACATGGATATGCCCCAAACACACACACACAGAGATACACACACACACACTCGTGCAGAATTTTCAATTCCGTTTGCAGCGCCACTTTCTTTATTTTTCTACTTTTCCTTTGTTTTCCTTCCATCTTTTTTTTTGCTCCACTCTCCGTTTTTCTCTACCATTTTCACATTCGCCTTGCGTTTATTTTTCGTGTTGTTGCGTTTTTCCTCGACGCTTTTCTTGTTGTTTTTTTTTTCTGTTTTGGGCTGCTGGCGAAAATGAATTTTGCCATGTTTGTTGAAATATTTCTGGTAAAATATTGGCAATGCTGCACGAGTTCCGCTCCTGCCCACCCCCCCGCATATGTCTCCAGCGTGCTGGTGACTGATTGGCCACTCCTGTCGAGTTGTCGCCTTTTTCGCAATCATCGCATGGATTTCTTTTGTGCCTGTTCCACTCCAAAATGCACAAGTTTCATAAGAGAAAATGTGCGCAAAAGAAGTGTGCTCAAAAATCTCAACTTCTGCCAAAGAAATGTGATTAAATTCGCCTTAGTTTTTCTTGTACTCTATTAGCAGTTTTGCAATATCTATTTAAGTTTGCTTAAAAAAAGGTAACCCTTTAGCTAAAAATTGGCATATCAATTTAAGTTTTATCTAAAATTCACACATTTCAAACATAAAGTTCTCAGCTTAGTTCAATTAATACTTAACATAACCTTGCTAAAAAGGTCAAAAACAGACAACTAATTTCCGTCTCGATTTCCCATTAAGCGGAGACAAAAAAACAATTGAAATTGTCGCATGCTTCGAATGGATCAACATCATCTTAAAGTATCTCTCTCGTACAGCCGCCCTCAAGCGGTTATCATTCAATTAATGATCGTCGACATAGAAAACTTTGACAATCGGTTGGGTTACCGTAGTGCAAAGTGAGTCACGAATTAAGTTAAATTAAAATTGCCCACGGCTGGCGGACTGTCGCCCCCAACAATGAGACATCAACGAGAGACACAGAGAAAGAGAGACAGAAAGAGAGAGAAAAAGAGAGAGAATGCCTAGCTAGACAATATGAGTCGAGCACGAGTCATTTGGTCAGAGATCAAATGGTCTAATCAGAGAACCTCACGCACTGATTCATATAGGCTAATGATGGGGGAGCAGCAGCGACAGCTGCGCATATTTGCCAAATGATATCAGAAGAATTTGTTCCCCTAAAAAGAAGAATTTTTATATACCAGAGATTAGATGAATTCGTGTTGTAGCGATATAAATTCAATAATAAATTCTTAAGCCATTTTCAATCACACCAAACAATTGAACAGCGATTCGAATCAATTAAAAGAAATCGAAATATCCTATCGCACCCATCGCTCCACTGCACCCCACCAGAGTTCAAGAGCTCTCTTATCAGCCGAGTGATTGGGTGTCCAAGTGGTAATACGACAACTATCTGGAAAATTTACACCACCCCAAATGTTGTAAATATATTTCAACCAAATACGCTGCACATTTAACATAGGGCTTAAACGACACTTGAACGCGGCTAACTATCTTTAATAAATATTAAGCATAACTAACTGAATTGTTGAGGGTATTTTCAGAGTTATTAAATAACTTAAAATAATCACGATGACCAATGGATGTACAATTTAAAGTGGCTTAGCAATCGCAGTAGAAAAGATTAACACATGTTTTGTAGGGCATTCAACTAAACTAAACCACTATAATAAAATAAATAAATATAAATAAATATTATAAATATTATATTACTCACAAGAGAACACTGAGCAAAAATGAGGCAATTGGGAAACTGCAAATATAATATATCTGAATCTGAATCTTAACTGGAATTTGATGGGTTTCTTTTCAATTATTAAAAATACGAAAACAATAATTTGAATTTGATAAAATACATTTAAATGGCAACAGTTTAATTATAAATATAAATTCTAAATTTTTCCATCTTATTAAGAAATATATAAATATATTAGAATTATTATTTATTTATTGAAAAAATAAGTTGAAATTAAATTCTAAAAATTTACGCTCAGTGTATAGATATTGATGGCTACCTTTGGCACTCGTACATTATTGATCAATAACAAATTGTCGCAACGAAAATCAGAGCAATATTTATGAAATATTTATGGCACACGTCGTAATCATGGGCAACTCATCGAATATGCGCTCAACGCCTGTCGTATATCTTTCCAAACTTCTCCCAAGTAGACGAAAAAATTGGGCATTGTAAATCCATAGAGATATCAAAACAGTCAATCAATAAACAATACCAACAACAACATTGAGCTTACCTTATGTATCTACAAGATACATTTGCAGCTATGCAGTTGCTGTCTAAATTGTGTGCTCTGTCGTTAATAACTAGGCAAACCGCAACACGCGTTATGATTTACGATCCGTTGGTAAATAGGTAACGACATCTAAACATGTCAATATCCTCGCCCAGTTGTAAAATTTAAAGAGTAAAAGTATCGTAAAACCAGCGACCGACCGATAAGTACAACAACAACAACAACAAGTTCATTGAGCCGACCACAAAAAGGAGTAAAATATGAAGTGAACTCTTCGCATAGTTAATGCCACATAATTTTTTTTTTTTAATTTATGATCTGCTCATATATATATTTGCCCAGTTTATCGACTTTACAATGTTTGTCAAAGAGAAATCAATTTCGGTTATGAAAAACCCTTTAAGCACCAACAACAGACTCGCCTCACGTTCCACGAAATTGGAACAGATTTACACCAAAAAACCGAAAAACAAATAAATATGTGTAAATGCCATATACAATATGAAAAAAAAAACTACCCAAAATTCAATAAAATAGAGATTAATCAGAACAATCAGAATATTTCTTGCGCGTTCTTATAGCAAATGTATATTTCGTATGTTTTTCATATATCATTAAATTGTTATCACAATTCTAAAACGCAATTTATCGTTTCTTGCGAATTCGACTTGATTATTTCAAACTGCGATTTTTTTTATATATATTTTTTCTTTGGTTTTAGATATCACAATTGAGTTCAATAAGCGCTACCAATTTATATAAGCTGTAATATCAACTTAGAAATTTCATCAACAATTGTACTTTGTAGTTATAATTCAACAATAAACATTGCTTAAAATTTATTGAAGTAATGTTAGTGAAAAAGTGTATCCAACATTTCCTGTATAAATTCGATAATGATTTAATGACTCAATAGATAGAAATCGGGCACACATTATTATATACACGCAATTGCGATTTATATATCTGTATATCAATTGAGTTGCTGATAAATTCTAGCGAAAAAATCACAAAAATATTTAAGCAAATAAAGAAGCTTCTACCGAATATCATAAAATCAAAAAAAGAAAAGCAAATAAATTCGATTGATAATATTTAAATTATACAATGAAACTTGGTTTATGACTTTGAATTCGACAATGTGTGAGTCAGTCGAAAGCTGTTCATTTTTATTTATTTATTTTGTATTTATTTGGGCAATTGGTATGAAAAGTAAAAACGTGCTGCAAACAGCGTCTGTCAGAGCGACCACCAATTAAATGTCATTTATCAGCGACAGTGTCTGAAGTTTAGATAGCCATCTGATTTATGGCCCAGCGATAAGCCGAGCAGAGCTGAGCGAAAGGGGTAGAGCAACCAGCGGGTAGCAGCAGAAAAGGTTAGATCGGAGGGAGGGAAGGGACAGTGTGTTGGACAGTGAGTGCTAACAGTCAGTTGCTGTGGCATTGGCATTTGCCGGATTGATTTGCAGTGTGTAAAAATAAATATGTAATATGTAATTGAGATTGTGGCTTATTTGCAATCATTGCGAGACGCTTCAAAGCGCTTTCACCGACACCGCAGCAACAATTGCCGATTGCACACACAACAGCAACATCAATAGCAACAGCAACAGCAACTGTTGCGTAGATGAAGGAAACTGAAAGTGTGTTTAAATAGGCAATCCACATCTAATGCCGCCTGGAGTGTTGCTGGAGTGGAGCTTATGCCAAAGGATTGACTTGTTGATACCCCCTTAAGTAGCTCTCCCCTACATCCGCCCGCCCGCCCACCGCTTAGTCCTAATCTGAAACGGCATCGAAATCTCAACGAATTCGTAAATCATGCATCATATTTAGTTGGCGCCCAGTCACCAAATCATGGCCTTAATCTATCGGCCACATTTTATGACATCCACTTTTGGCATATCGAACTCAACTCAATATTTATTACATATATTGTTCATTTTTATTCGCTTTGCGATTTGACTTTTGTTTTTTATTTTTTGTACATTTTCTGCCATATTATTTGCTTTCATATTTGCCGAAAGCAGTTCGGTTTTATAATACTGTACCAGGTATAGCCTCCTGCTACTACTACTACTACTGTTCTTCCATTTGATTGATTGGACCTGCTTGACCAGCCATATCTCTATTGTATTTCAATTCCAAACAAAGTTGTAAATAATACATCAATCGAATTTGCTTAATAACTATCGAGAATGTAGATAGAATCTATATAATCATTATAAGCGTATTAAATGAATGTCGCTTAAATTAAAATAAATATCTTTTTAATCTCAAATTCATATTTAGGCGAACAGTTCTTAAGTTTGTCTAATTATTTGGAGTACCAAGCATATTTAACATAATTTAGCTCAGTTCGTATAAATTGAAATAAGTATTTTTTATAATAATCAAACATTTCTTCTTTAGTAGCATAAATTAAAAAAATAATTCGAATAATTAGAAATGAGATTAAAGCGCATTTGAAATAATTATCAACTACAATTCAGATAAAGATAAAGACCCTGCAGCAAACTCGACACGAAACAATGATAATCCTGCCATAAGCCCATCAATTGATATGGGTGAGGCAGAGCGGGGAGGGGGAGGGAGCGGTGGCGGTGTCGCGGGGGTTGTATAAACATGATAACAATGATTTCAATTACCATGCAGTGTCGAATAATTATTTTACCTTTTTGCAGCCAGCCCAAAAATGCTGCGAACAAGTGCGTGAATATTGCGTGAATATTGCTCCCGGGCGTATAAAAACAGATGAACAGGACAGCGGGTGGAGAGGGTGAAGAGGGTGGCAGCGAGCAGTGTGCTGGGGTGGCAGTTATCCTGCAAGGGGGGGTCGACGGACGACGGACAACGGACGAAGGCTATGTCTAATGTGCACAAATTTATGACTTTACTACCCAGCATGGATAGAGGACTCCGGATTTGGGAGTGGGGTGGGTGTGGGCGGTTTGTTGTTGCTACTGCTTCCGCTGCGAGTGTCGTCTGTTTACATTGTCAGCCTCCGGGGCAGCAGAAAGCGGCAACTGCCACCCTGTCGACAAGCGATGGGCACATGCTTAAGCTCATTATTATCATTTAAACAAGTCGCCCTACGTGAGCCACCGGAGCCACCAGAGCCAACAGAGCCAACAGAGCCACTTGTCTGTCGTTTGTCCCCCCGTTGTTGGCGGGGTTGATTTTAGCCCAAAAACGCACTTGCCGGCAATTTTCTGCGTTAAACGTTTCCAATTCTAGTTCAAGCATTTCTCTCATTCAATACTCGCAAATGCCATTTCCTAGATTTTCTCTCTCTCTCTCTCTCCAGCTCTCTCTCTCTTAATTCTATCTCCATCTAGCTGCTGGTGGCCGTGTGGCTCCAGTGGGTGGTTGCACTAGCGATTCGTTTGGCTCGTTGGGTTTACTGATTTTTTTTTTTTTGGGTGCTGCGTTCAGTTCAGTTCAGCCAGTGCCAAAATGGAAAATGCTCCCGGGACAATTGTGTGCATAATTAGAATAAAGGGTTTTGCAATTGACATTTGCTGTAATGGCGATGATTAAAATTTGTCTGCTTTAAGTTCAGCTGGGGTCGCTTTGCGTTTTATGTGATTGTTTTTTCTCTTTTACCCAATGTTTTCAGCAAGTTTAGGCATGAAATGACAATATTGGATTGTTAGTTTAGTGAATAAATAAAATTATTAATCATTGCTGAGAAAATAGTTTGTTTTTCAATAATATTTATATTATATTAATATATATTTATATTAATAATATTTTATTCTTATTAAGCAACATTTTATAAACAGATATTTATCTGAATTATTATTTCTTTGCCTGCCTAATTTTTATTTCATTATCGTGCTATTTATTTATTTCGTGAAGAAAATTTTTAACACACAACTCGATTAAGGTTCATTTATATATTATTAATTTTGAGCACTTGATTTACACTTTTACATTCACTGCAGTCAAAGTATCTTAAAAACTCTTACGACTAATTATTGAACATATTTTGAAATTTATTTCTAATTAATTTAGGCAACTTAATTTACTTTTTAAATATGCTGCTATAAAATTAGCATTTGTTAAGAATGTCATATTTATTAAAATATATAAATAAATAAAATATACAAATACATAAAATATATAAATATAAATAATATATGCAAAAATCTGTGCAATTTGACTCTTTCAACTGATACCCGTCATATAGTTCTAATTAGTTTGGGCAACTTAATTTAATTTTTGATAAGCTGCTTTGAAAGTAGCATTTATTAAGTATGTCATATTTATAAATATTTAGCAAAAATCTTTGCAATTTGACTCTTTCAACTGATACCCGTACTTCGAGCCTTGACCTGCCGCCTCTTTTCAACCATTATGTTTTTTTTGCCATGATCTGACAAGTATTAGTATTATGCACTTTGCCAGCTGCTTCTGTTTTATGTCGAGAGCCGCTAGTTTGGGAGGTTGGATTCTGTGAAGTGAAGCACTTAAAACCATAGAAAACTAAGCGAACAACAATAACCGCAACAACAACAACAACAACAAAGGCAACAACAACAAAGGCAACAACAATGCAATAAAAACACTTGACACTTTGACGCCAGAAGGCCGTCGCGACACACACACCCCACAAATAAGAAAAACGGTTGTGCGTCTGCCAAAGTAAATATATCTATAGCTGTTGCTGCTGCTGTATCTGCATGTGTATCTTTATCTGTATCTGTATCTGTATCTGTATCTGTATCTGTATCTGTATCTGTATCTGTATCTGTATCTGTCGGATGCCAACTTGCAGCTTAAATGCGCGCATTTCAGTTGCTCAGTCGGTGTTTTCGCGTGGGTTTTGTGTTTATATTTATTTGGCTTTGCGTTTGCCGCCTCACTGGCTGCAAGAATCAAAGCAGCATCATCAGAATCCGCCCCCTTTTGCCACAACACCACCCCTCCCGTTGCCTTCGTTGTGGCAGTTACTTTTATCTGTGTGGCGAATTAGAATGTTGTCAAATTGTTATTCTTTTGTTGCGATGCGTATTCATTCATCCGATTTGGATTCGCTCAAGGCCCCTGCCACTGCCACTGCCACTGCCTCTGGCCTTACCCCTTTTCCTTTAGCAGTATTTGCGCTGCGTCGTCAATTCACGAGTGTCGTCAGTCGTCCTGTCGTCCTGTCGTCCTTTCGTCCTCATCTATGTGCCTGTTTGTGTGTTTTCTGTTTTGTCATGCTCCATTTAGCCGAGTGCGGACCGAACAGATGTTCTATTTAAACGCACATTATTATTATTCCATTTCGACAGGCGAATCTGAGGCTGCCTTCCGTCTTGTGTGCACCACACAAAAGTGTCGGAAGCGAAACACAAAAAAAAAGGGACTCCCTGCTTTACATCTATTTCAAATAGAAGTGTAGCGCCTGCCGTCCCCTGCCATAAATAATATCAGAATCATTTTATACAGATTTTAAAATTATATAAAACATATAAATCTGGGATTGTTTTTGTAGCATAAGACTTGTAATGCTCCATTGCAAAATGTCAAAATATACAAAATTATATTAAAGCTTTTATTATAATAAATTTTATAGTTCATTATTATTTTCGTAAAATAAATATTATTTTCTATAAAAATAATTCCGATTGTTATCAAATAAGCAGAAATTCGAAAAATCCTAATTTATAATTCCAATTCATCGCTGCTAATGTATAAATTGCAAATTGATTTTTGTCGGGTGGCTAAGGAAGTTGCACCCTGGGCGTTTTATACTCGGTGACACAGTTGCCTCGACCAATGCTATTTGCTGATGATGATGATGATGATGAGGACGATGAGTTGATGTCAAATGCGGAACGGGGAACTGGCATCGGTAACATGGTCGAATGCTGCTCCCGTTGCTCTGTGTGCTTGATTAGGGTGAATTAATGGTCATGTAAGGTGGATTAGGCGATTGAATACAAAAATAATTACATTTGAAATTCGATATGCTGCCAACTGTTAGTCGATGTGTGTGTGTGTGTGTGTGGTTGTGTGTAATACAGGTGGTCCTGCTTGTGTGTGTGTGTGTGGGTGTGTGATTGATGATGAGCCGCCCTTTGCTCTGATTTTGCTAATAGTTCACTTCCCTTTCATTCCATTTGCAGATGCGTCGCACCCCTTTAGCATAAGCAGATTGGTCAAGACTGAACACCTGACGGCAATTGTGGCCGCTGCTGGCCTAAAGCCGCCGCCGCCTCTGCCTCTGTCACTGCCTTTGCCGGCGCACAGCGTCGCCCTGGCGGAGGACAACAACAACTCCATCTCGATGCTGAGCAAGAACCAACAGCAACAGCACGATCCACACAGCATTCAGCGACCCAAGCTGTTGCCTTACTTAAGCGCCAGCGAGCAACTGCGTCAATCGCGCTCCCGTTCGAGATCGCGTTCGCGCAGCGCCTCGCACTGCTCCTCGCAGATCGACATGGATGATGCGGATAGCAGTCATGAGCGGTACTCAAGGCATTCGCAACGCTCGCTGCACTCGAGATCCCGTTCGCGCTCCAGATCACGTTCGCGTTCGAGCAGCTCCTCCGTGGAGCTGGAGGTGGACTCGCCACCCGGTAGTCCCAGCATTAGTTCACCCAGTGCCGCCTCTGTTTCCGCATCCGAGCTGCTTATCACGGCCAACAGCAACATCAGCGCCAAGAAATCGGATCTCTTCTCCGTCTCCGCACTGCTGCGTCGCGATGAGCCGGCGACACGTCGCGTCCGTAGTCCACCGCTTGGCCTGGCCAGCGTCTCGACTGCTGCGCTGGCAACGCTGCCCACCAATCCGCTGGAGGTCATGCGCCAAAGCTACCCGCCCAACTACGATGCGGCCATGTTTCAGCGCCCCATTTTCTCACCAGCGCTGCCCTTCTTCGCCGCCATTGCCTTCCACCAGGGACAGCAGCAGCAACAACAACAGCAATCCGGACTAGTCACTAGGTAAGTTGAACCTATTCAAAATCATATTTATTGCTCCAAAGAAATCTAAGATTTTCTAGCTCAAGATTATCAATTAAAGTAGATTAAATTAATATAAATCTGCATTTTATAGAAAAAATAGAGTCACATAAAATATAACAAATTAAATTATTATTAACTTAAAAAGCTTATTTTTTTAAATTGGACAAATAATATAAAATATTTGATATATATTAATTTATTATTTATTATTATTAGTAGAATCAGTATTATTATATTTTACATAATTTCCCTACTTAGATTAAATTACTTTCTCATCGAATTCAGAAAAAGATTTTACTATATTTTTAAAATAAATGATACTTCATTTAAAATTTATTTCTATTATATATTTAACTTTGATTATAATTAATATTATTATTTAATATTAATTTATATATGTAATACAAATATTATTTTATCTATGAACATATGGAAATATTTCAACAATTATTTCTATCTATATAAATTTCATCCCCTTATTAATTGTATTTATATTTATTTATTTAAATATTCATTTATATTAACTTAAGTATAAATAAAATTTAATTGCTTCATTTTAGTTTATTTGAATATCCATTCATACTCACATTAACTAGTTGAGGTCAATTTCTCACAGTGTATGTAGTGTATGTTAAGCACCTGTCCTAATAAAGCAGCCGCAATTAACTGCATCATTCTTAACCCATGTTTCGCTCCTTTTGCGCAGTTACCATCCGGACTCACAGGAAAATCTCTTCAGGCTGCGCAGCCTGATGGTGCCACTGCAATCAGCTGGCCAGAATGGCTCCACAGCAGCTGCGGCGGCGGCAGCGGCGGCAGCAGCAGCGGCTGTTGGCGTGGGCGTGCCACCCGGTGGCGGACATTTGGGTCTGCCACATCCGCCGCATCTGCACTTTCATCACATGGCGGCCAAGTGGCCGGGCCTGCATCAATTTAGCGACCTGTACTCGTGCATGAAGTGCGAGAAAATGTTCTCCACACCACATGGACTCGAGGTGCACTCGCGCCGCACCCACCATGGCAAGAAGCCCTACGCCTGTGAGCTGTGCAACAAGACCTTCGGCCACGAGGTCAGCCTCAGCCAGCACAGGTATGTAAAGTGTTCCAGCCACAAGCATTTGGCCAGGCCCAGTCCAAAGCTGCCCACTTTGCATGCTTAATGAGTGGCCGGTGCCGGTTCCAGTGCCAAGGACACTTTTGCGTTACTTAATTTAGCTGAAATGTTGGATTTAGCCTGGCCAAATGTTTGCTTTGTGGTCGTATTTAGCATTCAGCAGTCGCTCCAGGGAATTCGAGCTTGGCTTTAATTACACCAAATAGCCGCCAGCTTGTTTTTTTGTACCATTGCACACATATAAATACATACATAACACATATGTGTATTAGTTGTGTGCTGCATGTCGTCTAACGGTTCTTGTTTTTGTGGCACTTTCAGGGCGGTGCATAATGTGGAAAAGGTCTTTGAGTGCAAACAGTGCGGCAAACGCTTCAAGCGCTCCAGCACCCTCTCCACCCATCTGCTCATCCACAGCGACACGAGGCCTTATCCCTGCAGCTACTGCGGCAAGCGATTCCATCAAAAGAGTGATATGAAGAAGCACACCTACATTCACACCGGTAAGTAATTTACAACGATTCTTACTAAAACACTAGCTAGAGATTTAATATTATTGAGCGATATTTGGATGGAGAGAAATTTGTTTTACTAAACTTGATAATATGATCAGATTTTTATCAGCATAGAAATTATAAAAAAAATAAAATTATTTAGCTGTCTTCAAATCTCATCTCAAAAAAACTTAAATAAATTTAGTTCTATTTCTGTAGTGAGCCATATAAAGAAATATAAATTTTTAGCATCTGGAAAATATTATCGTGTTCTGTTAGAAAGTCAATATTCCAAAACTTCTCAAAACCTATCAATTTCAAATCTATATAAACAGTTTCTATAAAATTTAAAGAAACTCTTCAAAGCTTAATTCGTCTTCATTTAATACAATATAATTCATTTTTACTCTTGTACTGATAAATTAACTTTCTTAATACTAAGAAATGATTTTGTATTAAACAGCAGACTATTTTTCTATGGTTTGAGAACAGAACAGACGTAAATAAAAACAAACACATAGAAACAACCCTAAATAGGCAAGAGATATGCAATTTTTGGAGAATGGCAACGATAAAGGCGAATGGGGAACATTGCCCGGAAGCGGGCGCCATTAAAGCAGAGGAAAAAAACCAACGGCACCACCCAAAGCCACAGTCGCAGTTCCAATTACAGTTACAGTTGACAGAACGGCATGAGCATATAGGAGAAAGGGAGCGGGGAGAGGTTATGGGCAGGGCAAATGATACTGCTCACCATGGAGTTGACAACGGCGATAGCAAAACGCAAAAATCAGCTGAAAAGAGCGCCAACTATAAAAGCGTGCTCACTCTCCCAAAAATGGTGAGAGATAAAGCAAGAGAGAGAGCAGCACCTAAGACAAACATACACACAGTTACATACATATATACAGCGGCAACATTTAACTGAACTGATAAGAAGCAGAAATGAGGACTGACATCGACGTCGAGCTATGTACAACACTTGTGAGAGAGACATTGGCACAGCAACAACTGCAAAATACACACACACACAAACACAAAAACTCACACACACTGCAACAGAGACTACCATAACGCCTTGGCGTGCGAAAGAGAGCGAGAGAGAGGCAGAGAAATCACAGCCGACCAATGAAAAATTTAGTCAAGAGATTTTGATTTTCTGTTTTATACGCGCGCAACACACACGAATAACAAACACGACGCACACATAGACGCTGTATGTGTGCGATTGTGTGTGCGTGTGTGTGTGTGTCGGTGTGTACATATTGCGCATACACCCCTAAAACTATAGGAACAAAGCTTTGCCAAAAAGTAGCAGCAGCGCTGCCACTGCGCGGTTTTGCGACGCCATTACGGCCCTTTCCTCACACATCGATTTCTGTAGTTTCTTTTTTATCAAGCTGATTCCAAGAAATTTGAGCAAATCAAACAAAATTCATCATTTGTGTGCGTAATTGAATGTATTTTCAGTTATTTAATAATAATATTATCTTGTGTTTAATTTTTTTTTTTTTTTTATTGTATGACAGGTATTTTATATGTTTTCATTCTGTAAAATGAGTAAACTTACTTGACGAATTAATTATACTCTTAAAAACACTTTCTACTTTATAAGGAAACTTTGATGTTGGAAATTTAAATTTTTTATTTATTATTCAACATGTCTGAAGTTTTTCCTCATCAAATGCCAATTTTAATTTACATAATATGCATTCTAGAAATTTACCTCAATTATTCTTGATTTGTTCTTATTATAAATCAACATATTTGACAAACATATGCGCCAATACATTCCGCTGCTTTAATAACGTCTGATTCATCTCTCCAACTGCGAAAAAATTTTATTTTCCACATTCTTAAATTTTATTATTTTTATTTTTGTGAATCTTTCGCTGCGTTGCCATAAAATCAGTTTTGCAAATTGCAAGGATAATAACCTCCTAATAAGCAGTGCCCAAGCTCAGACCCCATCTGGCCACACCCATCAACCCCGTCGCCCAGTGCGCAACCCCCACAACTGGATTTAAGCGAGCGTCTGGCCAAATCAGTGAAAAGCGACTCCGCACACATACAGACGCAAATATTTCAGACATTTTTATCGTTTGGCGTCTTCGATTTAGGACGTGTTCCCCACAACCCCCCCTACCCACGTCTGCTACTTGTTTCTTTCACTGCACAACGCACACATGTGGCAAGGTATACGATTACGGATCCTTAATGTTTCGGGATTTGTTTTCCTCTCTGGCTTAGTCTGCTTGCTTCCTTTGCGCTTCTCATCCAACTTCGTTGCGTGCTCCTCTTTACGACCATCCTTAATTTTTTCACATTTTGTCTTTCTTTCTTTGTTTTTCCCGTGCTTTGCGCCAAGTGTTTCTATTGCCAGCAATAACCAAGGCAGCAGATTTTTCCACACTGATGTGATTTGCCTTTGCATTTCCTTATCTTTACTTTTTTACCGATTTTTTATTTTTTTTCTTTGTACAATTCCGCATTCACATTGAGCTACGTTTTTATATCCGTTTTGTGTTTCGCTCGCATTTCATTTTTTATTTTGCTGCCCCAGATTTTTTGTTTCTAAATTTATGCACCATAAAAGAGACGCAAATAAATTTGTTATATATGCGTACGTATGTACTTATGTATGTATGTATCTTGTTTACTTATTCATGTGTTTCATTTCGATCTGAAATTTAAATTCACCTTCTAAAGAAATCGATAATTTAAAGCTTGCAAATTTTTTAAAATTCAGGACCTAAAAATATTCTCAGCAGAATTGTGCATTAACTAATATTTTTGAGCAATAGGAAAATACATTTCTGCAAGTAAATATAATTTTTGTATTTTACTTATATACAACGCAAATATGTACATATATCATTGTATAATATAATTTATATTTATGCATTCCTCTCTAATTTCTGCTGCTCGAACACTGAAATGTATTAAACTCCTTGAGTGCAAATCAAATCTCGAAGCAAATACCAAAAATATTAAACTGATTCGGTGTGTTGCGTTTAAGCCTTGAATTATTGTGTATTTTTTTTGTTATATTTTGCGTCTGATCCTTATTTTTATTTGAACCAAAGAAGCGAACACGAAATGCTAAAAGGCATTGCAAAGCGAAATATAAAACGTGTTAAATTGAAAGGATTTGCCAAGTATCCTTCAAATAAAAACAACACACACACAACACACACACACAAAACACACACATAAACAGACAGATATAAAATATTAGAAGAGTAAAAGAAAAAGCAGCGCAGAAGCAAGCAAAGATTTAAAAGAATTTCCACAATGTGATGCAATAAAAATCCTTGAAATCAGTACATACAAAAACTGGAACCATCCCTGCCACCATTCCACCTCCCCATCCTCCCACACAGCAAACCCCAATTTCATGCGCCCCCAAGCTTTCCCATTAGGACACAACACCCAGGCTCTATATATATATATATATATATATATATATACATATTTTCCTGACTTGGGACAGCGACTGAGAGTGTTAGTTAGAGCAGCCCGAGATAAAGCAGCCCCCCGACTCCGACTCCGACTCCACGCCCAGCTTTGGGCACAGAGTTATACGGCAAACAGCAGCAGGGGCAGCTCCCACATTGCGAATTGCCGACGGCCGACGGGATTTGGTTTTGGGTCTCGTTAGTGTTCGTTGCTCGTTTGCCGTGATAAATAATAAAAGCTGCTCTATAATCTCTGCGACTACGTGACGTTATTTGTGCCGATAGTGCACGAACGTGCCCCGAGCCAAGCAACTCGCTCCTGAACCCAGTAAACCCTTCAGCTCTAGCCGCACACAGGCCAGGGCATGCTCCGTAAGGACGAGCACTCATCGGCGTAGACGAGCACCAAGCTACCGAGAGCTATGACTACGACTACAACGACTACTACAACCAAACGCATGACTACTCAATTTTTTACTACTTGCTGCTACAGCTGCACCAGCTGCTGCTCCTGCTGCTGCTCCTCATGCTGCTGCTCCTTCTGCTGCTGCTGCTGTTCCTTCTGCTTAAGCACAAGCAACGTTTTCGACTCCTGCCGCGGGAGCTAAAGTTGAATCAGAGCACATCCCAACGGTCGAATGTTTCAGAATCACGTCGCTGCAATTCCATTATATACTTACGACGACTGTCTCCCCTTCTCCTATATATATATATATATATATATATATATATATATCAGTATATGGAGCTGAATTGTCGTGTGCATGTGTCTGTGTGTGCGTGTGTTTACTTTATATATACATACGCACACACACACACACACACAGCTCATTGTTCGCTTCCCCTGTGCTTCAAATTGAAGCGCTCACAAATTTAATTCAAGTTAACATTTGTTGTATATGTGTGAGTGTGTGTGTGTGTGTGTGTTTGGTTGTGTGTGTGTATATAGACACGTTCTCACATTATCTATGCTGACCAAAGTGCGAAGGTTCCATTGATAAGCGACCATTTTTGCTACGATTGAAAGAATCATCATAAATTAAAAATACAAATTGTTT
Organism: Drosophila demipolita; assembly: GCA_035042405.1. NCBI lineage: Eukaryota > Metazoa > Arthropoda > Insecta > Diptera > Drosophilidae > Drosophila > Drosophila demipolita. Next base: position 1,275,142 of record JAWNLI010000069.1, read on the forward strand.
CATGTATTTAAATAAATTCATATATTTTATGTACATTTAATTTACTATATCTGCTCTATTACGATTTCAAGTTAAGTCTGTCCACTTAATACAAACCAGATTAGATTAACACAGATGCAGCCGATTAAAAAGCAGACCTTTCCCAATTTCCACTCTGATAGCTGCGAATCAAATCAAAACTCAACCAAATCTTGATAGCATTTTGGCGCCGGCGAGCCACAAAAATATAAAAAATAAATGTAAAAGAACAAGAAACAGAAACAGAAAAAGCAAAAGAGCAGGGAAGGAAATCTCTAATGAAAAATTAAACAGTATGAAAATGTGCCATAAATGAAATACATAAAAGAAAAGCATTAGAATAGAAGAATAAAAGCCAGTAAAACTGCATTAAGCTGCCAGTTGAAATACTTTTAAGTATTTTAGAAACATTATGTGGATTGCCTTTAAGTGCTCAACCGCAAAACACCACACAGATGAACCAAAAAACACCAAAAAAAAAAGAAGATAAAGTTAAATTTTAAAAACTCAGCAAGCGACGGGGAAAGGAGTGGGCTGAGGGGGACTATGCTGAGGTGGAGTTTGTCGATGCGGTTGCCAGCGACGACGCCATTGCTGGCATACGGAGCAGATGACGATGACTTACAAGCGCAGCGGCAAGGGGGTTGGGGAGTTCGGGGGTTGAGTTTCGTCTGACTCAGACATTTTGGGGGTTGCTTGTGAGAGCGTCGCTGTGGGTGGGTTTTTGCCAATTCCTTTTTATTTGTGGGCCATGAAAGCAAAGCTCTTCTCCTCGTCTGGCTAAAATGGCGTGCACTGCTTGCCAGCACAATATAAATGCCAAATGCACAAAATGCCTATCGATTTTAGTTTTAACAAACCTTTTTTTTTCTGTGTATTTTCAGGTGAGAAACCGCACAAGTGCCAGGTGTGTGGCAAGGCGTTCAGCCAGAGCTCCAACCTGATAACGCATTCACGCAAACACACCGGCTACAAGCCCTTCTCCTGCAAGCTGTGCCACAAGTCCTTCCAGCGCAAGGTGGATCTGCGACGCCACAAGGAGACACAGCACACAGATCTGCGCGTCCATCTGGGCAAGGTGGACTTCATGTCTGCCGCAGCAGCAGCCGCAGCCGTTGCCGAACTGAATGCAGCTCCGGGTGCGGGCATGACCATGTCAGCTGGCATTGCAGCACCACAAGCCGGTACGGGTGCACCAGTGGGTGCCACCACGCCGGTCAACTCGATGAATTGCCAAAAGGTATCACTGCTGGCATAACAGCAGCAGCCAGTTACCGTGCCCGTTGCAGTTGCAGTTGCAGTACCCCCCACCCCCGCATTACCATACAATCGGAACAATTGTGCAATAGCTGCCGAATTAAATGTTCGACATGCATTTCCATTTGCCGCCTCACGTTGAAAAGTTAATGAAATTTGAATAATTTAAGCCGACAAATACGCAAAATCCATACCAAAAAAAAAAAAAACAAAATTTCCATTGTTGCCAAAAAGAAAAAAAAAAACATTAAATAGATACACATCATGTACTACTCTATACCAAAGAAACAAAGCTAACAGTTAAACCAAACTAAATAAATATAAAAAGAGAAAAATCTTAAACACTCTCTCGCTCTCTCTCTCTCTCTCCCTCTCTCTCTATAATTCTCAGCACACATCTAAGTAACAAACACACGTACTCCCAAAAAAAAACCAAATAATGGAAATTTTCACAAAATAGTTTTTTTTGTAAATTATATATGTATATTCGATATATCTGTGTGTGTGTTTGTATGATTGTATTTCGATTAAAGTGCATGGAATTCGTTCAACTGGATATATATCTATGTATATCTTCATAGATACTAATTTACAAAAATACCAGAAAGATAAAATGAACGTTTTTAAATCAAATCAAAAGCCATGAATCGTGCGTGTACTATTTGTAAAATGTAATTTAATAAAAAAAAAACAAATATTTAAAATACTATATTAAACAAAAGATGTTCCAAATTTTCGCTTCTAGATAGTTGTGAAATTTTAAAGCGCTGTACCATGCAAATATTTTGATATTATATCATTCCAATGAATTTAGTCTAATTAATAAATTTTTAACTTATTTATACATATGTGTATGTATGTATGTAAAAACGTACTAACAAAAAAAAACCAAATGCTAAATAAATATATATTTTGATTTTAATGTTCAACAAATACCAAACAAAAAGCATCAAAAAAATCTAATATATGTTCTAAGTATTTTTATGTTTTCCAATAAATTAAATTTATTAAGCAATTAAAACAATAACATTGAGTATTATTTTATTAGAAACTGGGGGTTGGCATTGAAGGATGACTTCTTGGCAATCAGAATTAATTAATACAGTTTGAAATCTAATTTTCCAATCTGTTTTAAAAACCGAAATAATTCTGTAGTTTTATTTTCTGTGTGTATTTTTTATTGTGGGTCGAAATATTTAATTTCAAAATAGATTTTTATCAATATCTAATCAAACACAATTCGAAAAAAAAATATATTTGGTAATGAAATATGTGCCCTAAAATTCCTTTAATTATTAGGAAAATTGTGTTTGAGTAAAAATATTTTTTTTTTTGGGTTATACATATTTAATTTAATAAAATACTTTTATCAACAACTTCATTGGCTAATCAAGCACAATTCAAATACTTTTTTATTTAATAAATCACCCAATTGAATTTTTACGGTATTAAAGAAATTGTATTTAACTATTCTAAATATTTAAAAAAAAATTTAATACAATCATATTGCATAATAGTAATTGATAACTAAACTGTCAGTGAAAGGGTTAAATATTATTACATATTCACAACTGTTTCCTTTTTTTTTTTCTTTGGAATTTTTTGACACCTGCTTGGCAACTGACAATGCGATTGTCGAACGAAGAATGTGACAGTGTAGCAAATTGAAAATATTGAAATGAATGTAAATACGATAAATGTCGAATACTCGTTGAATATGCAAACTTCTTACAGGAGAGCAGCATATGATTAAAGAGTCATAAGTGGAGGGCAGCCCAGTGAATATATATTCCCCAAAGTGTCCGACGCCGACGCCGGATATCGAGTATCACGTACGAGACGAGGGTGAATGCTGGCTCCGTGTCGCACTCGTTCTAAACAAATTTGACAATAAAAAATAATAATGTCGAATGGCGAGCAAAGAGATGTTTTTTATTTTTTCCATACATATTCCCAAGTCTGCAATTTGCTGAGCAGCCAAAGTAGCAACTTGTCTACTTTTGCAAATGGAGTTGCAGCGAAACCAATTTCATCAATAAAAAATATTTGTCTACCTTGCAACACGTGTTTAACCGAAATGTTTTACTCTACTTTTTATAAATATATATATGCTGAATGGGTTGAAGTGGAATTGAATAATTTAAAAATAACTACTAAACTGTTGGTTTGTTGCATATGAATAGGAATATTCGGAGTACACTTCAAGTCTGTCCATAAGGCATTCTTAAGTCGGGCATGCTCAACTTAAGCATTTATCATTCATGAGTTTGACATATGACATTTATAGTTTTTCGCATTGATTGGAAAGGGAAGCCCCTTTTGGATTTGAGTGAGTGTGTGTCTTTGGGAAACTATTGCGCTGTGGTCTCATAAATATGCAGTGGAACCAGCAGCATTTTGCGGATTGATAGATTTATGCATATGTCAACGAGAATTGGTGACTTTGCGCAACTCATTACACGCAATTACCACAGGCGAACAATAAAAATTAATAGAAATCGAAGAGCAAGCAAATCGAACGTTAATTTATGCAATGATCGATAACATCCTGCGATTTAATCAACAAACGTTTTGCCGATCAATCGATGGAGCGACCTAAAGCAAAGCCAAGTCGATGACCGGCGATGACGGGTGTAGGTGATCATAAAACATTGATCAATCAACGTTCTTAAACGATTCGAAGTCTCGAATTGACTACTGCAAACCAGAAATCAGCAACTTCCGTCCATGTTGCTCCATTGCTGTTGATCGAGAGTCACAATCTATATATCCATATATCCATTTACTGGCTGTGTTTTACGAGTAATGTGCTATAAAATAAAAAGCCAAAGCCCTCTGGCAGTCATGCGGGCTCTTTGAACGAATTAAGCGCAATTAGCGAAGGTACTCGTTGAGAGGGGATTGTGGAGTTTGGGACGGAGCAGGATCCGTGATCAATGCGGAACCTCGACACGCAACTTGTATGATTTAAGGTCGCCTCATGTTTTTAAAGTCATTGTCAAAGATCGTGTAATGGGCGCAACATCTGCAACGATTACACTGAATACTTACTTGGGATTATTATCCCAAGGCGTACTTAATGCGAATTTATTGCCGCCATCATTAAATGGCGCCCAGACATGAAATGAAGATCATTTGGTCGAGATGACTCAAGACTTTTTTTCCAAAATCAACTTTGCACCCCTTTCGTAGTCTGTATTCTGCTGGTCCACCAATTTGAGCGTAGCTCAGCCACAGATAAGACAATGGATATTAATTAAATTTCATTGTGGAAATAAGTGTTAATGTACCCAAAAATTGTTTGCCAAGGTATTTATACACATATTTTTATAAGTGTGTAATAATAATGGAATGAGCATGGGAATGTTGAAGATTAACCAACTCGAGTTAATTTTAGCTCGTTTTTTTACTAAGAAACCAATAAAAACGATGCAGGCTTTGGAATTTCTTGATTATTTTTGAAGCACACAAATTTCATATGAAATTAAATTATTGATTGTATAAAAATTTAAAGAAATCGTTAAGACTTAGCATGTCTTAAATTGATTATATACATGAATCCAAAACAAGTGTTTTTTTTTTGTCGATTTATAAAATCAGATAAAACTGCTAAACATAAAAAACATGTATTAATTGTTTGTAAAATGGAGAGTCAAAGACTTGTATATATTTATAATAAATCATTTTTGCATTTTCATAATTTAATTTTATAATCAGGCTTTGGAATCTCTTAATTATTTTTCAAGCACACACATTTTATATGAAATTAAATTATTAATTCTATTAAACTTTAAAGAAAACGTTAAGATTTAGCATTTAAATAATCTACTTAAATAGATTATATAGCTGACTCCAAAACAATTTTTTTCTGTGAATTAAAAAAATAAAATAAAGCTACTAAATTTAATAAAAATGTATTAATTGTTTAATAATATCAAGTCATTAAAATGCATATTTATGAAGAGTCAAAGACTTGTATTTATTTATGATAAACCATTATTACATTTTTATAATTAGCTGAGTTCAGAACAAGTGTTATTTTTTGTCGATTTAAGATATAAAATAAAACTGTTAAACATTATAAAAATGTATTTGTTGATAAATAAGATAAAGTCGCACTTGAAATGTATCTTTAAGGAGAGTCAAATACTTGAATATATATATAATAAATCATTTTTGTATTTTTAAAATTTAGCTGACTCTAAATAAGTGTTTTTTTTTGTTGCTTAAAGAAATAAAATACAACTATTTAACATTATAAAAATGTATTTGTTGATTAATAAGATAAAGTCTTTCAAATATTTATTTATTGGCAAGTCAAAGACTTGTATTTATTTATGATAAATCTGCAACAATATCCCTGCACTTGACCAGTACACACATTGATACATTCCGTGCCGATTTTATGGTGCCCCATAGACGTGGCAGAAGTAGCTAGAATTCAGTTGCAGAAGCGACACAGTTGTGACATATACCCGGCACTTAATGACAATTGCATTTTTATTACACAAACAGTCGACGAAATGTTTATTAATGGCCCGAACATAAAGGCATCATGACCTCCGCCATGGCAATCAGCTGCAGCTTAAATTGATTTCACTCCCATGTATCTATGTATCTGTGTATCTGTGTATCTGTAGTTGTGTATCTTTATTTGTGTTTCTGTAAATGTTGTTACAATGCATACGCTGCACCTGCTGACAATTTCAAGTGCATGCGAAGGAAAGAACAACACGCACAACTGGGGAAAATTCGTACAATCACCCACCCCCTCCCCCCATCAAACAGACCACCCTTTGTCCTGCCTATGCCCGCCGTAAACCACATCGAACCGCAATAGTAATTTACGGATGCGCAACATCAGGCAGCTTCCCAAACTAATCGCACGCTCAGCGGGGCAAACATCAACAAAGTGTCAGCGATTCGCTCTCTCACTCACTCTCTCACTCAATCACTCTCTCTCTCTCTCTCTCACTCTCTTTCTGTGTGTTGCTTTTGTTTGGGTGGTTGTTGCTCGGCTTGTTGCCAATTGAACGTCTCAATTGTTGCAATACTGTTGCCATATAATACAATGCGGCTGCGAAGTCGTGCTGCGTGATTACACAAGAACAAAGTGGCAGTGGCAGTGGCAGTGGCAGTGGCAGTGGCAGTTCCAGTTTCAATTCCAGTTGCCAAACAAACAAATGGCACACAAACACACACACACACATACGCCTCACACCCCAGCTCACACCCCGTCCCGGGGCGTCTACGGGGCCAGCAATCCCACTGGACTAATTCAAGTGTAACCCCTTGTTATCCCAACTCCCAATCCTGCACCCCTCGCACCACATGCACCCAGCCGCCTTTTGATGGCAGTCGAAAGCGCAACGCTCGACAATTGAGCAGTTAAATATTTTGGTGTCATAAGTCGGCATTAGAACTCTACTCTTCACCCCCTCCGCCCGCAACGACATCTTTTATCTCACAAATTTTCAAACTGAAAATTGATTTTAATTCTGCATTATTTACAATATTTTATTTACATTTTATTAAAAACCCTTAAAAATCTGTTACAAATTTTAATAGGTAAAATAGATTCAGCTACATATTATATATAAATATTTCAAATGTTATGGAAAAATAGTCAAAACAGATCAGATGTTATCTTTGATATAGATTTGATACCCAGAAAAATTCTGAATTAAAATTCAAAAACACTTTCTTATATTTTAAATTCATAAAATAAATAACCGATCAAAACGAATGAATTTGGAAAATTTCTTTATTTTTTATATTATATATATTTAAATTTTTTAATTCCAGAAACTAGAGATAAGAATAATATGTATAATTTGGCTCGGGCAAGTGCTATTAATTTCAGCTTTAATTAAGAAATGAATTAATTTAGTATACGTGATTTATATGTCTCTTGATTTGCGCCTTGCGTCCAACAAGTCCGATGAGTTATTGCCTTAAATCACGTAGTGGGCAAAAGCTGGAGGCACAGGCAAAAACTATGAATAAAAGAAGACAAAATTGTTGAAGGCAGGGGAGGGGATGGGGTAGAGCACTGTTGTTGCTGCTGCGAACCTGTTTATTAGTCCTCTAATGCACAATAATGCTTAGTGCCAAGGGTAGGAAATTACTCGGCTCCTCGGGGGAATACTTACCATGCTGCCAGCCAAATGTGACCTTTGTGCCACAGTCGCAGTGGCAGTGGCAGTGGCAGTGGCAGACGCAGTCGAAGTCGAAGTCGCAGCTAGAGCCAAAAACCTACGCTTCTGCTCTGATATTCAATTACGGGACACGTCTCGACTTTCAGGCTCATCGGCCCACTCGACCAGATCCTGGCTGAAGCTCACTCTTTGTCTCTCTGCCTCCATTGCTCACTTTCTCTCTGTCTCTGGAAGGTAATTTGCGACTCGACACTGAAATGGCCGCTGACATTTCTACATAAAGCGAATCGCATAAATCACATTTTCCCATTTGCCCATTGCCAGAGCAATCAGAATTCGGTTTATATATTTGGCTGATGCCAGAGTCGCTTTTGATTTACTTCGGTTTCTGATTGAAAGTGTTGCCAGTACACTTGAAATATGAAACATGCAATGAGATTACCAGGACTCTTCTCATATTAACACAAATGGCCACAAATTTTGCAGTGAGCTGCAAACACACATTTTGGCCTCCTAAGCCGCATTGAATTACAAATGATATTTGCGGCTTTTGTAGTTGGCTAATTGACATGGCAAAGCGTTGAGCAGAAACTTTTCAAATATGTACACATTTTTAATTTATTTCTTTTTAAATAATGTCAACTTATGTTATGGTCTTCAAACATTTTTATAGAGCTTGAACCAAATATTTATTATTTTAACGTCTGTCAAAAATTGTGGTTAATTTAATACAAACATTTTGAATATTCCATTTAGAAATTTGCTTTCAGCAACTAGTACTATATTTTCTAGATTTCCTTAACCCTTTTTTATGAAAATATTTCCCCATCCTTAAATATATATTTTACTCAAGTTTTTATTTCCCATATGACACGGCGGAGTTTTTTGTTTATTAATGCTTAGTTCTCAAAGATGAAATCTCGTTAATTTCGCCGGGTTGAACAAGTGCCTTCCATTAGCGGCGTTACGCCAGCCAGAAATCAAACAAAGTCATAAAAATTTGACACTCGAAAAGCTTCCCACAATCCGCACGCGTCAAGTGCAGGTCCCAATCCCAATCAGAGTCCCAGTCGTAGAGCGTGTGCCTGTGTCTCTGCCACTGCCATTGCCACTGTGCCTCCTTTTTAGTCATGAGCAATCGGATATTGTTGCAGGCCAGTGGCTGCGACTGGTGGTGGCTGGTGCCAGCAAAGGGGGAAGCGTTTCCAGTTGAGAGTGCTGCATTGGGCGGGTTGTCCGTTGATAGCCGGATGATTGCGTTGGTTGGCCAAGCTAATCAAAGTGCGTTGATGGTCACGTGGCGCGGCAGAAAGGCGAAGATTCCCATGAAATGATTGCAAAGATTTTTTTTTATATAAGTATTATTATGATTAACAATTATTATTTTTGAGCAAGTGCAGTTTCAGCTGCCAGTCTAAATGCCGATGAGATTTATGTACATACGCATTGGGATTTGCCACTCCCCCAAGCTCATCCCAGCTCATCCTCAAGAAACACTTTCAACCACGCTGCGGAAACTGCTCAGTGCTGCCGCACAATTAAATATAAACTTAAATGTGTTTTTGTACTAACTGAATTTGCTATCATAATTTGGTAAATTTAATTAAAACTATAAACGTACGAACATTTGCGGCTTTGCAAAACTTTAAATGCGCCTGCGACAATTCCCAAACAAACTTTTCTACATAATTGCTTTAAATTAGTTGTCAGTCTCTCCGCATGGCAACTCTCCCCCCCCCCCTTGCTCCACACCACCCCCGGGTAACCACAAGTTAAACAAATGTTAAGTGCTCGGCCCAACAAGAGGAGAAGTCGTCAAACCGAAAACAGACCATTAAGTGGGTCCAGAACACAGCTCCTTAAATTAGCGTCTCGGTCTGGGTTTTCCAAAGCCCATGTCATATTGTCAAGTGTTTATGGTCTGTCCTCCAACTGGGAGCAGCAGCAGCAGCAGATATGTAATGTCAAAGCAACCCTTAAGCACAATATAAAAATAGAAGAAAAAATGCTACAAGTAAAACTTTAGTTTAAATATAAATGTAATGCTGTAAAGCTATTGAAATATTTGAAATATGATATATTTTAATCTGCTATAATCTGAAACGATTTAAACAGGTAATTGCCTTGGAAATACTTTTCCAGATTACTTATAGGACTCTTGACAGAATATTGTAGACTAAGAAGTCAACTAATAAACTGGCTATTTAATAAATATATATATATATATAGCGAACTCTGTCAATTTTGGAAAATAATAAAATATCCCTAAAGCACATTATAACAGATTTTGTATCTTTAATAGGGAGGAGATATAGTATTTATTTAGAGCAGGAACTAGGATTGATGGGCTCAGAGTGCAGCACAATAAATCTAACAAGTTGCAAGACATGAAGTTCCTCAATGCCAAAAAGGATAACATTAAAGCTGAGAAATTATACGAAATCAGCTGTCATATATATATATGTAATTTTAGCCATAACCATAACTAATATAGCGAAAGACCTTAGCAGTACAAGTGGAGCACTTAAGCCCAATGCTCATTGCATATTTCATGTAGATGTGACAGGCGTTTAGAGTACTTAAGGTGAGCGCCTGGGTGTAAAACTAATCCAAGTCGAAATCAATGTTAAATAAATTATGCTCAACTATTTAGCAATAAATTAATCTTCATAAATCACAAATCAACAACGTCGACAACAGCCAGCGACAGACGACTGGCTGCAGGCACACAGACACCTCAGAGAGACAACGACAGAGACAGAGACAGATAGAGACACAGAGAGAGAGCGAGAGAGAGAGAGAGACAGAGAGAGTGCCCCACAGCACTGCACTACATTAAATTGGAAACGAGGAGGCGTCCTCAAGATTCCGTATAATGACAAAAGCAATTAATTTTGTGCCATCCAAATGCCAGTCATGGGTGCAAGGTGTGTGTTGCAGTGAGAAGGGGTTGCCCCCTCTCCCAATTTCCCACCTGATTACGTTCACAAATCGCTACAAAAACACACCCATGTAGTCAGCCATATCAATGTTAACCCCTAACACCACCACCACCCCCCCCCCCTCCATCCCTTCCTGTTTATTTCACACAACACACAATCAAAATTCCAGAGCACGACTATGGCCAGGTTGGTGCTTGTACTTGGGCTGTAAGCTCCCCAAGCTTTGCAATTAATTATGCGAATCTGACGAATCTTGCTAAGCGAGCAACTCTTCGACTTACCTCATGCACACACACACACACACACACCAACACACACACACACACACACACACAACTGTTTGCTGTCAACTGCTCTGGCATCATGATTTACATGGAACATTTTTGGGGGTAAGAGTTGCCAGAGTTCAAATGTGCTTCGGCTGTGGGTTTTGTATTTTCGAGGTGGTCGGGGTGTCGGGGGGTCGGGGTGTTAAATGCAAATTTAAAGGCGTGAATAAGCCAAGGCAGACTCTAATTGTAGACAACCCCCGTAATTATCCGCAATAGAAATGCCATTAATGGCATTAAGGGATTCAGCCTTCAACGCATATTGTCCCAGTTCTTAACGAATGGGCGCATTTCTAGAGTTTTACAGATTTTTGTAAACCCAATTGAAATGCTCAGTAGTATTTTCAGAGCATTTGCTAAATTTTATAAAACATTCCTAATACCCGTTTGAAATATAACATAAGATTAACGCATCTTCAAAATACACTTTCCAGAAAATTTGGCTTAAATATTTAATTTCTTTAACAACAAGTACAAAGAATATTCAATTCAATTATTCAATAAGAAAACACAATGTTTTCCAATAAAATCAACATTATATTGACTTGTGGATCAAAAACAAATATCCAAAAACAATGTAGTTATGTAAATTAAAGTATACGACTTTTGTCTATCCTGTTATTTTTCTCTGTAAAAAAAAGTAGTTCTCCAAATTGATTTCGGATTAGTTTTCATTATTTTACTTCAAAATATTTTTTGAAAATTTTTGTTTATTAAATGTCAACTAATATCAGTCCACAAAGGAATGTAAGAAAAATAAACAATAAAATAATATTGCTGAAGCAACAATAAAAAAATATATAAAAAAAAAAATATACAAAATGTTAATTAAAGTTTTCACCCAAATCCCAACATTTACCAAGCCTATGAAAAACTTTGATTACAGGGTAAAACGACTTAAGATTTTGCAATATTCACTGCAGCAAATTGTGGTCAGCCTTGGGGAACTAGTCTCCTACAAGTATGTCGGATGTAATTGAAGCAAGATTGTCAACTCTTGTAAATAACTGAATTTGTTTGCCATTTGTTTGTGGCAACTCACATATCAGAGAAGGATGCATATGCAAATAGATTTTCGAGTCGTCTTTGCCTAAGTAGTCTTTGCAAATTGAAAGCAAAACATTAAGAATTATGCCTAAATGGATTGCATTTTGCCCCAGACGCAAATAACGTAGAGGGGCACAAGGCAAGAAGGGGAACTTAGGGGCCATGTGGACAACACTTACATAGTACATGGCAATTGAAACTAAAATTGAATATTCGAATTGCAATTCAAATCGGAATTGTCAAGTGTTTCAACTCTGTTGTTGTTGTTGTTGTTGTTTTTGTTTGTACACAGATTTGCAATTGTACACACAAACAACCAACAATTGCACTTTGGAGTGTTAAAATATGATATTTGTGCTACTCGTATTTGTCCCTAAAGGTTCACTTGTAAATGTAAGATTTAAAGACACTTCAAAGTGGGCTCCTCTGCGGTGATAGGCACCAAATTACTTGCAAAATTTACGCACCTGCAAAACTTTTAATTGAAAACCAGGACCTCACACAAAATTCCATTTAACCAGCCCAAACCATTTGCCCAACTTTCTTGTGTGGAATTTAATTTATGGCGCCTAAATTAAATGAAACGATTTCAACTAAGCAGTTTTTGTTCTACAGCAAATTCAGATTGGCCCACATAACATTTTAGCCCTTTTTTTTGCAGTTGAACAGGTTAACTTTGACTGAATCTTTAAGTTATATAAAACAAATGTTGTTTTTTATTTCACTTAATTTAAGCATTATCTCATATTTATCGAGTAGTTAGTCAGACTTATATGCAAATAGACTTCTCACAATAGTTTCCCATTATGTTATTGCCTCGCACAATTATGAAATGCATTTTTTACCAGCATATTTTGTAACCAGATACACTGGACACTTCTAAGTGTGATTGCCTCCTCTCGATGGGAACATGGCTTGATTGTTTGCCTGTCTGATTGGTAAACATTGCCAACATCGCGCCTTTTGTAGATTCGGTTCTCACCTTGGAGTAGTTCCTACCATGCCCAGGGAGACGAGCAGATGGGCCAATGGTGGTGGCAATGCTTTTTTTTATTCATTTAATCAATTAAGTCATCAGCTTACTATTTGTATTGTTTCCTTCTTATGATGGTGGTGGTGGTGGTGGCATCATTCGTGCCCCTTATTGACTTTCCAATGACAGTCTACCGATTGTCGCATTATCTTACAAATTCCCAGCACTATTAATGTTTTGTTTTGGGTACCTTTTTTATTTTGTTGGGAGTAGCACGTGTCGGTGTCAGTTTTTCGACAATATAAGTCTGTATTTCTTGGCCTGGCTAAGCACTTAATTAAGACGAAATGCCGCTGTTTTATTATGGGTTTCGGTAAATATTACATAAATTGTTCAATGAAAACACTTAACGACACACGTCACACAAAAAACAATGCGGGAATTTAGTTTTTATTTGTCCAAACTATTCAAGTCAAGGGAAGATTTTTAATACTTCATTACTAATACTTATTAATGTGAGTAGTTAAGTAGAATACAGTTTTATTTATATTTATTAATGAATACAATTTATGAGTGTGTTGATTAGAAATGTGTTTGGCAGTTGTAAACATCTTAATATTAGATAGAAAACTCAGGACTTATAATTTTAATATGCCATAAAAAAAACAAAATTATAATTCTAGCAAAATATTGTAACACAAAACATATTTTTTTGATAAATAATAACATTAAATGATTATAATATACACGTTTTATTATAATAATATTTTTTAGCTGATTTCTTATGAAGCAGCAATAAAATAATAAAATAAAATAAATCACTAAGCAAGTTAAAGTAAATTTGGAATACCAGAAATAAGTAGCAACCACTTAATGGTCCATCGCATTTCTGGCCACCATAATCAGGCAGCAGTCACCCAAGGCATTACACACACGCACACTTGCGCACACACACACACACACACTCGCATGAAGGCAACATATGTCCACAAAGTGGCAGCTACAAGCGGCAGGGGGGCGCAGTTGAGTATTCATACAAAGTGTGATATTTTGGTTCAGCTGTAATTGTTTAAAAGTCAGTCCCTGTTTGTAAATGGAACAAATCGAGGCCTGTTAATAGGAAAAGAATTAAAGAGTGAATCGAGGCGAGGGTTAAATACGTATCTATAGTTACTGGTCACGACAACTGCATTGAAATTGAATGTGGCTCACGTCTCAGCTAATATGCGAAATGAAAAGTCGAGTTTTAAATCATTTATCTTGTTTTACCATTACTCTGATCCCAAAAAAAAATAAAAAAAAAAAAATTACAGAGGCACGAGAAGAAATGATGCCGCTAAATGGCAAAAGACGTGCATGTTCTGAATGCCAAATGAGTTGTGACAGTGACACTGACACAACAACAACAACAACAAGAACAACAATAAGAAAAAAACGGACACCTTTTTTATCCTGCGGTACGGCAAACCCTTTGACAACCCCTGGGACGTATCCTTCTGCTCATAGGTATTATTCAAATTGACGACTTGACGCCGTTTTTGAGTGTACTTTTCGCATTTTTTAACTTAAATTGTGGCCATGATTAATTTACAATCGCGTCCCGTCCAAAGACTTGACCGGATCCTTTTCCAGTTGACTCTTCATTTTTTTTTCCAACTACTTGACTTTACTTAATTTTCTTTTACATTCACTTGACAAATTGCAGTAGAACAAGCCTGAAATTAAAAAAAAAAAATAAGAAATTACTAAAGAAATACCTGACTCAGAAGTTTTCAAATTAAAAAATGTTTTAAATTGAAAATGACGCCATCCATTTCAATTGCAATTCTAATTTCCTAATTGCAACTGAAAAATGTTATATTTTGTTGCCATCTGAGCTACATCGTATATCATTGTGTTCTGCACGTGTCCTAGTCAAAAAAAAAATTGCATTGATTGATGTTTTGCAGAATTTTGCAATTGCAAATCAATCACTTTTTTCGCGAATTTAAAAATATAAAATTGGCTTTGCTAAAAAAAGATAGATTTAAGTGAGTTTACTTTTTCGCGAATGAAATGAAATGATTAAATTTTCTTTTATTAAGCTAAAGGTATTTTTTTAAGTGAGTTTAAATTGATTAAGTCAGATAACAAAAATGAATTGAAGCAATCAATTTCTCTAGCTTAAATATTAATAACTAAAATCGCATTCTTGGATTATAACACCTGACCACAAATACAATCTTGAAGTGTCATCTTGTAGACTAATTTGCAGCGTTTAGAATATGAATCGCATTGTGTGCGAAATGATAGACTCGTCGGAGCTGAGTTGAGTTGCCCCACCCCAAAGGACACAAAACGAATACATTAAAATGATAAATGAGTGCGATTATAAGCGTATTACCTTCAAATTAATATTGTGGCCCGTAATCAGCCGCACCCAGGTAAAAAGCAACGGGTCAGCGATTTATTGGCTAAAAGTGAATTACTCTGCAGCGGGGCATGAAATATGCGGCCAAAATCAAACATAATCAAGTGAATTGGGTACTCTTACTTTGATATTGGCTTACACACCCATCTTGGCCATTCAGTTAGTTCGTTTGTTTGTTGGCTGGTTGGTTGGTTGGTTAAAATTAATCCAACCGTTACGTGTTTTTCCAAGGACAGCGACATACTGCAATATATACCAAGTACACATAGTACATATACATATACTGTTATACGGTTATGGCCGAGCAGGTAAACATCGTTTGTCAACCGTTTTGACTGCTCGACTTGGCCAAAGGGCACCAAATATTTGTTGACATTCCTTGGGAAATTACCATAATTAGTTGATTCGAAATAGACCAGGAACAGAAAACTGGTGTCCATTGGTGTTTGATCAGCGACTTTAGCTTGGTGGTGTGTTTGTGTGTGTGTGTGTGTGTGTGTGTGTCTATTTGTGTTTGTGTGTATTTGTTTCCAGGTCACGGCATCGATGTCAACATAATGCGGAACGGCACTGCCCACAACTAAAAGGATCATAATTAGAGCATATGTACGGATTGTGTGCAAATATTGACGCTTATACCACTAACATTCCCTTCACTCCCCTCCGCTACCCTTTCCAATTAATCAGTTTGGCATATCAATCTACACACGCAAACAATTCACACACAACATAAAAGTCTATTTTATTCTATATGCAGACATATGCTCAAAAACAATCTCAATACCAAATATTTCCCAAAAACTATTTCGGCAAATAAATAAATACTTAAATAACACACGCATTGAATTAAAATACAAATTATCTTAACTAAAGAATTGTTTTCAAAGAATTATTTATACTTTAAAGAGGATATGTAATTTGGCTATTAAAACTAACGAAACAAAATTATTTTAATTACTCTGCTTAGTTTAAATATTTTGTTTATTTTAAAACATAAATTATAAATTCCCTATTTAGCTTAGGGTATTGTTTATTTATTTATATTTGTTGATATTTTTAGTTTCCAGTGCTTTAAAAATAATCTTATTAATTAAAGCATAACCTTAAAATAAGTTACAATCGTTTTACAATTATAAATAATATTTACTATGTTGAATGAAATTTAAACAAACCTTAAAACAATTTACTATAGTATATATTTTTTTTTAATATTCAAATATAATAATTAACAAAATTGCAATTTTGTTTTATCCAATATGTATAATACTTTTCCATATACATCCCCCTAATGGACAGTAATCAAGCAATTAAAATCAAATCAAAAGAATGACTGCCAAACTGACAAAAACCCCGAAATTGCAATAGACATTTCTTGGTTGCTGCCGACAATTATTAACCACAAGTTGGGAAACGAGGGATTAGGGCTGCCAAATGACTTTAAATTAAGTCCGATATGTGCGTCTGCCGATTTAATTAAAATCAAAACAAAATCTTTGCCCTTCCTTCGCTTGTCCAGCAAGGGGATAATAATAAACGCATAAATAATGCAAAACAATAAATGAGCAAATATTCATAAATTATTAACGCAGGCGTCGCCGACTCCTGATTCCTGTTTGTATCACGACTGTCTGCAGGGGGCGCGGACTGGCAAAAAGGGGGCACTGCACAAATACCCAAAATATTTTGCCAAAGCATTTAAAAGGACAATGAAGCACGACGCAGCAGCCAGATGACTGAAATGGAGGAAGAAAAGCAAATCCCCGCAACAAATAATTGAGCCTCATAAAGAAATATCATTCATTGATTTTCTTTTCGTTTCTCTCTCTCTCATTCGCTCTCTATCTTGCGCCCTGTCCGTCTCTGTCTGCGGCAAGTGGATAAAGCTGTGTAGGTTGTCAGCGCCCAAGGAACCACAAGGACCATAAGGCTGATGAAACTATCAGCGTATAAGTGAGGGGTTGATTGCGGTGAGCAGCATGATTTTCACTTGAATTCGAAATCTATTCCTCGTCATGATTTGCACAAAATTTGTCATTTGGGCCAGAAACGTGTCTGCGAGAAAGAGAGAGAGGTAAAGAGGGAGTAGAGGTGATATGGAGACAGCGATGAATAGAGTGAAAAGGGAGCCAAGTTTAAGGGGAAACCTGAAACAGAGCAAATGATAAATTATTGAGAAAGTTTTGTTAATTTGATGACATTGATGCCCTGGCCAGAGATTATCACGGAGTGGCCCTCATCCTAATCGTCCACAACAAAGGGATTGCTGGCAGAGTATTCAGATGTTTGTTCTCGCGCATATTATGCATCATAACCTATATGATGAGTTATCTCATAAAAAGTACCAGTTTCTTTTATTGCATATCCTGCTATGCCTGGAAAATTCAATTTTTTCAATAAACGTTAATTAGCTTCTATAATAAGGAATCTGGTTAATATTATATATATTTTCGGCATGTCGAATATGTTGCATCGATCATGTTGCATCTATCATGTTGCATCACACATGTTGCATCGAACATGTTTCATCGGACATGTTGCATCGAACATGTTGCATCGAACATGTTCGATCTAAATTAACTTACGTCATTTGGCTTATTGGAATTAGAATTATTGGAATCTTATTGGAATCTTATTAGATTCTTATTAGAATCTTATTGGAATCATATTGGAATATTATTGAAATCTTATTAGAGTCGTATTGGAATCTTATTGGAATTGGAACTATTAGAATCTTATAAGAATCTTATTGGAATCTTATTGGAATCTTATTAGAATCTTATTGGAATCTTATTGGAATTGGAACTATTAGAATCTTATAAGAATCTTATTGGAATCTTATTGGAATCTTAGTGGAATTAGATTCTTATTGGAATCTTATCATTCTATCATTCTTCTTATTCGTATCAGAATCTTATTAGAATCTTATTGGAAACTTATCATTATATCATTCTTCTTCGTATCAGACTCTTTTTAGAATCTTATTGGAATCTTATTAGAATTTTATTGGAATCTTATTAGAATCTTATCATTCTATCATTCATAAAGAATCTTATTGGATTATAATAGTATTCATTATTATCTTATTGGAATCTTGATGGAATTAGAATTCTTTTTCTTTGGACCAGAATCTTATTGGAATCTTATTGGAATTGGAACTATTAGAATCTTATTGGAATCTTATTGGAATCTTATTGGAATCTTATTGGAATTAGATTCTTATTGGAATCTTATCTATCATTCTTCTTATTCGTATTAGAATCTTATTGGAATCTTATTGGAAACTTATCATTATATCATTCTTCGTATTAGAATCTTATTGGAATCCTATTAGAATCTTATTGGAATCTTATTAGAATCTTATATATTATTATATATATTTTCGGCATGTCGAATATGTTGCATCACACATGTTGCATCTATCATGTTGCATCACACATGTTGCATCGATCATGTTTCATCGGACATGTTGCATCGAACATGTTGCATCGAACATGTTCGATCTAAATTAACTTACGTCATTTGGCTTATTGGAATTAGAATTATTGGAATCTTATTGGAATCTTATTAGATTCTTATTAGAATCTTATTGGAATCATATTGGAATATTATTGAAATCTTATTAGAGTCGTATTGGAATCTTATTGGAATTGGAACTGTTGCATCGAACATGTTTCATCGGACATGTTGCATCGAACATGTTGCATCGAACATGTTCGATCTAAATTAACTTACGTCATTTGGCTTATTGGAATTAGAATTATTGGAATCTTATTGGAATCTTATTAGATTCTTATTAGAATCTTATTGGAATCATATTGGAATATTATTGAAATCTTATTAGAGTCGTATTGGAATCTTCTTGGATTCTTATTGGAATCTTATTGGAATTGGAACTATTAGAATCTTATTAGAATCTTATTGGAATCTTATTGGAATCTTATTGGAATTGGAACTATTAGAATCTTATTAGAATCTTATTGGAATCTTATTAGAATCTTATTGGAATCTTATTAGAATCTTATTGGAATCTTATTAGAATCTTATTGGAATCTTAGTGGAATTAGATTCTTATTGGAATCTTATCATTCTATCATTCTTCTTATTCGTATCAGAATCTTATTAGAATCTTATTGGAATCTTATCAGTATATCATTCTTCGTATTAGAATCTTATTGGAATCCTATTAGAATCTTATTGGAATCTTATTAGAATCTTATATATTATTATATATATTTTCGGCATGTCGAATATGTTGCATCGATCATGTTGCATCTATCATGTTGCATCACACATGTTGCATTGAACATGTTTCATCGGACATGTTGCATCGAACATGTTCGATCTAAATTAACTTACGTCATTTGGCTTATTGGAATTAGAATTATTGGAATCTTATTGGAATCTTATTAAATTCTTATTAGAATCTTATTGGAATCTTATTGGAATATTATTGAAATCTTATTAGAGTCGTATTGGAATCTTATTGGAATTGGAACTATTAGAATCTTATTAGAATCTTATTGGAATCTTATTAGAATCTTATTGGAATCTTATTGGAATTAGAACTATTAGAATCTTATTAGAATCTTATTAGAATCTTATATATTATTATATATATTTTCGGCATGTCGAATATGTTGCATCGATCATGTTGCATCTATCATGTTGCATCACACATGTTGCATCGAACATGTTTCATCGGACATGTTGCATCGAACATGTTGCATCGAACATGTTCGATCTAAATTAACTTACGTCATTTGGCTTATTGGAATTAGAATTATTGGAATCTTATTGGAATCTTATTAGATTCTTATTAGAATCTTATTGGAATCATATTGGAATATTATTGAAATCTTATTAGAGTCGTATTGGAATCTTATTGGAATTGGAAATGTTGCACCGAACATGTTTCATCGGACATGTTGCATCGAACATGTTGCATCGAACATGTTCGATCTAAATTAACTTACGTCATTTGGCTTATTGGAATTAGAATTATTGGAATCTTATTGGAATCTTATTAGATTCTTATTAGAATCTTATTGGAATCATATTGGAATATTATTGAAATCTTATTAGAGTCGTATTGGAATCTTATTGGAATTGGAACTATTAGAATCTTATTAAAATCTTATTGGAATCTTATTAGATTCTTATTGGAATCTTATTGGAATTGGAACTATTAGAATCTTATTAGAATCTTATTGGAATCTTATTGGAATCTTATTGGAATTGGAACTATTAGAATCTTATTAGAATCTTATTGGAATCTTATTAGAATCTTATTGGAATCTTATTAGAATCTTATTGGGATCTTATTGGAATCTTATTGGAATTGGAACTATTAGAATCTTATAAGAATCTTATTGGAATCTTATTGGATTCTTAGTGGAATTAGATTCTTATTGGAATCTTATCATTCTATCATTCTTCTTATTCGTATCAGAATCTTATTAGAATCTTATTGGAATCTTATCAGTATATCATTTTTCGTATTAGAATCTTATTGGAATCCTATTAGAATCTTATTGGAATCTTATTAGAATCTTATATATTATTATATATATTTTCGGCATGTCGAATATGTTGCATCGATCATGTTGCATCTATCATGTTGCATCACACATGTTGCATCTAACATGTTTCATCGGACATGTTGCATCGAACATGTTGCATTGAACATGTTCGATCTAAATTTACTTACGTCATTTGGCTTATTGGAATTAGAATTATTGGAATCTTATTGGAATCTTATTAGATTCTTATTAGAATCTTATTGGAATCATATTGGAATATTATTGAAATCTTATTAGAGTCGTATTGGAATCTTATTGGAATTGGAACTGTTGCATCGAACATGTTTCATCGGACATGTTGCATCGAACATGTTGCATCGAACATGTTCGATCTAAATTAACTTACGTCATTTGGCTTTTTGGAATTAGAATTATTGGAATCTTATTGGAATCTTATTAGATTCTTATTAGAATCTTATTGGAATCATATTGGAATATTATTGAAATCTTATTAGAGTCGTATTGGAATCTTATTGGAATTGGAACTATTAGAATCTTATTAGAATCTTATTGGAATCTTATTAGATTCTTATTGGAATCTTATTGGAATCTTATTGGAATCTTATTGGAATTGGAACTATTAGAATCTTATTAGAATCTTATTGGAATCTTATTAGAATCTTATTGGAATCTTATTAGAATCTTATTGGGATCTTATTGGAATCTTATTGGAATTGGAACTATTAGAATCTTATAAGAATCTTATTGGAATCTTATTGGAATCTTAGTGGAATTAGATTCTTATTGGAATCTTATCATTCTATCATTCTTCTTATTCGTATCAGAATCTTATTAGAATCTTATTGGAATCTTATCAGTATATCATTCTTCGTATTAGAATCTTATTGGAATCCTATTAGAATCTTATTGGAATCTTATTAGAATCTTATATATTATTATATATATTTTCGGCATGTCGAATATGTTGCATCGATCATGTTGCATCTATCATGTTGCATCACACATGTTGCATCGAACATGTTTCATCGGACATGTTGCATCGAACATGTTGCATCGAACATGTTCGATCTAAATTAACTTACGTCATTTGGCTTATTGGAATTAGAATTATTGGAATCTTATTGGAATCTTATATATTATTATATATATTTTCGGCATGTCGAATATGTTGCATCGATCATGTTGCATCTATCATGTTGCATCACACATGTTGCATCGAACATGTTGCATCGAACAATTAGAATCTTATTGGAATAATTACATAATAATAATAATTATTATAATATTCGTTATAATAATATTCGTTATAAAAATATTCATTATAAAAATATTCGTTATAAAAATATCCGTTAAAAAAATATTTGTGTAAAAATATTCGTTATAATAATAATAATGAATGAATGATAAAAATGATGAGAATGATAATCTTATTAGAATCGTATCACTCTATCATTTTTCTTCTTCTTATCAGAATCCTATTAGAATCTTATTGGATTATAATAATATTAATTTTTCTCTTATTAGAATCTTATCAGAATCTTATTATTCAATTATTCTTCTTCTTTGTATCATAATCTTATTATAATCTTATCAGAATCTATTCAGAATCTTACGTAGGCTTACGTAATTTGGCTTACGTCATTCGGCTTACGCTCAAATTTTTAGGAAGCGTAAATGATGAATTAGTTTTTCAAATAATCATATATTTCCGAAACTGTAAAATTGCTAAAATAAAACAGTTTACACATGCCTTAAAGGTTTAAAAGAAAATGGTTGCATTTGCACACACACACACTCTTATACAAAAAGGCAGATATGCACATTTATTGCTTTCAAAATATTTTGACCAGAGCAAAAGGAAATGCAGAAAATACAAAAATTTGTTGTAGTTGTTATAATAATAACTATAAAACTACTTGATCTTTAATGTCTAAAAAGCTTTCAATGAATCAAAATGAAATTCATCTAAATACATAAGCATATGTCTAGTTTATGTTTTTTTGATTTAAATTCTTTTTGCACTTTTAAGTCAACTCAGCTCAGCTCAACGATGCCTTCTAAAATCCAGAGCAACTCAAAGTTGTTTATTTATTCACTTGATATATATTTTTTTCATGTTTTTTTTTGGCAAGTACAAATTAGTTCAATTTCAGTTTTAACCCTGTTTTCATGTTCTCATGGATTTATATTTTTTTTATTATAGATATAGCTGCGTATCTGTAGCGAATAAAAGGAGCCACTTCTCTCAGCACCTGTCAGCCGGGATCCGGGATGCGAACAACTTAAGCAATTTATTTATTATTTAGATAAAGAATACGAATATATTTTATTTGTGGAACATGTTAATAATGTTTTCTCGATCTCAATCGAAAGTTAATCATTAAAAAAATAATATAAATACGTATATAAAAAAAATGATAGTAAAAACTAAAATATATATGAAAAGGTAAACCAAATATACCTGTATGATAGTTTTTACTATCAAAATAATGTAAGCAGAATTTCAGAGCTGTATAAATTTGCATCAGTTTATGTCCCGTTTTACATTTTAAATAAATATATTTATGCATACTAGCCTCTAACAGAGTGCACACTCAAATGACATATCAATTAGCTTTTTGTATGCGGAAGCAGCAGTTGGTTTAAATCCATACATCGATAGAAAGCCAACTATCGATATGCACATGCTACGATATAATTTGAGCAGCTCTAATATTAGCATCGACGCCAATTGCTTTGACAAATTCTCAATCAAGACAGAAAAAGAAAACAAATGTGAAAGTAAAGTTTTATAATTTGGCATTCTCATTTCAAACTCAAAATGAGTGCCTACAATCGAAAAGTATTGATGAAAATGGGATCCAGCTCGAGCTTCGATGCGACCGACTGTGGTATTGACGAGTCGGGCTACGCGTCCTTTAAAGCGCTGCACAACTCAACCGTGGAGGCGCCATTTTTATTTGATCGCGACAATGAGACTGAAAACTGTCGCAATGCATCCAACACGAATGCAATCCACTCACAGTCTGCCTACAGTTCGATGCAATTTCAAACGCCTGGCAATCTAACGAACAATACGACCCAATTCCGCAAATCCGGTTTTAGTCTGACGGATGCAAGCGATGATGCAAGCAAATTTCCATTACTAATGTCCACGAAACGTCGGAAATTGCACTGCCAGCCATTGGGGCACCACAGCAGCCCCAAAAAATCGAAAAAGAAACTATTTCCACAGCCTCCGGTTTCCATCTGCCGCACACGTTACTACGATGGCATCGAGCAGCTAGATATTGTTGGCAAGCTGAGTACTACTCAGCCAGCGTTGGAGTGCATCCTGCAACATGTTGGCTCGCACACGCTGGACGTGATGACCCGAGTGTCCGAGTGCTGGGCACAGGTAGTACAGAAAAGCCAGCGTGCGATGGAGCGACTGCTCAATCATCGCTTCAAGCTGAGCCTGAGCAAGGAGAACGCTGGCAGTCATCCGCGAATCCGCCATCCGATGCAGTCAACTAAACAAATTGTGCCATTTAACCCATCTAACGCCATATATAAACCAAATCTAACACAGGGTAGCTATAAGCACTCACCGTTGCAGGACAACGCTAGTCCGATGGTGGAGCAGATGCAGCGCATCAAGTGTCCGCGCTGTGGCAAAAGCAGCCGCGTCTTCTACTACCAGGTGGAGGAGCAGCAAACGCCGCTGACGATGCGTCGGCACAGGATGGCTGCTGCCCTTTCGCAAACATTACCAAACAACAATTATGTAGCCTTCAGCGAAACAAAGCCATCTCTGGGGCGCTCTTATTCCATGGATGAGATGAACAGGTCCTCACCGCCGCCGCCTCCGCATGCGGTTGGTGAATGCACTAGTGTCTTATGTAAATTTCGCTTTTGTGTGATATGCTGCGGTCTTCCGCATCCGGGCGAGAAATGTCTGGTCACCGAAATGGGCACACCTTCAAAGATCATGATGCCCGCGGAGAAGGTGACGCCACCGAAGCGCAGCCAAAAAATTGACTTCAAGCTCTGTCGCAAAAAATCCCTGAAGCGTTTGGCCTTTTAAACCGGAGCAGCAACAAAGCAACTAAAAAGTGCAACTACTTTTTGTATCCTTAGTTTAAGTAATTAGATTTTTTTAACATGTTTTAAACTAGTATTATATTGTCGTTACATACATTAGACATTACATTACAATTACATCTAATTATAAGATGCGAGCGTTCTTCATTTTAATGTCATGCATTCGTATTAGTCTTTCCTTTATTGTATTACGTATTATGTATGCTGAACAAACATTCTTGTACCTCTGTGAGATTAATTAGGCTTACGAAAAATTTTACATATTATAAACGAACAAAACCATTAAACATCAAAAATGTCAAATTACGCTGGGTTTTTTGTATTTATCTTATTGGAAAATTGGTCAATTATATACTATAATCAATAAGAAGTAAAAACACAACTACAAATTAAAAACAAGAAGGTGAAAACTAAACTGGATACAATCTGCAAACATCTTATGAATGTTCTGAGTTCGATTTAGTTGAAATTGAAGGCCACACTTATGTAGTTGTTTTGCTGATAAAAAACATATATATATTTTATCAGATCGGAGAAGGAATAAAAAAAATAATTCCGAAATTGAGAACTATTATATTAAGCATAAAATGTATACTTGAGCAAACTTTTTAAATTGGTCTTACTTGACCAAAAAATGGATATAGCAAAATTAACTCTAGGCATCTGCATTAAAATCTTTACTGAAATATACATTTATTGTACCTTTACAAATATGTTGCATTAGTTTTCATTAAAGTTAAAGTACATATTTTAGGTAGAATTTTCCATTAGTGTTTAATTACTGTATTATTTAAGCAAGTGTCATTACAGCGTTTCATAGATTGTAGCGTCACATGTAACTTGTGCAGCACTGTCTGTTGAACATCGATATACAAAAAAAAGTGTGAACTTATCGATACATCACTATTTTATTTTACCGCCGAAGCACGTGTGAGGAGGTCGCTGCATATTTTACGTTTATATTCTAGTGTTTTTACACACAAAGGAGCCAGAACAAAATGACGTCGTCATTGGCTCAACAACTACAAAAGTTGGCTGCGCCGCAGACATCCGTTCCTTTGACGGATGCACGCAGTCGCGCCTCAATATTATTCGATCCCAAGGAGGCAGCTACAAAAGACAGACGAGCCATCTACGAAATCGGCTTGAGCGGCCTCCTCGAGCTGACTGCCTTTAATCCGACCTTCAAGGAGTTCCAACTGACGCTCTTCGATGAAGCAACCCTCACGTTGGAGCGTGCCGTCGAGCAGACGGAGGTCAACCAGCTGCTGGATGCGTCAATCGCAAAATTCTTGCGTCTTTTGTCGCCCTATTTTTTGCTGCGTCCGGCTCACTTGTGCTTTGAGTGGCTGCTGCGTCGCTTTCAGGTGCACGAGTACAATCGGGAGCAGGTGATGGCACTGATTATGCCCTACCACGAGACGAACACATTTGTCAAAGTGCTGCAAACCATGCAACTGCGTAAATTCGATGAGGATTGGTTCTGGCTGCGCCGATTGCAGCGTCCTGGCGTCCCTCTCTCCAAGACGACCGTAGTGAATCGTGCCGCTAGCGTGCCCTCGTTCCTCAGCTTCGTCTGCCGCAGCACACGCCAGGCAGTCAAGGAACTGGGACCACGTGCCCCACAGCTGCAGGCACAGATCAATTTCTATGCCACAGTTGTTGTGGGCGCACTGCAGACGGCCAAACCACTGGAGGATTGGCATATTGCAACCATATTGGAGTCTCTGCTGAAGGGTCTCGCCTCCGATACGGTCGATTTTGTAGCTGCCTCCTATGTGATTGTCGCCCAGCTCGTCTCACGCACCAAACTGAAGCCGAAAATCTGCAATGCGCTGCTAGAGCGCGTGGCCAACTGCACCTTCGAGCGGCTGCACACGACGGCCCTGATGCTGCTCATCGCGATACAGGACAAGCAACAAGCAGCCCGTCCGGAATTTACAGCCAAGACCATGTTAAATCTGGCCTGCCAGAAGTGGCTTATTAACGCCTTGGCTGCCCTGGCCAATGAGAACATTGCCATTCAGGCCATTTGTATGCCGCTAATACGTGGATCAGTTGCGGCCATACGTGAGGGAGATGAATCCACAGCTACGCATCAGCAGTTTCTCGACAATCTTCTGGCCAATGTGCCATTCTCTCAGCACAGCGCTCAGCAGCTAATCAAGTAAGTAATTTTCTCCTGTGCATTCGATTTGATTGCACAATGTTTCTCATTTAGCTGTTTCCTGGACACATTTGTGGACATGGACGCTGATAATGAATCCATGTATATGGATACCACTTTGCCTACGAATGATGACGAGAATACAATCATTATTGATTCCGATGATGAACTGCTGCCAGCAAAAACCAATTTTCAGACATGGTATACAGAATTCCTCGAGAAACTCGAACGCCGCTATCCGGATGCCTTTGATCTGAGTGTCAAGGCGGCGCTAAGTGCCAAGTCCACGACAAACAATCGAAAGAAAGCACTCAAGTTGGCATTGGGTGAGTCGTACAGTTGAAGAAATGCATTAATTGTATTAACAAACGTTTATATTCTCTGAACAGGCTTTCGTTTAAATACAACCGATGAGAGGTCGAAGCGTGCTTATGAGAAGCTCTACCATTACAGCGCCGATTGGCGTCTGAGCGCCGTGCAGCAGCTGCTGCAGAATCTAAAAGTGCCCAAGCGAAGGGAGCGCTGCTTTCGCCTGCTACAGGAATGTCTGCCCGATAGGATCAAGGATGATAGTCCCGCCGTTGTTGCGGAGCTCCTTAAGCTGCCCACCGTAGATTTTGTCCAGATGCTCGGCGCTCGATCATTTGCCCAAACGCTCTGTGAATTGTTGCAATGTGCACAGCAGCAGCGGCAAACGGAATGGGATTCTGTGGTGCCACAAGCTGTGCAGCACTTAACCACTGCTGCTGTTAGCGATGAATACGACCCGAATCTATTGCTGCTTGCACTGATGCCCTATCTGTTTCCAGCCACTGCACTGAGTGTCAAGGAACACGAAGCACTGCTGCTGCTGTTGAGCAGCAGTTTAGTGAGCAAGCTATCATTTCTGGGTGAGCTCAGTGTGTGCGCCGACCATGAGAAATTTAATGCCAGGCAGCATCGCCAGCAATTTCTGAATGTGATTGCCAATGCCGGGCAGCTGGCCAAACAGCAAATGGCGCTGCTCGATAGCTTGGAGCAGCATGGAGGCGTTGCCTATCTGCGCGGCGAGGCGACGCAGCTGACCCACCTGCTCATCCTGCTCACCGCGTATACCAAGCGCGAGTTGAGCGCCTCGGAGGGTCTGCACATGCTGCAACGGCTGGGCGTCTACACCAGCGGCTTTCAGTTCCGCTTGACCAAGGATGACGGCGGCAACAACAGCAACTTTGTGCCTTTGCAGCTTTACGTGGACTTTTTGACAACACTCGCGAAGAATACAAAGTTCTCACAACTCTCGGCTACCCACTGGAATCAATTGACGGATGAGTTGCGTCTGTGCCTTCTGATCCTGGATGCATTGTGCGCTCACGTTTATGACAAACAATGCGCTCCAGCTGAGCGCAGGGAATGGACACGTGCCCTGAAGGAGTGCGTCAATTTGATGCTGCCCGAGGCGCAACAAAAACTCGATTTTATGTGCAACTTTTATGTATACGACACATTGCCAGAGCTGTTTAGCATCGTCTCGGATTATGCCGTGTTTCGCGTGCGTGGATTTCAACTGTTGAAGGCACTGTTGCGTGCACCACCTGGCGGCGACATAAACTGCAGCCTGTTGCACGTGCTGCGCATAACCAATGCCTGCAATTCGCCTCTGCAAACGCTGCGACAACAGGCGCTGCAAACGCTCCAATTGCTCGACCAGCAGAAACTGGATACACACGTTGCCCACCTAGTGCAGTGTCTGCTGCAGCGTCAAAGTGAACTGGGCATGGATCATGAGCAATATGCCCTCATCCTGCACACCATACTCCAGAACAGGAAGTCCACGCCCCGAGAGAAACTGCTGCTGGCCAAGCTGCGTCGCAGTCTTTTGGATCTGGTCTGCGATGTGCAGCAGCCGGCAATTTTCACTGCGGCACTGTTAAAGGCCCTGAAACACATGAACAATGAGGCAATGCTGACGGCTCTGTTGCCGTTAGCCGAGTCAGCGTTGGAGCAGGTGGCACCAATTGATTCCGGCAAGGATACACCACAGTTGGCACAACTTAGCTGGCCGCATAGCGATATTTACAGTGCCGTAATTGAACGCTTCGAGGGATCAGTTGGCTTGAGTGTGTTGCAGAGCCAACCCAGCTCCTGGCATCTGCTGGAGGTGACTTTCAAGCAGCACACCACCTATGTGCAACTGGAACAGAAACTACAACCACTGCCCTGCGTCCTGCTCAGCTCCCTGTCCCCGGAGACCTACGAGCAGCTGCAGAGTCAGCATAAAGTGGCATTGTTACAACTGATTGTGGAGGCAGCCACTGCCGCGGATAACGATAGCATCTTTCTGGCTGCACATCGTCTGCTCAAGCGTTGCAGCATTGATTGTCAGTCGCTGATTCCCATGTTGGCCAGCAGGCTGAGTCTTAGCACTCGCAGCACTTTGCCGGAGCGTCGCGTTCGTGGCACAACTGAGACTAAATTGGATCTGACCTCCGTTGCCTGGAAACAGGGCATGACGCTGCTCGAGCTGTTGGAGCATAAGAAACATCTTGTTGGCGCTGAGCTACTCATTCCCCAGCTCTTTGATCTGCTGCAATTGTGCCTGACGCTGGAGGAGCATAGCGCTGCCGAGTATCCCAAACAGCTGATCCTCTCCAGTCTGCTACACTGCTGCGAAGCATCGCAGGCGGCTGGCGTACAGCTGTCCAAGGTGCTGCCCGAGTCATGTTTCCGCATCGAGCAGGTGGTGCAGTGTCTGCGCAACACACAGAATCCACAGACGCAACAGCAGGCGTTGCTCTTCCTCACACGCTGCGCTGCACTGTATCCGCAGCAGGTGCTGCACAAGATTGTGGAGATCTTTACGTTTGTCGGCTCAACGGTGGCGCGACACGACGATGCCTTCAGTCTGCACATCATACGCAATGTGGTCGAGACCATAATACCCACACTGCTCCTCCAGCCGTGTGAACAGCGTCAACGTCTCGTTATTGCGGTGCTGAAGGTCTTTGCCGATATCTGTATCGATGTGCCGCTGCATCGCCGCCTGCCACTCTATGAGACGCTCTTCCGTGTGCTCAAACCCCGCCAGCATCTGTGGCAATTCCTCTGCATTGTCATCGAGTCACAAATGCAATTGGCACAGACGCCACAGACGGTGGACAGACAACGTTTGGAGTTCGTACGCGATCTGTTGCTGATGTTCGATCAGCCGGCCATTGTGGACACCTGTGTGGAGCTGCTCGACTACTTGGCAAAACTGCCACAGACCAAGGATGCGCTTGCCGAGGCAGCCAGTTCCGCCTCGACCAGAAACATATCGCCGGAGCAGCAGCTATTTGATGTGCGCACGCGCAGTTTCAAGCAGTTGCGTCACTACAAATACCTCATCATGGAATTTCTGTCCAGTGCGAGCAGCTCTTCTGAGTTCCATGCCAAACTTGGCAAACCCACGCAGTCGCAATTGGCGCTCTATCAGAATTTCATAGCCAAGACACTCTCCTATGTGGTCGTCGTCAATCAGGCACAAAAACTGGCCGATACTGTGCTCAAGAAATACTGGCATGTCCTGGGCAATCATGCGCACGATGTCCTCAACAATGCCATTTGCCTGCTCACTCCCGAGCATTTCCTCACTGTGGTTATGGAGCTGATGCAGCACGAGCTGATCGATGTGCGCATCAAGGTGGTGGAGTTGCTGGTCAATAAACTGACGCCTTCAATGGATTACTTTGCCCAATGCCAGGCAACCAACTTCTTATTGCTCATCGAGCCGCTGGGCACCATTGTCGATGGCATTCTGGACACGGCGGGCGGCAACAATGCACAGCAGGCGCAGCTACAGCAGGCGGCTCTTCAGGCACTTCAGCTGCTGGCCCATCGAAACGGACGCGTTTTGCTGGACGAGTGTCGCATGCTCCTGGCCAAGCTGACGCGCATCGTCAAGCGACGCGCCAATGTGCCCAAAGCTGTGCTCGGCAATGTGGTGCTCACCCTCGTCGAGGTCTGTGCCAGCATCAAGGCTCACGCTCTCGCTCAGTTGCCAAAGTTTGCGCCACAGCTAACCGAACTGCTCAAGGAACAGGTGCAGCTGCTCTCAACCCAACGGCAAACACCGCACTACGTCTGCTCCACTTTAGTCACTGGTAAGCGGAATATAACAATTCATTTATTTGGATATATCTAAGCGATTTGATTAATCAGTGCCGGTCTAATTCACATTTGTATCTATTGAGCAGTGAAAAGCTTTCCATTATAATTGCCAACATAGCGTGGAAAAGCACAAAAGCCAGCAATTTAGCCGGATCTCATTTAAATCCAATCGAGCGTAAAAAAAAATTAAAATTGATTATATTTAATTTAACTTAAGATGGTAAAGTTTTCAGTGAATATATAGTAAAAATCAAAAATAAGCTTTTTTTTAACTGTCTTTATTTATATTCACAAATTATAATTAACATAATCCGGTGAATCGATATACATTTATCTGTTTCTATTAATTTAAAAATGAATGAATATCTATTTTAGTGAATATATAGTAAAATTAAAAAATGGGCTTAAAATTAGTTGTTTTTGTTAACTGCTTTTATTTATAATCATAAATCATAATTAACATAATCGATATACATTTATCGGTTTCTATTTATTTAATTATTCTATTAAGAAATTTCCCACTTCAGTTAATAATTATATTTTTATTGCAGGCTTCCACAAGCTGTTTTTGACGCTGCCGCTCTTCCTGGGTCCCTATTTGGTTGACATCATTGGTGCACTGATACGTCTCTCCGTGCAGCTGGAGAGTGCACAACTGGCCCAGGACAAACGGACGCAGGCCCTCAAACTACGCATTCTCGACGTGTGGACGGCAATAACGCAGGGTGTTGAGGCACGCATTCTGGTGCCGAGCTGTGCCAAAAGCTATGCCTGTCTGTTGGAGGCAAAGGCCTACGATGAGGTGGGCGTGCTGATGCGCAAGCTCCTTCTGCCTTGCATTCAACACAATGGCAACGCTGAACTGCAACCCGTACAGGAGGCGTTGTCCGAGCTGTTCCTCCAGGCACTCGAGTTCCGGCTGGAGGTGCGTGAACATAAGCAGCAGCCGCAGCGTAAACACATTGCAGAGATTGAGGCGTCGGTTAGTGAGGCATTTGTCGCCTGGATACTCAAACTGTCCGAGACGAGCTTCCGGCCCATGTACAGCCGTGTGAACAAGTGGGCCATGGAACGCACTGAGATCCAGCCGAAACTCACCTATTTCCTGCTAACCAATCGCATTGCCGAGGCGCTCAAATCGCTCTTTGTGCTATTCGCCGATGAGTTTATAGCGGATGCGGCACGATTGCTGCACGAGCACAACACATCGAATCCAGAGTTCTCCGACGAAGTTGGCTCCGACGATATTGTTGAGTTGTTGTCGGCAATTCTGAGCACATTGCGTCACGTGTTCCTGCACAGCAGCAGCGACTTCATCAACGATCATCGCTTCAATACGCTGATGCGTCCACTTGTGGATCAGCTGGAGAACAGCTTGGTGCTGGCCAGCGAGTGTGAGGCGTTACAGCAAACGCTGTCAGACTGCATCGCCCAATTGGCTGCCGCCAGCAACGATGTGCTGTGGAAGCAGCTCAACAACCAGGTGCTGCTCAAGACACGCAACTTTGCGCCCGAAGTGCGCATCCTGGCCTTCAACAGCAGCGTTGCGATTGCCCGCAAGCTGGGCGAGAGCTTCGCCCCACTGCTGCCGGAGACGGTGCCATTCATAGCCGAACTATTTGAGGATGAGCACGAGCGTGTGGAGAAGAATACCCGCAGCGCTGTCCAAGAATTGGAAACGATTCTCGGTGAACCCTTGCAGAAATATTTGTAAGCTGATTTTACTCGTATTGCTGACTTTCATATTTTCTTAAAAGGATTCAAGTCCTTGTTTTATTATTATGTAATATTAATTGTTCAACTGTTAACTGATCGATAATTAATATATAAATATTTCAATTTCTATATGAAATATTACATTTTTGCAACAGTAATTATAAATTGAATATTTGCTAAACTGAACTCTGTAAGATAAACTACTTGGAATAATATTTGTATGCTGAAGAAGATTTGGGAACTAATTCCAAAAGTGATAAGTGATTCGATGTATTCCGCTTCATCTTTGGTTCTTTGTATTTTGATTTTCAAAAACTATTTTTAACTCAAGTATTTACTTTAATTTCAAAAATATTACTCGCATTTGTTGAAAGTTAAATGTGGTTTGAGCAACTCGCAACTACTTGTTGAGGGTAAACGAATAGTTTGGAATTTGTGCACTGCTTTGGATTGTGTCCTGAGTCTGCTTGTCAGTTGGAGTCTCGGGATCCTCGCGCTCCTCCTCCTCGTCAATAATGCTGATGTCGCGTATGGAGGGACGTCGCCAGCCGGTGAGTGCCTGCGCCTGTTTCGTCTTTGTCAGCATCCTGGGTCCAGTCACGGATATCAGAATGGCGCCCAATGGAGCTGTTAATAAAATACTTAAAATGCATATTGTTTGCACAATCTTCGCCCAGTTGCGCTCCTCTTCGGTGGATGATTCGTTCAAATGTTTAAGAGCCACCGGTCCCAGTGCAGCCTGAACCGTCGCCTTCGCCATCCAGGAGAGACCCACAAAGAACTTCTCCTTGGTATTGAGACGATCGCCAACAGCGATGCCAGCTGTGACAAAGATGCGTATGATGACGCCGCTAAATATGCAGACGGCACCAATGTAAATCAAACTTGGATCCAGCTCGCTCAACTAGATTGTGGCGCCCGTCAGGCCAAACAGAATGGGCTCGAAGATCATCCAGAAGATCTCGAAGCCGGTGCCAACTGGATTGTCATCGATGGTCCAGCCATCCTTGCACCAGAAGTAATTCGAAACGAATGATGAGAAGACAACAGCCAACGGACCAGCGCCCTCAAAGCCCAGCTTGTCGCTGCCATAAATGGCCACCAAGTTGCCAATGAATAGCAGCAGCGTCCGCAACGGCACCACAAAGGAATCCCCCTTCTCGGGAAAGATGCGCGCCAACGCACCCCAGACGATGCCAAAGCCCAATCCACCAACGATGCAGACTGGCACCTGGGCATACAGGTAGAACTGTCCTTGATTTGAGTACATGATCGTATGGATGATGCCAAATGCGGCCACCGAGAGCGCATCGTCCACTCCAGACACGGCCACAACCAAAGTGGGTATGCCCTTGGTCACTCCATATCCCTTGGTGCGCAGCCGGAACAAACAGGGCACGACTACGGCGGGTGCAATGGCCGCCATTATGGAGCCAAGCATGCAGCCCCAAATCCAGGGCAAGCCGAGCAGAAAGTGTGACATTAAAACCATGACACCAAACTCCACAAACCATGGCACAATGCCCAGCTTGAGAATTGTCTTGTACACCTTCTTGAAGGCATCCGGATCCATTTCGAGACCAGCTCGCGTTAGGATTATGGTGAGTGCAAATTTACGCAAATGGGCGATCACCGTTGAGAAGTCGCCATCGAAATTGACCCAGCCGGCGTTCTAAATAATGCAGTTTAAATTTCGAATATTCCAAAGATTTTGACTCAATTTACTCACCTGAAACAATAGGCCCACCAGGAGCATGCCAAGCAGGCGTGGCAGGGTTGCCAGTGATATTAGATAGCCACCAAAATTGGCGGCCACCGTAAGCACAACGAGGTCAAAAAGCTGTCCGCCTGGTCCAGCTGATTTGCCAATAATCACAAAGGAGATGATCCAAAGTAAAGCACCTTTTCAGATAATAAAAATTGTTTCACGTTTGGATTGTTAAATATTTCTGGGCAGGCAGCTCACCAATCGCTGTGAGGGAAGTCAGGCGGGAGAATGTACGGAATGTGGGGCACAGTGGATAGGGAAAGACCTTTTGCCAAAACGGTGGCTCCCACGAATCGGATGGCTCCTGCTTGCGACACTTAAGGCAAAAATTATATATCCACGACTGTTCCACATAATTCCCATTGCTATCCTGGACTCCTTGGACCGCCGGCAAGCCATTATAATTGCCATTGAGCACGTCCAGCGCACTCTGCTTGTAGACCTCTGTGTGGATTAAAAGTAAGTTCGATATATCAGGAGTGTTGACCATATATAGACTCACAAAATTAGCATCTAACTCTAATTGAGTGATAAGTGAAAAGTGTGACTTGCGAATATTTTCTACTATAAAATCGAAATAACAATTTTATATCGCCCCTTTTTGGAGGGATGCTAATTCCTAACGACAACTTTACGCCTTCAAATTCAATTTACATTCGCTACATACAATTTTACAGTGTCTTTGTAATTAACATAATTATATTTACTATTAATTTCAGACTAAGCAATTTACATAAATTTTATTCAATAAATAACCAGTATTATATCTTGAATAAATAAGATTTATAATAATTCGCATCTACGTAAAATATCTGCAAATGCATAAAACATTGCTCCTCCAACAGTCTACAAACGCTTTTAGCTTAGATCAATTTAAAATAATATTTTAAATATTTTAGCCACTTTAAGAAATATATTAATGTTTTGATTGCAAAAAATGTGTTTCGCCTAATTTAAAAAATCCCATTTTTTGCCATCAAAATGATTAATTTCATTCTCCAACAATAATAATTTGTAAGTGGCCAAGATATCGGCTCAATGACACAATAAAAATGAACACAAAAGTAAATTAAAAAAAACACATTGAAAATAAAATTATTAATCAATTAATTTCACTTAAATTTTGTAAGCTATCTTCCTATATTCACAAATTTTAGAATCCGACTTACCATAACTGTTTGTCGAGCCACGATCGCCATCATTTTCATGGGCGAGAGTATCCTTCAAGATGCTTCTCCTGCGTGTTGGCGTTCCGATCTCAATGGGTGAATGTGTTGAAGTCTATGCCCAAATTAAAGTTTTTATATAAATATAAATATATTTTTTTTCTTGGATTGATTACGACTTGTGACTAATTGAAAGTATGCGTAAATCAACAAGCATTTGATCACTATAATTACTTAAACAATTACAATCCTCATTAAAGTTTACGTAATTCCCGGAAAGTATATAGTTACTATATGCACCCGCATTTGGCTCGGTGGATCGTTAAATACACAGTAAAAAAAAAAAACACAAATTTACGATCGTAATCACTGCTCAAATCGGTCCGATTACCTGTGATATTTTCCGTGCTTGTGGACAATCATATCCGAGATTATCATAGCCGATCGTAATGGGTCCTGGGACGGGCACCTCGGAAACAATGCTGACACGCCGCTTAGGCTGATGATCGATGACGATGGTGTTCTTGTGAGTTGGTGATGGCGTTGTCTGCCCCTCAATGGAAACCAAAGGCGTTGGCACATTGATTGCCAGCGTGCTGGGTCGAGCTGGAGTATTTGGAGTACCAACTACGGGCATTGTGCAGCCCGGATCTAAGTTGGTCGTCATTGTTTTCTGGCTCTGCAGGATAATATGGGGGAGGGGTTGGGCGAGTCTTACTAAACACTAACTGATTTATAACACTTGTATCAGCTTACTATATACATAACACACACACGATTTTATCCGTTCAGTGGATTTTACAACCAGCTCGTTCAGCGTTTAGCGTACAAATAAACTCATCGAGGCTGTCGAAACTGATCACGGCTTTTTTTTTTTTTTTTGGGCGAGTCGGCGGGCTTTTGGGTTTGCGGAATGTGCTAACGTTTAATACAAATGAGTGTTAATTATTAAATATAGAAATAATAAAAACAAAATTACAGCTGGCCATAAGCAAATTTAAAGTTTTCAATAATTTGCACTAATTAGTGAGAAATGAAACTGGCGCCCAGAACTGGTCACATTTATCCAATGTATTACGTTGTTTATATATATATATATATGTGTTTATTTTCTATATATATTAAAGTGTAAACAATGTCTGGTTCGATATCAGATTTGTCATTGGTTTGTCGCTGAGTTGTGACGCATTTTATTTAAATAAATTCACATGAGAGACCAGCAGACACTCGTGTCACAAAAACGAGGCTGAATTAATTGTTTAATGGAATTTGTTACTCTATCGGTTTTTTTTTTCTCCCCCTTTTAACTTTGCGCCATTGTTATTATTTTGATTGTTTTTATTTGATCTTTTTTTTGGTGCGGTGTTTAGAAATGTGTTGTTAAAACACGTATTTGGTTTTACCCAGTGACTTAGAATTGTGTGTTGAATTGAGGCTGTAAAGTTGGATTATCTGGTAATTATTTACATATATTCCTAATCTACAGATGAGTCGACTTAAATTTAATTCACTAATTTGACTTTACAGTAATATCTCTTCTCTATAAATTTTGAATTTCCCTGTTGAAATTTGCAATTTGCGATGAGTTAGATTAAATCTGACAAATCATCTCGCTGCATTTGTCGACTGTTTTAGCGTTTTTGCGCCATGTCATTTAAATTAAATTATACAATTTAATTATTTATCACATACACAACGGTAGCCCAGATTAAAGCTCATATAATTTTCTGTTGAACCTCTTTTGTTTTTTTTTATTATATGTGAAAAAATTACTCGCTTAAATTGGTCACCTGCAAAATTTTTTTTAAATATGTTAGAAATGCGGCCTTTAAATGACACAAAATAAGTATCTCCTGCTGATTTATTATCCTATTCATTTGTTTCCACCTACCATTAATTAACATACAAAAGTGGCAACAATTTCAGAATACCTAATTGAAATTTAAATAAATTGCTACCTTTAGCAACAGTTAAGCTTATTTGCGAACAACAAACAAATAAAATTCCCCTCATTTACGAACTGCTGAAATAAAAAAATTAAATGTGTGGATTTTTTTATGATCATCACTCGATGAATCTGCATATTGTTAAAATTTATTCGAAGTTTTACATTGATGATTATCATATATGGGCTTATTTATTTAGGGCAGAAACCAGTTTATAAAGGGTATAAATTATATTTGTCAGATTCAGCAACAATTCAAAATACTGGGTTACTGGGTGAATTCGATTCTGTTCTTCAAATACCTTACTTTATGTAGGAATAAGCTTAAAATATTCGCACAGTTCTTCTATTATTGTTAAAAATGCAATTGATGGGAATAAACAAATAATTCCCGAGTAATTATTTTATCATTCTCTAAAAAGTATGTTAGCTAAAAAGGCAACCAGATAATTGGACCAAAGGGCCTCAGCGGAGACACAAACCATAAGCAGAGAATTCTATTGAACTTAAGAACATTTCTGAAACTGTTAATTTGAAACTAAAATCACATTAATAGAGCCAATCAAATGACTAAGACTGAGCCTATATATGATTAAATATATATATATATATATATATATATAAATAAGTACTGTAATTTTTCATTAATACTTTCAGCACGTATTCATATTCACATTGAACAGTTTTAAATTGAAGATTACAGATTATATAGAATCGATAATATCTAAAATATAATTTCGAGAAATGTGTCTACTTCAGCAATTGCGTCACCATTAAAAATGCTGTCATTTCCGATGAGTGCTTTATGTGCTTTAGATTTACGAGAATACTTTCAGATGACACAAAACATTGTTAAGCAAAAATTAAACCAAATTAGCAATTGCAATCAGTATAAATAAATAAATAGACTGTTTTTTGTTTAGCTCACTTATTATTTATTTGGAATGCAAATCGCTATCCTAAATATTGTAGCAGTATAACAATCAACATCGTATCTTAATAGAACAAAAATCTGGGAACTCAAGCAATTCCCTTCCAGGTTTTCACTATTTATTTGCGGTAAATGATAAATATGCATTGCTTTGCGTATTGTCATCCGTTTCCTTGTCACGGGGCAACTCGGGATCGTCTCGCTCCTCCTCCTCATCGATAATGCTGATATCGCGAATGGAGGGACGATGACTGCGTCGCCAGCCGGACAAGACCTGCGGTTGTTTCGTCTTGGTCAGCATACGGCTGCCAGTTACGGATATCAGAATGGCGCCCAGTGGAGCTGTCAGCACAATGCTGAACACACAAACTGTCTGCACAATTTGGGCCCATTTGCGCTCCTCTGGGGTTGAATCACTGCCCAGATGCTTTAAGGCCACCGGTCCCAGTGCAGCCTGAACCGTCGCCTTCGCCATCCAGGAGAGGCCCACAAAGAACTTCTCCTTGGTATTGAGACGATCGCCAACAGCGATGCCAGCTGTGACAAAGATGCGTATGATGACGCCAGTGAATATACAGGCTGCTCCAATTGAGACTGTATGCGAGTCCAGCTCGCTGATAATAATGGTTGCACCGGTTAGGCCAAAGAGAATGGGCTCGAAGATCATCCAGAAGATCTCAAAGGCGGTTGATACTGGATTCTCATCGACCTCCCAGCCATCCTTGCACCAGAACAGATTCGATACGAATGATGAAAAGACAACGCCCAACGGACCGGCGCCCTCGAAGCCCAGCTCCTCACTGCCATAGATGGCCACCAGGTTGCCAGCAAAGAGCATCAAGGTGCGCAACGGTACCACATAAGCATCACCCTTTTCGGGAAAGATGCGAGAAATCGAACCCCAGATTACGCCAAAGGCCAGACCGCCAATGATGCAGACTGGTGCCTGCGCAATCTGAAAGCCCAAACCCTTGTCCGAGAACAAAATCGTGCTGACGATGCCAAAGATGGCCACAGACAGAGCATCATCCACGCCGGCCACGGCAATCACCAGTGTGGGTATACCCTTGACAACGCCATATCCCTTGGTGCGCAGCCGGAACAGGCAGGGCACAACAACGGCTGGTGAGATGGCGGCAATGATGGAGCCCAGCATGCAGCCCCAAATCCAGGGAAGATCGAGCAGAAAGTGTGACATGACCGTCATGACAGCGGCTTCCACCATCCACGGCACAATGCCCAGCTTAAGAATGGTCTTGTAGACTTTTTTGAAGGCCTCCGGTTCCATTTCGAGACCAGCTCGACTCAGGATTATGGTTAAGGCAATCTTGCGCAGATGGCCCGTTACTTTCGAGAAGTCACCATCGAGATCCACCCAGCCAACGTTCTGAAATTATTTAAATAATATTATAGCTAATTAGCAAAACATAAATAAACTAAGTTTTTGTTAAAAATTATCTTTCATTTAATTCTTTTTATATATTTGTAATTTATTATTAGCTCAAATATTATTCGGCATTTCTGTTCAATTTACTTCAAGATTAAATTTTGTACTAACCAATTTTTTACCCTAAACCAATCAATATATACCTATATATACCTATCTCAAATATTATTATCATAATGAAATGATTTTGCACTACAAGTAAATTTAATAAAATACTTGATTGCAACTAATAGTAAATTATAGGTTTTAAAAAAATAAATAAAAAAAAAAACATTCATTGCGCTTATAAGCAATTAGCATATTATTTTTTTTAAATGATTAAAGTGCAATTTTAAATTTATTTCTTAGTGATTAAAAGCGAGCACAAAAAATGTTAGTGAATAAATAAAATTTGGGAAAATGAATTAAAGTTTATCTGTTTATCTTACCTGGAAAAGTATGCCCACCAGCAGCATACCAATGAGCCTTGGCAGGGTGGTCAATGATATCAGATAGCCACCAAAATTGGCAGCCACTGTGAGCACCACCAGACTGAAGAGCTGCCCGCCAGGGGCAGCTGTGTCCCCAATAATCACATATGCCACAATCCAAAATAGCAAACCTAAACCAGAAAAAAGTGAACATATTTTAGAAAGTTAAATTTAAATTAAATCGTTGGTTTCACTTACCAATCAAAATGAGAACACAGAGACGAGAGAATGTCCTGAAGGTGGGACAGAGGGGATAGGGGAAGACCTTTTGCCAGAATGATGGCTCCCATGCCTCGGATGGCTCCTCGCCCCGACACTTGAGGCAGAATGTGTAAATCCAAGAGTCCTCCACATAATTGGCGCCACTCGTATCCTGCGAACTGGCCTGCTGATGGCCCTGGTACTTTCCATTGAGCACATCCAATGCACTCTGCCTATGGTTTTCTGCAATTTGGAATTGGATGCAAAAGATAATGATTGTGCCGAGTGCATAACACGTACAACGAGTTGTAAATAAACAATTTATATCATCATTTAGTATTCGACTTTAATTACGTCTGCGCATATCAAACCTGAGAACAAACAATCATCAAAACATCCGATGAATCTTTGATGAAATGCCTGACTACGGGATGTGCTCTAAATTGCACAAATAAATATTCCCCTAGATACCGATTGATAAATTATATATCGTTAAAATCGAAGTCAATACATTTACTTTAAAATCGAATAAAAAAACACGATTTGAATGTAAAGCTATGCAAATAGTGAAAATCAACATAAACTTTGTGTGACTGAAATCTAAATATACCTCTTACGTATAGTTCCGAGACTGATTTGTACATTTCGATCGGCAACTCGGAATAGGAAATCACTTTCCGTACTGTTAATTGATAATGTTAACTGTGCGATGGCAAATTGGATTGACAATGGAGAAGCACAAGTGCTCAAATAGAGAAGCCTATCGTAAACGTATTTGTTTTTTGCTAACTAGCATACGAGATGGCCTTCGGAACTTTGGTCTTTGAAATAGACATATGAATAGTGTCAGATAATATGGTAACCGGAATGGCCCAAAGTCAATAAAGCTGGTAACTGTTTGTTGAAATCTGACCAATTATTATGCATACGCAATGTATGACATTTTTTGTACTAGATTACTTACCAAAGCTGTGCGTGGATCCAAGATCACTTTCATTATCATTATAATGCTGCGATGGTTCTTTTAGGATACTCCGTCTTCTCGATGGACCGATCTCTGTGTGCGAGTGTGTCGAGGTCTGCACAATATAATTTAAAAAAGATTAGGCATTTATTACAGCATTTCAAATTCCAGACGATTATCTATTGGCTGATTGCCAAGAAGTTATCAATGTGCGATTGTCGACTAAATAAACACTCAAATCCAAATTTACGACCCCCATTAACCAGCCAATTGATCGCAACCGCAATCGCCATTGCCGTGAATTGGTAAGCGTTAAAGCCAGCGCTGACAGCGGCTCACCTGGGATATTTTGCGTCTGGGATTTTGCTCATAGGCGAGATTGTCGTATCCGGTGGCACCGCCACTGGCACCACCGATCATCGGCGCATCCGATATAATGCTGACCCGCCGCCTCGGCTGGCTCTCGACGACCAGGGAGCTCTTGTGATTGCCATGATTGCCATTATTATTGCCATTGGGCATCGGTGAGGTGCGAATATCCGGAATTGGCAGCGTTGTCGCGTTGTTTTCATCGCTGCCCTCGGCGCTCGTTTCCCCCTTGGCCGTCATCGTCCTGTCGCGTTCTGCAGGAATAGATGGACTCCCCTTATCAATTTATATGGATTTATGGGTCTACTCTTATGTGTTTCGCTGGCTCCAAAAAAGCGATTTTCACGCCGCGTTACCGAGTTTTACAACTAGCTCGTTCAACGTTTAGCGTTGAAATAAATTCATTATCATTCAACGATGTCGTTTCAGATCGTCACTTTGTGGGAGTTACGCGGCCCACTTTTATATGTGTGTGTGTGGGTGTGTGTGTGTGTGTTTGGGAATGTGTGTATTTGAGTGTGAAAGAGTATTTGTATTTGTGAATTCAACACAAACTTGTGAAAGGGCTAAAGATTAAAGCAAATAAGTAGCCTTAAATATATAACAAGTTGAACAATTGCCAATGAAAATAAAACCGAAAAAATAATAATAAATTCATTTAGCCCCATTTCCATTAAAGTAAGTATATCATATGATATTTTTACTTGATATGCTACATTAATAAAATTGATTTAGTTAGTCACATTATTCATATCGAGATAACTGGTTAACTTATTTGTTTAATTTTCTAATAAATCCATATCAAATCTGAACTAAATGTGACTAAAAGTCATAAGACTTACCAGCCTACAAATCAAAAAGCAATACTTATTATTATAATTATAGGCAATGAATACTATTTACATTTTCATAGTTTAAAGCTACCGTAATTTTATAATTATAACTGATTAACTCAGTTTATAAATGTATTATAAGCAAGAAAGAAATATTACCTACCCATGGCACACCGAAGAGAACATACCCTTGCAGATCGGCGTCATTTTGCCCACATTTAAATTTTATTAATAACTTAAATTCCAGACTGATTTTGAAAGCTATATTAAATAGTTGTCCAATCTTGATCTTTTTTTATTATTTATTGCAGAACTCATCTTACGACTGGATCTTCCTCTGACAACTGTGATCCGTTTTGATTTACAAACTGCAGATCTTGCTATAATATTTATAAAGTTTCATTTATCTTCTAAAGGATATATGGCTCTATCGCCTATCGACTAATGATGATGATCAAGAATATATATACTTAATAGGGTCGGAGATGTTTTCTTTAATGAGTTACAAACTTCTGCACAGAATGATTTCAGTAAAATAAAAAAAAACCCTAAAGTCCCCTAATTTGGTAAGATTTAAGACATATGTATTATACAATGCCCCGAAGTAGATTATAGCTAAACTGCAAACACGTTGCTTACAAATTTTCTAAATTTATAATAGTAATACAAAGTTTTGCAACTAATGAACAAATTCGTCATCAAGTTTAATTGCTAAACCGTTAGGCGCAATTTATTGTTTTTGTTAAAAGCGACATTTATTTTTATGTGCGCCAACTTTGTTTGTATCTAACTTAATTGCTCTTGTTTCATAGACGTATAACATAAAGAATGTAAATCTGTGCTAATCAGTACAATATAATATAACAATATATGTAAAAATTACTTGCTAATTTATATTCAATTTCTAAATTATGCATAATAACGCTTTGGAATCACTAAAATGCCAACAAACAAGTATAGCTTGGAAAAAAAAAACTCGACAGCTTTATTTAATTCACGCTCTAATAAAGCACTCAAATATAGATGTATCCGAATGGGTATGTCGATTTCTGTATATGTGTTGATTTTCGATATATGACTAGAGCAATCAATGTCTGTTTGCAATCGAATCTGCATAATTGACCAGACACGCTCAATGTTTTTCAATTTTCACCTGTAATTAACGCCATTTCAAAGTTGATATGAGTAATTCGCAAAAATTGATATCGACAGTATCAGTTGTGATCACAACTGATTTCGAGTTCGGTTCGTTTGCTCTGGGACAACAGTTGGGCAGCTGACTGCCCCCAAATGAAGTGTGAAGTGTACCAAATCCGATTGGGTTGTTAAGAAATGATTAAAATCTTAATATTTCTTCGAAGAGAATTGTGTATAAAATTCGTAGATGTAGAAACATAAAATAAATAAAATTAAAATAAGAAAATGAAAATGAAAACAGCAGTTTTGACCTACTAATTGGCGATTGTCTGGCAGGTGAGTTGGTTGACAAACATTTCTACGGAGCCATCACGTGCTCCAAGCTTGGAGCATGTCGAACA
The DNA here is from genome assembly GCA_035042405.1 of Drosophila demipolita. Classification (NCBI taxonomy): domain Eukaryota; kingdom Metazoa; phylum Arthropoda; class Insecta; order Diptera; family Drosophilidae; genus Drosophila; species Drosophila demipolita. The sequence goes on from JAWNLI010000069.1 coordinate 1,319,539, forward strand.
AAGCAGATTAATTAGCATGGCGGTGTCATTTGTAAAATGTTTAGCATTTTTAATAATGCTTATTTTGATATCAAACAACTTGTTTACACCTCAACACAAGGCGTATGATCACGTGTAAATGACACAAGTCAAGTGGAGACATTTTTGTTTATATCACTTTTTTTTGTTGAGCTTTTTTATTTTGTCAGTTTTTTTTACTCGAAAGTCTTGTGAGTGAGATTTTGCGATTTGCATAATACATAATACCGAAAGCTAATTGCACTCTGTTCGTTGCTTTTTGGGGCTTAAATGAGAGCTCGTCTATAAATCGCGACAGTTGCCTGCCATTGCCTGACCTTGCCAGAGGTGGCATACCACGAAAAAAGCGCGTCGCATTGGCACCGAAACGAAAAATCGTTCTACGTGACTTGTTTTCCAAAGCGGATACCACCGGAGCACTGAGTACCCCAGTTGCCCAGTTGCCCAGTTGCCCAGTTGTTCACTTGGCAATAAGCAAATTTTCAAGCTTAGTTAGCGATGGGTCAACTGCCGGTCGACACTTTAGCGGACGCCGCTCACAGTTCCGAAACCGTTAATATTGACTCTTATACCTTGCAAACAGCGAGTCTTTCATAAAGGGTATGATAGATATATATATATAAAAATATATATATATTTATATATATATATATTAAACTATGCTAGTTGCTTGCTTAGCTAATCTAATAAAAAAAGGCTTAGTTATCTCTGTACGTAATCAATAGGAACAAATAACCCTCTCAATTATAGACTAATGATCTTGAATGGTAAGTGTAACCAATATATAAATATGCCAAGCACTTGTAATAATCGACGCAGAAAACTAAAAATACTATGAGAAAACCTCATTTCTGGGAATATTACAATCGTGTTTCTTCTCATTACATTAATATTTGTTTATAGTTATTTGTTGTGCTGCTTTAAATGGTTTGTACTGCCCATATATATAAAGGGTATGACCTAGTCTGAACCGATTCACAGAATTGCAACTCACTTGATTTTTCTTTAGTTTTCAGGCCACGTTTGACAGCACAGTTGGATAAGTATTCACCCAGCAATCGGTTTGCATTTATCCAGTATTCTGAGTGGGTCAGTGTCTCTTTCTGCGTTACATATATATTTATTTTTATTTATTTCTCCTTCTGCTTTACTGGTTTATACATTTTATTTATTTATTACTCCCCAAAACGTTTAAGTTTAAAAGTTAAAGCAGTGCGTTTCGTATGAATCTAATCACCTCGGAAAATCGTGAACTGTAAATAAAATATTGTTGTTATACACAGATAATCGGCATAGATAATAATACTTCAAAACTTCGAATGGAATTATCATGTATATATATATATATATGTATATAGATAATTGGAATAGATAATAATACTTCAAATTGAAATGATCGAAATTTGTGGCATTGTTAATAAGTCTTTTGACTGCCACTTAAATTGAGATTATTTTATAGTTTATAAGCGAGATTATTCAGTTCTCCTGTCAAGTTTCCATTCGCGTTTGATCTAATTTAAAAAGCTTAAATTTCAATTAGTATTAAATACATATTTTAGTACAATTAGGTATACATCTAATCATTTTAAATATTTATTTACCAGCTACAAATAAGAAAGTGTTAATTACTGATGTACAACTGATGGAGAAAGTGCAATGTTATTGTTTGTGTTTTTATTAATTATGTTTTATTGACAAAATCCTTTTGATTGACTTATTTTCAATCAATGCATCGATTAAAGTTTGCGGTTGACGTCAAAAGCAATTCTTGCGTATAAACTTCTCAATTGAATTGGCAATTAAATGACCACAAGGAGTTTCTTTATACATTGGTGACAATTGGCACTGACCATTTAATGGATGGCTTCAAAATTTTATCAAAAGCCATATATTGCCATATGGTTTATTACATATCATAAATGAATTGCTAAGATTGATGGCGACACACATAAATGCCCCATATTATTCTTGTTAACTCGCAGCTTATCTCCCAATGAATATATTTGCACTTTAATGATAAGAAACCCCTCGCCCAAGAGTAATGCATAGGAAAATCCAAACTAATTAACTAATAAGAACGATCCGAAAAGCCTGTTCGGGTTCGTTTTCAGATTAATTTTCGAATTTGGATTCGGGTTCTTAACCGGGTTTGTTATCATTTTTGTGGCCGACTCTCAGTTTATTGACTGATATTGCACTCTTCTGGCGTTTGTTTCAATTATCGCTGTATTGAGATTGAGATGGACTCTTAGCAGCTGGACGGATCTTGCATTGTTGATTACTCCACTTCAATCTACACTTGAATATCAACCAGCTCTGAACGGCTTATGGCTTACTCAATGAACGTCAAAGTCAAAGGAGATAACGCACATATATGGTTTAAGTTTCTACGATGTGTTAAAATGATTAAATATATATTTAAGTGTATTTCTTTATTCAAGAAATCAAAAACCAATATAAAAAATTCCGTGACTACCATAAGACTGAGAAATAGGTTAACATGGCTAATGGCTGTTGTTTGACACGATTATTACGGTTATTTGATATTTATCAAATAGATAACAAATTTTAATTATTTATTGTCGGCATTTTTGTTGTTCCGCTGACGCATAATTATCAAGAAATACGCACTTTACCAACGGCTTTTGTGTTTTATCTGTATCTTTTAAATAAAACTGTTGGCTCCAAATTTTCTAATTTTCTGTTAGCAATTTCTACAGCCATAAGACACACACTAAAACCGATTTTCAAAATTGATATATGAAAGTTGATTTTAGCTTGTACTCTAGAGAAATACTTTAAGTCTTTTGTAAAACAAGATTATTTTACAATTTTATTATAGGTTTTGGTTTAAAACTCTGACAAAATTAACTTTAAAAAGCGATTGAATTTTGTTCATATTTTAAACTGTTGAATAATACTTAACATAAATTTGGAAACCCGATTTTTGCCCGAGATTCATGTAAAAACTGCGCACTTTCATGATATTAATTACTCTGTCATAATATTGTGTGAACTGCAATGCACCACAATGAGAAATTATAAAAAAAAAGTCAAGTAATCATACTAAAAAGTAAATATATGCACACAAACGGGTTTCACATTCATATATACATTTATTTAAAATAATGTCGATGAACCGACTTCCGTTAGAATTTACCTACATGCAATTTAAAACTGAACAGAATTAATTTAATTCGTTTTCTTTGCTATCACAGATTAATTGTAATTGTGTGAAATCAATGCAGTAAACAGAATCATATATATATATATATATATATATAAAGATATATGCACTTGTGTTTTATTTCGAAATTTATAAATGCAATTTGCATTTTTGAATTGAACAACAAAACGAATAAATATGTAAATAAGGTATTCGTATTATTTTTCACAACGAACAAAAATTGTATCTTGTTGATTTAATATCACATTGATTGAACCTACTTTTGAGTTGGTGCCAAGCAGGAAATTTGATGGTTTCTTAATTTCGGCAATATGTGTCAGATTGTGACTATTATCGATGTATTGTCTGACAATTGTAGCAATTTTTATTCGCGTTGGCAATCGCTTCACTCAATTTGATAATGATCCACGGTCTCCGGACTCCCGAGCGTGGCTCCGTTTTTAATAAGACTAAATCGCTCCAAATTCTTGTCGGCTCTTTATATATGCACACACATACTGAGCGCGACTGGCTCTCATGTATCTCAATTATCAGAGTTTTGTATGAGTGAAGTACTCGCATTTATTTATAAGCAAATACGAAGACTCGCACAATCAAAAATAATCGGATTGCAGCGATTTACTCAATCACAACTCTTCGGATCGCGCCCGAAGAGAAGGCGTCGTCTTTGGATTTCGGCTGCAATATCTTTGTGACTTAATTTGGATAGGCGTGCACATAAATCAATGATTTACCAAATAATTCGTTTATATATAATTTACTATATTTACGAACTGCATTTATTCAAGACATAAATTAAGTTTCACCAGCTATTTGTAAGAGCAAAGAATTAATATTTATTACCACAGGCATTTGAGAGTGGCTGCATCAAAGCGATTATCAACTAGTAGTCAAAGTGTGTGTAAATATTGGCACAGAACTTATTTAGTGTATTCAGATATATGTACATATATATACGTTTTTATATATGATACGCAAAAGTATGCAATAATAAAAATGATTGATGGCTTAGATTGATTTTCGCACTGTTTACTGTACTCAATTAGTTTGCCGTCAAACATTTCAGAAAAAAATATTCAGCAAAGTAAATGATTTAATTGCAGTGCTCCAATTTTTTTTTTTTTGTATTTCCATTTGCATTTTAATGGAATTCTGTTCAAAACGCTGTAAAAAATTTCTCGCTTTTAGAATTGGCTGAATTTCAAAGCTATAAAATTTCTATGATTCATTGATATTAAAATAATTAATTACATTTATTTCATATTAATTGTATATTTCAATATATGCTCCATTTGCACAATTTTATTATATACAGTTTAAATTGGCCTACAATTTGGTGAGTTATTTTCGGTTTGGTTTCGTTTAAAAAGGGATTGGCCATTTCCATTCACCCTGTTAAAGTCTTTCATAGCCAGTTTATTATAGATATCAAATGGTTTCACATGCATCAAACTGAAGTTGTTTATATATATCCAAGATAGTAGTTTCTTTCATGGTAATATTTAAACTGACTGCCGCAGACAGTATGTCTCAAAAATTAGTTTTTAGTAGTCGAAATAAACTTAATTTTTTTATTTGCTTAGCAAATCTTAACTATTGGCATATATAATTTGTACATAATATGTAGCAATAGCTTTTGTAACATTTCGATTATGTATATACATAAATTTAAAATATATTTTTAATTTATTAATGCTGCTTATCTATGAGCTATAAAAATATCAAGTACGCCACAATAAAAGTTTTTTTTTTACAGCTAGTCTCTGATATATCTGAACCCAAATTTCTTAATGTACTTTTGCTTATTGGGCCTATTTTTGTGCAATGACGTTTGGAGACCGATTTCTTCCACTTTAACTTGGGTAAACAAATCATTTTGTACAATTATCATTAATTATCATATCATATGTATCAATCTATGATGTATGAATTGGTTTTGGCAATGGGAATACAATCCGAATGGAAAATTTCATTGTTGTGTTTCAAGTTCGTAAAATGATTTACTTTGTTTATTATTGTGTGATAACAATATCATAAAATTGTTTTGACAGATATATATTAAATTTTATGTCAATAGCTAGAACCGAAAGCATTCTCATTGAGAGTTGCAAAAATAATATGAATAAATTAAAATATTATTTAGACTAAATTTGTAAGGCATGACTCATTTAATTCTATGACTGCGTTATTAAGCTGTAAATAAATTTGCCAAATAATTATCAAATTAACTGACACTCCCTTAATTGTATTTTATAACTAAATTGTCTCTATGTTATTTATTATATGACGAAAAAGAAATAAATGTCATTATATCATTGCATCATTATTACATCATTGCTTATCGAGCTTAACTAACTAGATAATTAGCATGTTGCTAATTTTATAGAACCAAATTAACAAAGTATTTGTAAATTATAACTTGACTAAATATATAATATAATTATTAATAATTATATAAATAAATAATATTATATACAAAATAGAAAATTTGAATTAAGCCCTAAAAATGTACGACTTTATTGCTGAGAAATATATTTGCGACATATGAAAAATGTATTGATTATCTTACTCAAGAGATATGCACATCTCTGTATCCGTGGTTATATGAAATATTCACATTTTTAACCACAACCGCATCTGCATATTGAAATGCCTACGCTCTTTTAAATTTACATAAGCACGAATAAATTGCAATTTAAATTTATTACTGTTTAAAATTTAACTGAATACACAATTTGGGAAACACCAACCGAATTGTGCACATTAAACAGAAAAGTAACCAAAGCATTAGCTGCATTTACTTAATTGGTTTTCCTCTAATCATACCAATCTAAAAATCAACGTAAAAACCATAAGCCCAAAAGCAAAAGCTAAATTCTAAAAAAAAAAATGGACGGATAAGTTCACTGATGAAAACCGTCTACTGCTGAAGGGCAGCAGTGACCATAAATTAACTTTGATAAAATTACATTAAAACCCAAATCACGAAGCTGGCGAATGGCGAATGGCAAAGGAGCAATTTCAATTAAAGCTAATTACAACCAATATCGAATGCCAACAATATCAAGCGTCAAACACGAATAGAACTACGACGACAACGACGATGACGATGCCACCAATGTGGACAAAGCGGACACAGTCAGATGCGGCTACATCGATGGCTGTGGGTGGTTGTCCGTCTGTGACACAGTTACGGATGCGAATAGCCACATTTCAGCCAAACTCTGTACAATGAAACAAGGTAGCTTCTACGGATGGGCGCGTGATTTTAACGATGTGTAAAAAATCTGGATTATAGATTTTTACTAGTTAATCCCTATAACATTAATATTTATCTATTAATAACTCTTCAGAATATCACATTTATAACAACATTACTCAAATATGGTATCCGTGAATCAATAAAAGAATCTCGCACCAAGAAAGTAAATAAAACATGTTAGTCTTTAAAAGAAAATAATTTATACACACATCTGACACGAGTCCAGATCACACAAGCACTGAACCCCATTGAAAATTTATTGTTCGACATGGGTAAAGACTTTGAAAAAATTCTTATCTTTAGCCCATTTAGTCGGAAACGCTGCACTACTTTGTGCGCCATTCAAATAATACCTGATAAGTATCCCTGCCCGGTTCAGGGCAGTGCAGCCACTATTCTCATTGCGAGAAGGAAAAGGATTGAAGGAGAAAAAAAAATTCCAAAGTACCAAAGGGCCAAAGTACATGTCGTTGTCAGCGGCTCCAGTAATGGTCGTGTCCCCAACTGATTTTGTGGATTGTTCTTAGAGGTGAAACGCTGTTTTCTGCCTGTTGGGTATCAGTGGGTGCCGCTGACGCTTGCCTCGGAATAATTAAAGCAAATTTGCACTTCAGACAGCAAAGAATAGAAAAACGCAAAATGCAACAAAAACAACAGTGCATCACTCAGGTGCTCGACAACAGTAAAAGCAACCACAGCCGCATCCACACCCACAGCGACAACGGCAACGACAACGCCAGAGTCAGCAGCCAACGTCAACAAAAGGGGAAAGACGCACAACAACGCCAGTCAGCATGGATGGTATGCGAAATATATATATATATATATATGTATATATATATGTGTGGGTGTGTATGTCGACGACAGTGTAGATGTGTATATAATATGGAACATAGCCAACAATGGCACTGAGTGGCATAGCATCGCCCAGGGGCGGACTTCACAACCAGAGTGTAGTAAATACGTGAAGAATAAATAAAAATAAACATTTGAATCAACTTTTGCTGACTGACTATGTGCTTGTTTTCGTTATTAATTAAAGTTAATAAAAAAAAAAAATAACAAAATGTAGAAATCCTATTAGTGACAATCACAACAGAAATATTATTACCTTAATAAGCAAATATTTTGAATATTTTCATTAGGCATTGAGTTCTAATTTTACCACACTGCAAAGTAAATAAATATGGGAAATCGCATAGCACAATGTTGGAAAATATTTACGAATTTTATAAGATATGAAATAACTGCCATTAAGCAAAAAATTTCAAATAGCATTTATTGTTATTTTAATACCAAGATAAACGTTTCTAATGTGCCGATGATGCCCAAAGGCGCCAAACATTGGCTGGCCGGTCGCTCGTTCAGCTCGCGGGCCTGGGAAACGAGAGCACACAGAACACGAAGTGTAACATTGAGCAATCAGCAACAACAACAACAGTAATCGGAGCGTGAGCAAGAACGTGGATGCTGAGCGCAACAAGGACCGTTGTGTGTATGGAAATGCCAACGCAGCAACAGCAGCAGCAGCTGAGGCGACAACAACAACAGCAAAAACAAGGCAAATGAGAACAACAGTGAATACCAACAATAAACTGAGTTTGCGCCGAAATTTGAAATGTATAAAAGTAACGATGCTCTCGCAAACGAAGCTGTATAACAACAACAATGGCAAGATGACAAAATCGTATACATATACACACACGCATACAATCGCATTGAAGTGCGAAAGGCAACCAGGAGCAGGCAGACTAGTCAAAGTCAAACTTTGCATATGTGTGTATGTGTGTGACAGTGTTTCAAAAAAGTTTTCAACTTGAAATTGAACTGTATGAATTGAAAGAAGAGCAGCAGCTGGCGCACTCAAACAAGAGACAAACGAATTGAAGAGAGCAGTAAACTACCATTGTTTTTGTTGTTGTTGTAGACGATGCCGTTAGGCTGTTGTTGTTGTTGTGGGAGCAGAAATATTTTAACGCAATTAGAGTCGAAGCATCGTCGTCGCATCAGATCCAGAGCGAACGCGCACGCAAACGGACACGGCGCACGGATAAAATTACTAAAGCAGCGCATAGCACAATTTTCAGCTTCAAACAAAGAAACTCCAAAACACATTTTTCCAGAAAAACGTAGTGAGACGTGCGGCTGTCAGTGAGTTAGTGAGTTGGAGCCAAAAAAGAAAAAATAAATTTGTAGTAGTAACTGCAAAAGGGTCGCAATGCGAATGCGGCTCAATTAACTGTAAAAGAAAGCTGCAGCATCAGCATGAACCAAAGAGTGTGTGAGCTAATGATGTGAAGAGAGGCGAGCGCGAACAATTTGTTGAATACTGCTGCGTTCGCACAAGTAATCGAAAGCAAAAGTGAAGACCAACGCATACAAATACAAAAAAGGGACACACACACACGCACACTACATACAAACAGAGACACACACACACTCGTTATAGGTGCCATTTGTGTGTATGTGTTTGTGTAACTACTTAATACTTATGCAAATACAATAATTCAATATACACACGAACACGCACACGCATCTAGCTAACGGGAAAAAATATTGAAAGTGTTTGGCAAGCAGAGTGGAAAAAAAAACCGCAGAAAAGGCAGCAGAAGCAGCAAAGCATCGCGCACAGCAACAACATTGGCGGCGCAAAAGCTAAAAGGGACAAAGACGATTAAGCAACTTTGCTGGTGGCAGCGTCGTCGTCAGCGACAGCTACAGCGGCAGCGTCAGCGTCAGCAGCTGAGCACGTAAGGTGAGCACAAAATAAGTCATGCTAAAAGGCAACAACTCAAGAGGGTGGGCGGGGTGAAAAACGCCCCGAAACAGATTTTTTTTATTCTGAACTTGTAAAGTGACAGTCGTCGCCACGGCAAAGGACTCGAGAGGCGACAGTGATGGCAGCCAATGTCTGCTGTGAGCGCGCCTTGAGCCAAAGCTTTATATTTATGTATATGTGTGCGTGTGTATGTTTGTGCGTACGTCTTCGTGCTTATTCGTGTGTGCTCGCGAGCTACGCACGAAGACGGCCGCTTTTGGCTCTCCCACGCGAATTGTTCCATGTTTCTGTTGGCAAACACAGGCAAGCTGAAGCTGATGCGAAAGAGCAACCTGCAAGCCTAAAACAACAACCGCAAAACAAAAGCAACAACAACAATTACAACACGTTGATGTCAGCAGTATGGCGGCGTCGACGGGCAGCTGTAATAACTCATGTCCCACTGACATTTTTGGGTCAAAAACTAAAATATTATGTGTGGCTGGCTGCGCTGCTGCCGCCGCTGCTTCCTATTCTTCTTCTTCTTCGACGTCGTTGTCTCGTTTAGCTGTATTTGTATTTGCGGTTTGGCAGTCAATATTTAATGCGGTTGCATGGCCTTTGCCTAACCACCGTCTCCCTCCCCACCCCGCGCTCTCTCACTCTTTATCTGTCTCTGTCTCTGTCTGTCATTTTATTTCTGGCACATTTCGACAGATTAAAATTGCATCCGCTTGGTTGAAAACAAAAGTATTTTGGATTCGTTTATAACGTACCAACAATTACCACGCACACAAAAGCAGCGGGAAAGGTTCCAAAAGGGCGCCATTAGCCAACAACAACAACAAGAACCACAACAACAATGTGGGCAATGGCTATGGCAGCAGCAGCAGAAACAGCAGCGGCGAAACAAACAAAATGGCGGGCATACAAAAAGAAACTGAAAATGAATTCAGAGTAAAAGTCTTAATTGAAATTTTTGCTTGAAATATGTGCAGTGTGATTTTTTTTATTTTTGTTTTACAGTGCTCTGTGTTCAGTTCTTGTTCTGTGTACCATCTAAAAGTGGAAAGCAAGGCCATGAAAGTCGAACTGCCAGCGGCATCTTTCACATGTGTGTGTGTGCGTGAGTATATGTGTGTGTGTGCCTCGTCGTATCTTTGCCAGCGGCAAGTTCTGTTTGCCAGTCATGGCTAAAGTCGTGAGAGGTGTCCTTTCCCTCCCACACCTCAGACGAAAATGACAGAATCTTGAATGAGTCTTTGTGTCTTTGAGTTTTGTAACAACAATATTTCTTAACTTGACGTGCAAATTGCTAAGCTGAGCTGGTGTTAATGCCATTGTTCCTCAACTGGGGTGGCATCTTTTTGTATCCTGATACGCTTCAGCGCGATAAACAACGCAGAGCCAAAGAGCCAGCAGCGAAATCTTCGATGAGGAGCAATTACCAACGTCAAACAATTTTGCCATTTTCCTTATTTCCTGTTTCAGTGTTTGTGTGGAAAACCATTGTTTACTATGGCAATATAGAATTTATATAGCAGAGTTTAGACAATTTGAAGCATTTAAAAATGCCTTAAGCTGACTTGGAGATTGCTAATATTTTCGTCTACATATTTATGGCATACTTTTATGAACACTTTTAAGTAAAAGATTTTAAAGAGCTTAAAATAATTCGAGAGTTTTTGGCAGTAAAGTAGTATTCCAAATGGGGCACTTAACTCAAATTGAAACTAAAAGAGTTTTAATTTGATTAAACACGTATTTAAATGACTTTTATGACTTTGAACTAAATTTTACATTTGTAACCCATTCCCCTTCCCGATGTTGTACACAAATCAATTGGTTCACTTTAATGTATGCCATATCTTAAGAGTTTATTTTAATGCCGATTCAAATTCAACGGACCGAATGATAAATGAAAACGTTCAAAATACTTGCAGTACAGCTGGAAAATCATTTTGTCGATTGAGCAACATAAATCTAAATAAGCCTTTCAAATGCTGCACGCACCAGCGAATTAATTTGCTTGATGTGGCTAGCATGTGTGGCTTTAATAAAAAATTGGAATCGAATAATTTGACTGGCAAATGTGTCGAGGCGAGTCGAATTGAGTTGAGCTGAGTTCGGTTGCTTTTTGCTTGCTAAAGCGATTTCTAAAGAAAAACGTGCCCAGCAAATGGGCACAAAAACGTTTGAAAAGGTGGTGCCGCACAAAGCTACTAACACCACCACACCCACAAATGAGGAACCGCCCATTTAGACTTTATCACGCAGAAGCCGGTCCATAAAACGGTTTCAGCTACTTAGGGCTTTTTGTGCAAACGGATACATCTTAGTTATTTGTCAGTAGAACTGTATCTAAATGTGTGTGTGTGTGTGTGTGTGTGTAAGTGAGTGTGTGTGCGATTATGTGTGTTTATCTTGGCCAGCAGGCTATATAGTTTATCTATGTGCATGTTTGTTGTTCTGCTTGTTGTCGACTTTTGCGCACTTATTCCATATTTAAGAGGCAATTTATATTCCCTTTTTTTTGCACTGTGCACTATGTGCCGCAATGCCATTCAACTTTCAGCTAGAGTTTCCGTTCGCGACTGTTTCTGATTTCTAACCGACACACAAACAAACGCAACACAACACACACAACACACAAAAACTGCTGCACGCCCACATGCCACATCCTACACAGAATCCTGGCTGCGGAAAGCTACAGCCTAAGCTGTCTATCCTTTTTGCCTGTCAGTTTTAGTCTCGGCGACGTGTAGCCAATTATCATTTTCCTTTTTCTTTTTTTCTTTTTTTTTAAAATGAATAAAAGCGACTCCTGACTCCTGTACAGCAGGATATACATTGTAAATGGCATTTCCATGGCAGCGCTTCTGTGCACCTTGCGGCAATTGCAATGTGGCTGCCACGCATTTTGTTTTTCTTTCTGTTTTACTACTTTTTTCATTTTTATTGTGTCATAAATTATTCAAACGTAAACATCATCAGCAGCGCAGTAGAAACAGCATCAGCATCAGCAGCAGCAGCAGCAGGAGGAGATAGACTTTCACACCATCATCCTTTCTCATTATCAACAGCACCATGCGCTTAAAATACACCCACACACACACCAACACCAACACCAACACACACAGACACATTCACTCAAAGAGAAATATACACATGCAGTTACTTATTTCTGTATTTTATACATCCTTGTGGCTGTCGAGCACAGACACTGATGACGCGGAAACGGGGCAGGCAAAGGCTGCCAGGGCTTCGCACTCGCTGCCGTAGCATAAATAAAGCCGCCATCACTTGATAAATAAGTAGTGCACGTAGGCATTCAGCATAATGAAGCGAGCGAGCAGCAGCAACACCCCACAACCAACATACAACACCCAACATCCAGCACACATACCCAACCAGGTCCAACACCCCTGCCCAATGTCCCCAATTTGTTGTTGCGGCGCACAGGCGTCGTATACGTAATAACGCATTGATATGCCATTTAGCTCGACTTGCAACACGCACGGGCTGCGCGTGGCATAAAGAGTCACTCAAGAGAAGGGGGAAGAGAAATATAGCCCGCTGATTTATGCAGCTGATTTTACAGTCTCAACTTTATTGTTTCTTATTACACAATTATTTTTCTTAAAGGCCAACACAAGCACAAAGACAAACACACACACACATACAATGAGATATAAGAACAGCTTTCCGGCTGTAAATTTATACTCGTGCCACTTTCAAAAAAAAACAAAAAAAAACAGGAAAAAAAGTTTTATATTTTAACGAGATGGCGCCACAGCAAAGTCGATGCGGCTCTGATTACATGTTAATTATATTATTGTAATGAATTGGCCTTTGTGCTTCGGGTTTTACCAATTACTACAATTACATTTGCGAGGCGGTGTCAACATTTACAGATACTCATTTGCACTCTCGAGCCACACAAGCAATTGTGCAATTTCATGAATATGCTAATTGATATAGTCGCACATATTTTAAATGACAATGTTTCGGTGTTTTCTCTTTTTCTTTTTATGCATAAAAATATATATGTAACTGGGTTAGTAATAAAAACTGTATAAATTGCTTTATATATATGCTTCAGAATAATTGTCGGAAGGATTTGCTAGCAATTCCCAACTGAACCTATATTTGTTGTGCTAAATATCAGAAATTATATGTTCTAGTTCATATTCCAATCTGTGTTTTTATTACAATTTTCAAACAAACTTTACACTCAATGAAAACATTATTTTTCCATAGAATTTTGTTGTCAACAAAAAAAAACAGTTGAAAATTTTGATGTGTAATTTTGTTGATTGTTTTTCCTGTTTGTTCACTTGGAATTTTGTTGATTGATAAATAAAAAACAATTCTTTTTTTTTGTAAGTGGCCTCTGCTGTGAAACATGTTTTAACACAAATTGTAACAACGCTGCTATAAAAAAAAATGTGATTGCTCGTTTTGCATAACCTATGACTTCATTTTTATTTATACAGATAAATGTTCTTATGCGATAACTACACGGAAAATCACAGCTTTCAACGTTAAAATTATATATTTTATTATTTATTGCTTTCGCAGTGCGCATTTAAGGTTTATTGTGTGGATTATGCAAAAAAATAAATGAATATATATATATATATATATATATATATATATATATATATAGTGAACAGCAAAAAGCGGAACTTACTTTTTAAATTATTTTTAATTAAATATTTAAATTGTATTCCTATGTTTTACATATAAAGTTTGAAGCACATTTTGATTCAACCTAGTTTTGGTGTTTTTTTTAATTAACCGCACCTGTGTCATGCTGAGGTTTTACTTCCTTGCTTTAATTATGTCGTTAAAAATAAATTCATAATGAAACGGTAATTATTTTTACGCCCGAATTGTTTCGTTTGCTTTTAATTACAGCAATTGCGTTTAAGAAATATGTGGCTAAGAGCAAAAACACTTAACCTGAAACAAACAAATTTAACCACAAGTTTAAATGTTGGCCACAAAGTGAGATGTAAATTACCCCATGAAATTTAATTCATATTTTGTACATTTCACGACTGTTTAATAGTGTACTTTATTTTATTTTATGATGGTTTTCATGTTTAATGTGGACAAAAAACAGTCCACAGTTTTTGAGGAGCTTTAAATAAAATTAATTAAAATGAAAATTAAAAGAAATCTAAATAACTCAAAATGGTTAAGCGTTAAGTGGAGAAAATGAAGAGAAGAAATCAAAATAAAGGCATGGCTCAAATATCAGAATCTCAGAGTATTCCGAAGATATATGAAAATAATTAATTTGAGTCAAATATGGAAAAAATAATAGTTCAAATAAAATATGCGAGACACAAATAAAATTTTGCAAAGCGTAATCAGTTTTGCATGAGGAAAGAAGTATATAGTTCCTGGAAGTTCTTCCAGGAACGACTTGTTCGCTGCTACCACATATGCAAATGCAGCTTATACCTAACATGGTTAAGAGCTGCTTTACGCTGGTTAAGTATCTGTCAATTTTGGACAGAAGCATGTGAAAAATTCCACGAAAATCATCGACTTGCTGCATGCGATGAGATCTCTCTATTAAAGTTTGACGAGTTAAGCTAAGTCTAAAATAAATTGCTGTCAAAAACAAACAGAGGAGCAGCACAGTAAGCCCAAGCATCCAGGCGGCTCCTTCATCATCTCCAGCTCCCAGTCAAATTGTATTTAAGACATTTCCAACACTAACAAACAACTTGCCATTGTTTTTGCTGCATACAATGGGGAAAATTGTTCTACGCTACTTCTTGTTGTTTTTCTAGTGTTGTCTCTCTATGGGAGATGTACACTTGACACACACACACATAGTCAAAGACGACACAACCAGATACATGAATGCATAAATACACTCTTGTGTGTGTGTGTATGTGTGTGTGTGTGTGTGTGAGTACTTAATGGCAAGTATGTTTTGTCTTGTGCGATTAATTCCATTGGCACCGATTGAAACTTTCCGCTTCAAGGCAGCAATAAATTTACGACTTGAATATATATCTATATATATATATATACATATATATACAATGTCTGTTCATGTATCGCAAATGAGAACAAATTTTGTGTGTGTGTGTGTGTGTGTATTGTGTTTTCGCATTAAGTGCATCCTTTAATTTACATATTCATTAAATTACAAACGATCTCGCATTTCCGCATAAAATCCACTCACAAAATGCGAAAACATGATATGCCCCCTGAAACGACAGCTTAACGGGAGGTCCTTGTCCGTGTCCGTGTCCGTCTCCGTCCATGTCCTGCATCATGTTGCGCATCTGTTTCGAAGCGACTACCTTTCTAGCTAGGCAACACTATGAAAACAAAACTTGTGTCGAAGCCTAGCAACGCTGGCATTTGCATTAAGCCCATTTAATTATACTAAGTACATAGTAAATAACGCAGACCAGCCCTGGCAAAGCTGTAGTTGTTGTTGTTGTTGCCTGTTTATATTTTGGCCCGGTTCGAGCAGGCTACTATTGGCATACCTTAATGCCAACTAGCCACTTCTCTGCTGCGACAACAATATGTATTATTATGGTACTTACTCATGTGTACATGCCGTACTTGAATATTTGCCTGCGGATATCCGCACACTCTCACACACACACACACATACATATATAATGTTTGCACGCGTGTTACATCCTGTAGCAGTCATAAATAATTTATGCCTGCGTGAATTGGTCAACTGTCCCCATAACATTGACAGGGCGAGAGGGGTTCCCCCAAAAACAATCGAGCATCTGATGTCTTCATCTTCATTTCCATGTTAATACCAAGACTCCCCCCCCCCTTACCACCGCCCCTCGCAATGCCTATGCATTATCATGTGCACTGTATAAATCAGCTGGCGGCACAGTTTCTATTGCCCCATCGACTCTCTTCATTTGCATCGAAGCCGGGCCAAAGCCATTAGGCGCAACAGTCCCGAGGCTCTAATTAGAGCTCCGAGCAGCAAGCACACATTAAATTAATGCACATATATATATATATACACATGCAAGGACATTCATAAAGTTACCCACACTCATCTAAATTTAATTTTACAATAGAGATTTAGCCAAGTTGTTGTCGCATTATGTCGAGATCCTTGCACAACCAAATGAAAATTTATTCATGCAGTCTCCGCAGTCTGAATCTGAGTTGAGAAATTGCCCTTTGTTGACTGTATTATTAATACGTAATTACATTTTCGTGATAACCAGCTTTACTGTTAATAACACTATTGTAATTTAATACTTAGTTTATTTGCTTAGTGGAATTTTATAACAAAACAGAGAGAGAAACAGCTTTATATCTGCCTGTTATTATTTAAACAAATCAATCAATTTGCTTTTAATAGTTTATGTTATTCTATTTTTAGTGTTAGTGCATTTAAGAGCACAATTTAAAATCGATTATTATTTATTTAAGCTATAGTTTAATTTAAATGCATTGCACATCAGAATTATATTTTTTACTCAATTTCGGGAAGTGTTAATCATGTCAAGCTTATTATCTGATTTGAAAAAAAAAACATTTTATGCTACACGCTTACAGTTTTCATAAACAAAATGAAATTAAATAAATTATTGTGTTCAAAACAGAACTTTTTCACTAAATCTGTTGGCAACATTTAATCCAATTTTGTTCGTTTCTTTTTTTAAAATGGAAATTTGAAAATAGTTATTTAAGCCCTAAATGGAATAATAAACAGAAGCGAACACATAAGAGGATTCCAATAAGCGATGTGTGTTATTATTACTAAAAATATAATATTTATTGAATATTTGAATTTTCTATTGCATATTTTTTAGCGCATCCAAAGATTTTTGTGTTAGAACTTTGGTTTTGTTCCATTTGATAAAAGCGTAATTTCTGAACTATTGAAACAACTTCTGCAAGTAATTTGCTTTTATTTGTTAGCAAAATTTAAATTATATTATGCTACAACAATGCTCGATTCGAAATTCGCTTTAAAATAAGTTTTAAAAGTTGGGTACTTAAATTAATAATTAAATTAGCAAACTTCTTAATATAAAATTAATTTCATGGGGATATTTTGATATATAACTGCCCCGTAATTATGGGAAAAACTTAAGCGTAAAATATTTGATAAAAAAAAACTATGGCTTCAACGGTTCTGGGCTCAACAAGCGTTCAACAAAGAGCATCAATTTCAATTTCCTGGCAAATAATTACGCTTTCATTTCATATTTTTTAATTATGATATACATTTGACCTTTTTCATTGGGTGTGTCTGTGTGTGTTGAAATGATTTGTTATGCCCAGAAGTGGGTTTCAATTTGCTTACCAGTGGAAGGGAATGACTGTGCTGGCCTGTCCTGGCCTGTCCTGCAGTCCTGCTGTCCTCAATCCTATCAGAGGTACTTTTTTGTTGTTGGTGCCAGTCTCTGTTCCAAATGGCAAAGGCGAAACTAGCGTCACCCAAAGAACAGTCAACAGTCACCAGTCAGCAGTCAACAGTGAGCAGTCGCCAGCCCCCCAGTTACACAAGGCACTAGGCACCAAAGTTGAACTACAAAACATTTTCAAATGCCATTTAGTGCACCTAGAAAGCAGACACACACAAAAAACACACGCACACTCTCGGGATCACACTCGAGCTGTGTGTGTCTGTGTCTCTGTGTGTGTGTGTGTGTTTTGGATGGCAATGCCAGAACCATGGGCGGTGAAATTGTAGAACTTTCCCCTTTCATTATGCTGTGCACAAAATAAACGAGGTTACATGCCTGCTTGAATCCACAACCGAATGAGACACCGCTTGGCAGGCGCTCGAAATACTTTGCTCGCATTTTTCAACTTTACAAAATATATATGTCATTTCTTTTATTTTCTATTTGGTGTATGCTCATGCGACGAGCATTCAGGAATAGCCAAGTTGGCAAATTAAATTTAGAATTGCAATTTTTTCCGGCTATATATATATATATATTTTTTTTTTGCGAACATTGTCAATAAAGCATTTTAAATCAGGAAAGTACAAACACACTCATTTAATATCCTGGCACATATTGGTTTGTATTAAATTTGATATTTTTGCAACTTTTTGTATTTCAGCAGAATATTATTAAGGTTGGACTGTTCGCAATTAAAAAAAAAAGGAAAACAAACCGATAAAATGATGGAAAGTTGCGCTCAGCTCACAATTGGATTTACGGTCCAATGTCAGGACACAGTGCCATATTTTTCTTGTCGTATTTTCTGTTCCTTTTTTTTTGGCTGCGGTTGTGGTCGACATGGCCCCAGCAGACCAATGATATTATTATCCTGTGTGTCCTGCATTCAGTGCGTGTGCCCCATGCCAATGGGTTTTTATAAGCGGAAATCGAAAACAAGTTATTCGACATATTGAAGCTGGGATCTGTCTCTTTATGATTGTCGAACACAAGCTGTGGAAATTGTTCTTTAATAGGCTTTTTGTGGGTTGCTCATTCAATTTGTCAATTCCCTGACGCCACTTTATGCAGAATGGCGCCATTTGAAAGAATTATTACGAGCCCATTGCCCATAAACCGATTGATTTATACAGGTATTCGCAAAATTGATATGCATCTCCATCAGATCTTCTTAAAGTGTCGCATTTTACGCTCAACAGTCTTTAATTTCCGCATCGTTACCTGTTTCAACTTCAGTTTGTTTACTTTGTTTATGCATTGACAGAAATGACAAGAAAAGATGGTAGGACAGCAAAAATAAAAGGGGATGTTAAAAACAATAAGAATAAACTTCCCCTTTTTATTTAGCCAACCGGTTAAAATGTCAATCAAACCCACAAAGTAGGTTGGAAATGATGATGAAACAAAGAAGAGTCAAACTTTAAGTTAAAACAAATCAAACAAAAAGTTAACTTTTTAATGAGCATTAAAAAGTATCGTGTCGATTTCACTTCTCGGCACGGGTTGCGTTAATTATTTCAATAACAAAGATTGGTGAAGCTGCGCTGCAAAAGACGTGATAATTAGCCATGAGAAATGTGAAGGAAAATGAGAAAGAAAAATTAAAAGTCATCTTTATGATGCTGTGGCAGCAACACACTTGCCACCTTTATTATATGCTCGACTTGTAATTTGAATAACGAACAGACTAAAAACTTTTGCAAATTTAATGAACTACCAAACCATTCTTTAGATCTTTATATTTACCAAAAATTTCTTAAGAAAAATGTTGATGTTGATTAAGTTTTACATCCAATTAGAGACATAAATTAATTTAAAATCCAATCCTAGATAATTTTCTTTGACAAGCAACGAAATTATTTTAAATTCATCTTTTAGCAAAAGCACTTGGTAAAGTTTCTGCTTGCCACAGATTTATATATATATTTTTTTTTTTTAAACCCACAATATCCAACGATTAATATGAGTGCAAAATGTTCGCTTAAGTTTTGTAGTCTCCCCAAAAAAACTGAAAAAGTGAAAGAAAAAAAATCGTTGATGTCGCAGTTATGTCTAGTTAAGAATTTTGTTTGACTAACTTATTTTTGCTGAAAACTTTAGTTCTTGAAGTATATGTTTACTAGTTGCTACACTATGCGACTACACATAACGGATAGCACATATGTACTTGGTGCCTCTTTTAAAAGTTTCAAGCGAACTTGCCTCACACTGTTGCCTTTGGCCATTCAGTGACTTTTTTGTTAAAGAACTTCTTCTATTCGTAGTTGTGCAAAGATTGCACTTTCAGTGCAACTTTTACTCATAACTTTTTGCATTGATAAATAAATAAATATAAATTGTTTGCTGCTTCATGCTTTAATCAACGATATCTTACCTGCTTATTAGAAAATATTTAAGAGCTCACTCGGCTATAACATTCTTACACGCTAATAGCTTTAAGTGTAAACTCTTAATTAAATAATTGTTTTAAGACATTTAATGGTATATTTTACATTTATTGTAAGTGCATATTTATGTGGCCCAAGTGTTAATATCATTGTCATTTAATCTGTGGTTGCTGGGCCCAAAGGCATCTCATGTGTCCGGATTCAAGAGTTGCTGTGCGATATATTTCTTGTGAAACAGCACACTCAAAGTGAAATCTGTTATGGAGGCCACAAATTTAACATCATTTAACAATTTAACAATTTATTTAAGATAAAAATGTATGTATTTATTTAACATAGCTTTGTCAAAACATAAGCAAATATGTTTAGTCATTATTGGACTTTTAAAGCCAACTCAAGACACAATCTGCACTGATGTGATTTCTTCTCATTATCACCAAACTGACAGAGTTTGCCACTGATTATGTCCATTTTAATTAGGTGACTTCTTAGTCTATAATGTCCTGTCAAGAGTGCGTTAAGTATTCCAAGTCTGCTACTTGCTTGACGCCAAAAGGACATTTAGCTTGTCTGAGAACTTGCTGTTTTTGCACAACTCAATTGTCGCTTATGTGTTTCTTCGTTGCATTGTTGTGTTGGGTGC
The DNA here is from genome assembly GCA_035042405.1 of Drosophila demipolita. Taxonomy (NCBI): domain Eukaryota; kingdom Metazoa; phylum Arthropoda; class Insecta; order Diptera; family Drosophilidae; genus Drosophila; species Drosophila demipolita. The sequence continues at coordinate 1,340,229 of JAWNLI010000069.1, forward strand.
TCTTCCTATGACACAAAATGGTTCTGGTTCTGATTCTGATTCTGTTAGGGCCATTCTGACCCCATTTTCGCCAGCCTGTCTGCCGCTTCATTCTAAACACTAACATGTGCTGTATTTTATTGCCCATGAGGAGAGTCTGAAATAGTGTTCGTTCTCGAACAATCAATCTGCTCAGATATTCACACAACAAATTTAAGATTACATTGTAGCAATGTGTGATAAAACTGAGTAAAATGCATTTACTTGGTATTGCATTGTCATTTTAATTTGGCCAATAACAGGCAATCGGAGTTCTTCCTTGATGCGCTTCAGTTTTAATGCCGCTGAGGCACTCGGGCGACGTTCGTCTGTGAAATTTATTGCAAGCTTATTAAAAAGAAAACATGGCAAGGAAAAAATGTCCTGGGAATCAGGACACAAAGAGACACGCAGAATATTTTTGGTATGCCAACAGTGAATGCAATTGAAAAATGGCAACAATTTTTAATGCGCTTGCAACTTTTATTTCGAGTTTTTAAATGCAAAAAGTTGCACTCGCTGTATGTGTGTGTTGTGTGTGTGTTGTGTGGTTTGTTCTGTGGTGTGTGTGTATGTATAGAAAAGCGTGTTGCAATTTCTTTGGCATTTTTTCTTGCTCGGCTACAATTGCAACATTTCCTGTTTGCAAAGCCATGATTTGCAGTCATTGCTCCACTCAGGCCCTGTCACACGGCTGTCTTCCCTTCTCTTTCTCCCCGTCACTCTGTCTCTCTCACTCTCTCTCTCTCCCACTTATGTGAATGGACGTGTGAGTTGCCTGAAGTAAAGTCCATGTCTGCTCCTTTTCACCACTCCTCATTGCGCAGCCTTTCATGCAAAAATATGCAATTTTATCGGTCGGTCCTTACAGATTTTCCATAAAGATGCGAAGTAGATGCAGGAAGAATTGCATATATATATCTCTCAGTTGAGGAATGTCATTGCTTAGGGTTGGAGAAATGCACTGCAATGCATGGCATGAAAGACGTTTGCCAAGCGAAAATGTAAATATTTATTACACAGCAAACATGCGTTGCTTCTGCCACATCTACTTCAATTTGTACTCAAGAATGTGGCTAATGGCCATACTTCTTTACGATCCACGCATATATTTTCTGTGTGCTTTAAGTGGAGATTTTGCAGCCAAATGTCACTTTTAGCTTTTAGTTAATTTAAAACTAGCAATTTATTTGAAAATCCCAACATTTTGTTACTGGCTTTCGCGAACAACTGGTTCTGCTGCCGCATCTCCTCGCCGTTTTCAAAAGCTTAGCCATGACTCACACCGAAAAGAATTAGGAGTAAGTGAAATAAGCCACTGTACGAAAAGAAAGAAAAATCAACAGGATCATCATGAAAAGGTTCGACTGGCAGTTACCCTGTAAGAGAATAATTACACCTATAAATATAATTATATAAAATCTGTTTATTTTGGTTAATCAGTTTAACATTCTTTGTTGGGAATGGAAAGCCAAATTTTAAACATAAAATATATGTGGGAAAGGTTATATCTTAGCATTATACTATATATTGCTGGCTATACCAAAAAAAAACATATACCAAATTTAAGAAAAATATTTTATATAATGCATTTTTAATCCTCAAAAATCTTATTCGCGCTGACTCCATGTAAAGTGCTCTTGTTTATTGTTGCTGTGCATTCTCCAATATATTAGGAATCCCACTGGGATTCCTATGCAGGGATTCAATCGATTGTCCATCTTAACAAAGAAAAAACAAATTGGATGCCCGTTACGTAAAATAGCACAATTTTGTTACACCCATTTTATAATTTTTCATTGGCTGCAGGGTATGAAAATATTTCGTTAAAAACGTGCCGACATTTTGGTTGTCAACACGCACACAAACAAATAGGGAAAGACACACACACACACACACACCCACACACAGCCATAGACAAAGACACATACGCAGTCTGGCACCGAGCCATTGAAATGAAAGAGATGGAGCTGGTCATGGGAATACTTAGTGCATAGTAGATGCTATGTGGGTTTTGGGGCTCATAGTTAAACTTTAGTTTTATAGCTACAATTTAGAAAAATTGCGAGTTTTGTCGTTCCGGCACTGGATCTCTGTGTATTTATGTGTGTATGTGTGTGTGTGTGTGTGCCAGTCCGTCGCAATCGTTACATTTCAGTCAATTGTTTAGACTTAGAAATATACGATTTAAACGAGTCTGTTTAGACCGAAAGACAAATTACACTACTCGTCATGTGTCTGGGTATTACAACTAAGTACGAGAATGTGTGTGTATGTGTGTGTGCCTGTGTGTGTGTTTCTGTGGGCATTGTTAATGAGCCCCAAGTAGCTTAACTGCTCACATCTTTTGCCACGTTCTGTTTTATTTTTTTTAAAGGTTTCTTTTTTGGCCTTTTTGCCAAGACCTAAGCTCTTCTTGGCATCAACATTAAACAGATTTACATGTTGTACCACAACAAAGAAATTTCACATGAAAATTTGCAGGTACTTTATACATATTGCATTAACTGTGGGCATCCATATTTTGTGGCTTTTGAACTTGTATAGCCTCTCATGGAAATTCCAATGCTAATTAAGATTCATTTATCAGTTGTAATTTGTTTAATAAATTTTATAAAATCATAAATACTATTTAAAATTAATATTAAAGCTGCCAAAATCTAACAAACAACTTTTGCTCAGAAAAATCGCACAAAATTTGGAGTAGTTAAAATTTATTTAAAATTTATACAATATAAAATAAAACATACATTTTTAGTGGCTAATAAAATTTAATATTTTATGCAGATTATATAGTTAATCTATATTCATATTCTCTATATAGTCTACATAGACACAAGATGGGGCATTAAAGATTTCATTTGAACTCCTTGAAATTTAAACTCATGAATAAACCTTTAAGCAAATGTGAAAGTGCTCAAATGGTAAATTTGAACACAGTTTTTGTTATCGTTTGGTCCACTGAGCTCACTTAATTTGCAGCTCTTTGGCAATGCAGTTGAGCTTAGTGCATATATTGGTTAGTTCATGGGGCACACGTGGTGGAATGTGCAACGCTCGATGAGGCGTATGCTAGATATGCAGCGAGCAGCAAGCGGCAAGAAGCCGGCAGCTGGCTGCACCATGCGCATTTAAAATGGCGCATAAAAGCCAGGTCAAAAGAAGCAATCAGCCGGATGGTGCGCAAGGGATGTTGGGGGGAGGGCAGGGTGGTTGGCTATGAATTGAGTCCAGTTTGCACAAGACAGGTCGTCGCATTTACGGTACACGCCGGTGTCGACCCGGATGCGGCTAAAGCTATTTAAGGATGCTACGCTCAGATGCGTTGCACAGTTAAGACTCGAACTCGCTGGCGAAAAGGTGCGACAAAGCCAAAAAGGCCATAAAGCACACACTGCTCACATTTGCAACACACACTCTCTGACACTCACACACACACACACACACACACACACACACACAAGTTAATGGGTTACTTAACTTTTACTTTTTTTGCTTCTCATTTTTTTTCTTTTTTGGCACAGCACAAAGCGAGGAGACGGCAAAAAGGATCTGTGTGTGATTGCCGTGCAGCAGGCAGCGTGTTAAGTGTATAATATTTGAAATCAAAGCAAAAGGGTATGAGAATGTCGGCGCTACTCTATCTCAATCAGAAGCTCAATATGCGCACCACCGCTGTCAAAATGAAGATGACGTCAATCGCAGACTGCCGTCGCAGACAACGCAAACAGGAAATGGAAGTGGGCAGATTCAATTGATGAGGACAACAAATGCGAGGAGCAAGAAACAGCAGCAGCAGCAGCAGCAGCCAACTAAGCTAATGCTAAACCAATCGCGTTTTTTACGTATTTACTGTTACGTTCTTGTCGGTTCCTTGGTGAGCTACATTAGAGCTATTTGTGCAACAACTGTGAAGAATCTGCTGATGACAGCGGAAACGGAAATGGAATTCCGCAGCATCAGCGTCAGCGTCAGCAACAGCGACAGCAACCTGCAACTTCGCACACGCATTTGCATTATAAGACTGATAACATTAAAGAGATTTCTACACATTTTGGCAATGCCAACCCACAATCAGCAGCGGTATCCACATCAGCAGCAGCATCCACATCAGCAGCAGCATCCACATCAGCAGCAGCATCCACATCAGCAGCAACTACAATCAGCACATCGGAAGCGACATTTATGGCACTCGCAGGTCCTGACACAGGCACCATCCTGTTGGCGTCATCAGACAAGCGGCAGCACTTGGCTGCTACTCCTGCTGCTGTTATCCTCGCTCTGGCCGGACTGCGAGTGCCTCCATGGCGCCAAGCTGAGCGCCAACACTGTGAAGACCAAGTACGGCCTGCTGCGTGGCATTGTTGTCCGTTCCACGCCTCTGGTGGAGGCATACCTTGGCATTCCGTATGCATCGCCTCCCGTCGGCAGTCTCAGGTGAGTTTTCAACAGCTCAAATTATGCGGTTCTCTGCTGATCCGTTCAGTGTTGGCAACTAGAATTTATGTCAGTTAAAACTAGCTTATTTTTTAACTGCGAACCTATAAAAGAAAACCATATTTAATTTAATTACCATGTAAAAAAGTAAAAATATCAAATTATATATCAATTTGCATTTAATAATATGGACAAATCAAATGGTAATCAAAGAAACTACAAAAACTAGAAACAATACTTTAATTTAAGTGAAAAATGAATAGTGATATTTTAACAGACAAAAAATATAATTGTCAAATTTAGCGGAAAACGAAGATAAATAAGAGCTAATTTGTATTTACCAAAAGAATAACAGAAAACCATTTTGAAAACTTTCTGTAAATAAGGATTTTATTTTATTTACCTTCGCTGAATTTCGCTTGCCATTATCAAATTTAAAACTTTTTCCAAATCAAGTTTTATATTTATTTACCTTGTTTTTCCGCTAAAATTTGTCAACTCTGCTCATTTGCCTGAGACTAAGTTAACTTTTCGAACCTTTTCTAAATAAAGTTGAGATTTTTTTAGCATCGTTTGACACTTTTTTTTAACATTTGCAAACAAAGTTTGGCTCCTTTTTTTGAGCAACGTTTCCCGCTAAAATTGTCAACTCTGGCTTTTGGCCTGTAGGTGCTGTCTGCATGCCAGATTTGTGCAAAGTTGGCCCACAGCAACTTTATCGGCCTTATGCGGCAGCCAAAAGCAATTTTAATAATTGTTTTTTTTTTGTTTGTTTTTTGTTTCTGGTGTAAAATATATGTGAACACTGCGCACAAAGTACGCCCGGAACTTTGCACATTTGTGTAATGCATACAACCTATCTGGCTCGAAGCCGTTTTGGCCAGAAGACCCATCTCAGGTGGAGGCCGCCCGCATTGTTCGCCAGATTAAAGTTGCAAGTTGCAATAGCCAAAGGTCTCCCAATGAAGCTGAACTGCGCAAGCAGTGTTTATATTACAATTAGCAGTTGACTGCATTTAAAAACATTCATTTAGCCAGACAATAGGGACTAACTGGGCTAAAAGGAGCGCAGTAAACGGGTTCATTTATATCAATACAAGCACGACTTCGGCTTAGCCCACGAGTACAGTAAATAAGTAATATGAGTTTTACAAAAAAAAAACATATCTGATATATTATTGTTTTTTAAGTAGTTTTTCGTTTTCACTATTAAAACCAACTTTTCCAACTAACGAAACCGAAAACAGACGAACATTTTAAAATTATGTTCATGAAAACTTTTTACAATTTAATATGAGATAAGTTGAAGCCAACAAGCAACAAGCAACAAGCAACAAAAAAACATAATAAGTTTTTACATCAAAACTTTTATATAAAATTATTAAAAAAAAAATAAAAAATTGCTTAACAATACTATCCACATTGCGCATAATGTTTCATATTACTACACTTTGCTTTACAGTGTAAAATTTACTTTTCAATGCACACTTCCTCTTCGACATGTGACATGTGTGTGTATGTAAGAATAATACCATTGTGAGATTTACATACGGACATTTAATATAAAAACTTAGTTCAAAAGTTTCACGCAGTCACAAAATTTGTATATCAAAAAATTATAATATAACTCATTAAAATTATAAGTGAGTTTTAATGTTCTTTTACCAGAAGCATATTAAAATTAACTCATTCTAATTAGGAGTAAAACTTTGCAATTTACTTAACTGAATAATATTAAACGGCTGATTTTTTCGTTTAGCTACAAAATGTAGAAAATTATTTAAAATAGCTGTGCATCGCTTACAAAATGTAGCTATACAATTTTTTTTAAATACATATATACATTATTATAAATTTTTTATTATCAGTTTACCTTATTGAATAAGCTGTCTGCGTCTCAATGTTTCTTGATGTGAACTCACTAAGACCTTGTCATCTAATTAATTCATAAAATTTCGTGTATCAGCATCTTTTCCATAGATTAACTTGACTGAGTTCAAACAGGAGATTCATTAAAATTTAACATTTTGGGCACATCATTAAACACAAAGAATTTTATTAGACATTTTCAGGTAGCTGCGTATAAAAGTTATAAACCTTAAAAAATTATATTAATTGCTGTTTAATTTGTTCAAATTGTTTACCACAAATGCAAAGGCAGTCGCAATTGTTTTTGAATTGACAAACAAAGTTTGTTTTCGACAAATTTAAATTCGGAACTATTTTGGCCAAATTTTGGACAAATTTTGGACAAATTTTGGCCTTAACATTGTAGCTCAATGTCTTTCAAGATAATTGTAATCACGACTTTCTCTTAGTTGTCTAACTAAGTTCCTTAATACTTTGGGAACTCTCTTGAGGTCTTTGGTCGTTTGCTTGCCGAAAAGTGCAAGAGAGAGTTTTGCTCGTGGAGAGTTGCGACTTGCGAGACACCAAAAACACAAATCTAAAGCAACTTTGCGGCATATTGCCAAAGTTTTGCAACACTTTGTCACTTTTGCAAATTAGGGGAGCGTGTCCCATATCTATGCGTTACTTATCCTTTGGCAAAAACTTCTGGATCAAGTGGAGTTTGATTCGTCATGCATGCACAACAAGTGAATGTTGAACATGAACTGATTTGACAATGTGGTAGAGCAATATACTCCACTGTCCCCTCGTTCTCGTGTTTGTTTTGGTTAAGGCAAATTGGTCTTTAATTACTTGATGTCAGCCAACGTCAACGGGAGTCGCATATGAATTTTTGCTTCATTGTTATGCAGCATCAACAGATGCCACACATCAACAACAGAACTTAATCAAATGCCACTGATTTACGGTTTGACTTATCCCCAAGATACCAAGTCTGCCAAGCCTGCCAAGTCTACCAAGTCAATGTGCAAATTATTCATGCTCGAATGGCAATTGTTGCGGACAATGGACGGATGAAGGCGACGGCTCGTTGCGTACGGGTTTACCAAATAAACGTGATATTTGACAAATTGTCAATTTTCCGGATAGCAGGCTAAAGCTAATTAATCATTGCGTCTAACCTAAAATCGGTGTCTGCCGTCGAAAAATGCTAATCGAAAATTCAGAAAATAAAACAAGTCTTGTCAGCATTTGAAAATATTGCGCTCTTTTTAGCATCACATTTTTTTATATATATTTTTAGTGCTACTTGTTTACCACAATCATCAAGAAACAATGCCATAATAAAGTGTTTATTATTTGACATAGTTTTCAATAAAAATGTATTTTAAAGCCAAAACAAAACTATAAAAATTAAAATGAAAAAATAATTATGAAAGGCTGAATCGAGAGAGCTCGACTTGAAAATACCCTAAATATTTAAATTCTCTTAATATGGAAATAGGCTAGCTTAACAAAATATGTGTTTCTATTGCGAACTCTTTTTTTCATATACCCTCTAAGTACATGCAGGGTATAAAAATGCAAATGACTGATTTTAATAAAAACCGAATGATTCAGAAATCGAAATCGAAAGCGAACAAAATAAAATACATTTTTTATTAGTGGCTATTTATTAAAGCAGAAAAGCAATCAGCTTGTTAAACCAATTATAAATTGTTGAAAACAGAACACAATTTTCATTTATCCCCAGAGCATTGATTTAATTAATTGTTTCTCCAGGCGTTATTTTTGTTTTTTATTTTTATTTTTGTTATTAAAGTGCCACATTTAAATAAACTGCATGTGCCCTTAAATTATCTGCAAAAAATATGGGACAATTTTATGGTTTAAATATTATTGCTTATTAAGACGCACACAAAACGAGGCAAACAAAATGGATTCATTTGAAAAAGCTTTTGGCAAATGCCCAACGAATATTCTGCGCTAGAAACCAGGAACCACAAGTTGTGGCAAGTTAAGAAACGCGGTTACGTAAAGCTAAAAAAAAAAAAAAGGTGCCACATCAGGCTATAAGATATGAGCTTGATATACTTTCGGATGGGCTGAAAATCGCATTAAATCGCAAAAAAATAAAGTCGAACAATAAAAACGATTCGCGTCAATTGTTGTGTCATAAAATCAACAGTGAAGCCTTCCCGGCTGAAGCAAACATGTCGTTCAATTCGGCATTTGATCGATGGCATTCAACGCAATAAACAATAAAATGCACAATTAATCAAAAAGAGTTGCCAATTTTGATTGATGGGCTATGTACAATAGCGATAGCGATGCTTAACGATAGAGCCACACTGACAACAACCAAATCCCCACTCCCCCATCCATTGGAACAGGCAAACACGGAAGTAATCGCGATAGTTTGATGCCATTACCATTACCATTACCATTAGTATGCTCTGCGAATTGCTGCATATATATATATATATATATTTATACACACATATTGCGGGCATTCTTGCATTGACTTGCAGATTTATGCCACCCATAACGCCATCGACGTGGAAAACGAGCCGCAACGCGGATCGATTCTCACCCGTTTGTCCGCAAAATGTGCCCATACCGCCCAATGGACCGGAGGCCCTGCTGGAGGTGCCACGCGCCCGTCTCGCCCAGCTGCGGCGCCTGCTGCCGCTGCTCAAGAACCAATCGGAAGACTGCTTATACCTTAATATCTATGTGCCCCAAGAAGCGCCGCGAACCCAACGTAAGTTATTCAATTCATTAATAATTTAAATCCCAAGTGAATTGGGGTTCCTTCCAATTTATGGGTTAGCTTGTCGAATTAATAATCGCATTAAAATATTTACATTCATTTACATTCATTCGATTCGCTCAACTCACTTATATATTGAGCCGACAGTTTGGGCCATCTCTACAGCATTCTACCAATAAGTCTCAAATGCAATTATTTCGAAATCAATGAGCGAAAAATAATATACGCCGACTATTAAGTCAATAATTTAAACTTTATTAATATTATCTCTCTTGTCCAATGGAGCCAATAAAATTATGTGATATTTAAAGCGCTTAATGGCTTAATTACAAATGGCATTATCGATTAACTGTAAACACTTAACATGATATGGAAAAACGGAAAAATATAAAAATTTACTGAAAGTGATTCCCACTGACACTTTAATTAATGCTGAAAGGTAACAAGCCCAAAGACCCAAGGGAAATTAAATAAACATATACATTTTTTACACACACACACACACACACACACAACAAAATTTAACAAAATCGTAATGAAAAGTGTTCCGGGCAAAGTTGGGAGTTGGCAATGGCAACGTAACTTTCAATTCCGTAGTGCATTGCAGTTGATTTAAGCAAGTACTGCATGCCCTGCAGGATTGGCAGCTCTGTTGACCACATACAGCATATGGTGACCCAAGTAATATTGACTATTCCTACACTAGAATCTTTGCTATTGGGCGCTGAAGGAATCAATTTTTTTTTTGTTTTTTGTTTTAGCTAACAATGAGAATGCCAATGGCAGTTCGAGTTCCAGTTCCAGTTCGAGTTCCAGTTCCGATTCGTTGCTATCCACAGTGATTTTCATACATGGGGAATCGTACGAGTGGAATTCGGGCAATCCCTACGATGGCTCCGAGCTGGCCGCACATGGCAACGTCATCGTTGTGACAATCAATTTTCGGCTCGGCATCTTTGGTTTCCTGAAGACCGGCGGCAAGGAGAGCGCCCAGGGCAACTTTGGTCTCATGGATCTTGTTGCCGGCTTGCATTGGCTCAAAGAGAATCTGCCCGCCTTTGGTGGCAATCCGCAGAGCATTACGCTGCTCGGCTACGGCACTGGCGCTGTCCTAGCCAACATATTGGCCGTGTCACCCGTGGCCAGTGGTATGTTCATTGAAATTATAACCAACTCATTGCATTATTTAGTTTTATTTTTATTTTGCTTTAGATCTCATACAACGCGCTGTGCTCATTAGCGGCACCGCCCTCTCATCCTGGGGCATACAGAAGAATCCGCTGTTCGTGAAGAGACGCGTGGCAGAGCAGACTGGCTGCCACGGCGACATGCTCTACGATGATCTGGCGCCCTGTTTGCGCACCAAAAGCGTCGCCGAATTACTCGCAGTTAAAATCGATCATCCGCGGTACGTGAAAGTAAATACTATAGATATATATATAGATAGATAGATCCTACAAACTTTAGATAGGTAAAGAAAGATGGCATCCTATAGTAACTATATAGTAGTAGTGTAGACAGAACTATATCTCTCTAGTTAAATTCATTGTAAATAATACAAATTTTTATTAGGAATGATAAAAAATAAATGTAAATTTCTTGACTTAATTACGATTTATCAATTGGAGACCAATAAACTGCCTCTGAACTGTTAAGAAATATAAGAATCATACTTTAGCTGACCTTGAAATTGTATTAGTTACTTATAGTTACTTATACATATATCTAATTTACTAAAAGATAGTTTAGACTTCAAATTTTAACATGATTTTGGCAAAAATATTTTCTATTCCATTTTATTAATAATAAGTTAAGATTCCCAAAAAATGCAAAACATCAATAAAAATTACTATAATTTTTACTCAATCTCATTATTACTCTATCGCATAAGTTAATTGTTAAATTCCTTGCAGTTTTCTGGTTGGCTTTGCACCCTTCGTTGATGGCACTGTCATATCCCCCAACACTGAGACCATGTCCAGCACTGCCCTGCCCCTGGGCTCAGCTATTGTTAGGTAAGTTGAGCATATTTTCCAAGATATATAACTCCTCTCATATAATGGGTCTTACAGTACTTCAGGAATTGAATATGCCAACTTTCCCAAACGTGACCTCATCTTCTGTCTAACATCTGTGGAATCCTATCTGGATTTGAGCGCAGAGGACTTGGAGTTTGGCTTCAATGAGACGCGACGGGATCGCATTTTGCGCACATTTGTGCGGAATAATTTTCATTATCATTTAAACGAGATATTCGCGGTGCTAAAGGTAAAAAGAGCGTTTAGTAAAACTACAGCTTAACTTAATTGTTTGTTTTTTTTTTGCTTTGGCAGAACGAGTATACAGACTGGGAGAAGGCCATAAGGAATCCGTTAAGTGCTCGGGATGCGACGCTGCAGTTTCTGAGCGATGGCCACACGGCGGCGCCTCTAATTAAATTGGGCTATATGCACAGTTTGCGGGGTGGTCGAACATATTTCGTGCACTTTAAGCATCGCACTTTTGAGGAGGAATATCCACAGGTGGGTGTTGAAATAAGCGAAATAAGCGAGCCACTCTCTGACCTAACCTTGACCTGTGCCACTTTGACAGCGAACCGGTTCAGTGCGCGGCGAAGATGTGCCTTTCTGGCTGGGACTGCCCGTCTCTCCGCTCTTTCCGCACAACTACACAACGCAGGAGCGACAAATTGGCCGACTAATGCTGCGTTATCTGGCGAATTTCGCCAAAACAGGGTATGACCTCTCGACCTATGACCTCTTTGCTTGCCACTAACATGCCACTTTTTTTTGTTGTCGTCACACAGCAATCCGAACCAATCAACATCAAACACTCCGCTGACCGCCGCCACCACCAGCCAGAGTCAAGTGGCAACACACACGCAACGCAAACGCTCCGCGCCCAGATATTTAGATGCCATGGCAACTGGCGAGGCACTCAATCTGGCCGTCATCTACAATCAGCGGCGCAGCAATGCGATGCACGAGAAGCGTTCGTATTTCAGAAGACGATTGCGTAGCAACGATGGCGTCTCCACGCAGCCGGGCCTGGGCACTGAGCTCGAATCAGCTGGCTATGATGGTGATGAGCTGCCCTTCTGGGATGCCTACGATGTGGTCAATCAGCTGTACATTGAACTGGGTACGTCCACAATTCTGCGAAAAGAGGGTTTTTTTTTTAAATTCTTTTGTAATTTTATTAAATTTGAGATGTACTCTTAAAGAATGTTTTTATAGTTGAGTTCATCGAAATTATTCTTAGACAAAATAGAAACAATTTAATGTAATTTTTCGTTCTTTATTCAGGCAAATTTATATTTTATTTATTTGATTTTTCCTTTTATAAAATAAATCAAGAAATTAATCAGCCGATTATAATTTCTATGGCAGGCAACAAGGTTAATATTCAGAGTCATTATCGAGGCCATAAGTTGTCCATGTGGCTGAATCTGATACCACAGCTGCATCGTCATTTCAACATCAATGATCAGTCCATGCGGCATCATCAGTTCCAAGATGACCTCCACAATCGGGATCTCTATGAAGGTAAACATTTATTAAACTTTTCTTATCATTCTGCACGTAGTGCTGAAATCCACTTATTACAATTGCTTTAGGCGTTGTGCGACCCCAGTTGCAAACGAAACCGGCGGAAGATGACAATATCTTGGTAATACAAACGACCCGCACCACAACGACGCCGCTGCCACCACAATCCCCAAGGGAGGAGAGTACAAATGCAACAAATGCTCTAAGCGCCACAGGTGCAACTGCCACCACAGGTAAACATAAAAACTAATTTCGTAACTTGTATCTCCATCTGCAGATGGAAAAGTTTCCTGTTGTTTCTATTAAAGTTAGGAAAGCTAACTTTTATTGGTTTTTGTCGTGCCACAGAAAATTCTACATGCGGCTTAACTATTATGGTTATGTTAAATGAAAATTATTTGCCATTGTTAGTTATAAAAATAGCTATTTATAAGCACAATAATAAATTCATCTCAATTTCTAAAGTAGTCAAATTGGGGACGAATTATTATTATGCTTATTTATTGTGAACAGAATTTGTTTTTATTATTTCTATTTACTATTTAAAAATGTGTTTATTATTTTGATTTATTTGTATTTTTTATTTTGAATAGAATGCGGCTTTGATGGCGCCATGTCCGTCTCTGAGTTAACCACAACACAATCACCGAAGGATAATCGCACTCACACAAAAGTGGAGACACGCAAGGATTTGGCTACTGCTTCGACGGGCATCATTGGCAATCTGGAGCTGTTGCGCCGCCTAAGTGGCAAGCAATTCCAGAGCTATACGACTGCGCTGATAGCCACCGTGGCCGTTGGCTGTTTCCTGCTCATCCTCAACGTGCTGATCTTTGCGGGCATCTATCATCAGCGTGAGAAGCGGGCACGCGATGCCAAGACCAAGGAGGAACTGCAGGATGGCGAGACCAGTAAAAACTCCAGCGTGCTGAAGCTCAATGCTGCCGGTGCCGATGGCAACGATGCCTACACGCTGAGTGGTGCCGTTGTGGACACCAAGGGTGGCAGCATGGGCGTGGTATTTGGCGAGTACAGTTGCTACGATGAGAAGACCAAACAGCTGAAGGAGGAGAAGCTGCTGGTGGAACTGCCACCGGTGTCGCATGCGGCACAAACCACACTAATGATGGACGGCTGGGAGGCATGCTCAACCAGCACACTGGATCTGCTCAAGACGCGTCCACAAGCGCATCCAAGTGGCACTCATATTGAGATGGTCACCTACAATGCACTGCCCCTCGCAGTGGAGGCAAACACCGGACAGGCATCGGTGCCGGGCAGCAAGCGAGGCTCCTTTTTGGATAACAGCGGGCAGTTGCAATTTGATTATGCCGTCCAGTCATCCGATCAAATGTCCTTCAAGGCCATTGAGGAGGCGGTCAAGGCAGCGGCCAGCGGCGATTCGGATATCATGCGGGACGATGATATACCCGAACCGCCGCCACCACCACGCTCCTTTCTAGCTGCCCAGCAACAACAACAGCAGCAGCAACAGCAAATGGGAATACTGCGTCAGGCGGGCGCTGCTGGTGCGGCCAGCGGATCGGGTAGCAGCGGCAAGAAACGTGTACATATTCAGGAAATCTCTGTCTAAATCAAATGGCTCTTAAGCTTAGCTAATGGAATTTCAGTTCTACTCACAAGTACTCCAAGTACTTAATCCCTATAAAGTAATGAAAAACATAAGTAAAAAAATAAAAACTTAAAAATATAACTTTTAAATATACTTTCGAATTTCAAACTATTTTCACATTCACTGCCCTTTCGTAATGGTATCCTTATAAAATAGAAGATGGTTTTAGGATCGGTGTCTGTATGTACTTATTGTCTGTTTGTACATTATGTAAATGTTCCTTGTAGTCGTGTCGCGTACATAAACTAATTAGTGTATGTAGGCTTCATATACGATTTATACATATATAAATATATATATTATTATTATGTATTATGTATCTTATTATGTATTGATGATTGTTTTCCATATAGGTGTGTGTATAGTTTATGTTCATTTGACAATGGTTAAGATTTCATATTTTATTATAATATTTGCTTGTTATGTATTTAATAATCAAAAAAGAAAAGAAAAAAATCAAAATAAAAGTATGTACAAGTATGTAACAAGCTTTTAATTATTATAATTAAATACTAAATATATATATATATATATACACATATTTATATGAATATAATACACATAATGTATTTACGCGTAAATGTATTGTAAAATATTGAATCTATTTGTATGAAATACACATGTAATAAAAAATACTTATGTATACTCGGCATTTTCATGGTGATATTGAACAGAAAAACGTCAAAAATTGAGTTTGATTATTCAATTTTGGACGATAAATGAAATTTCAATTTGAAAAGCAACTCGCTCAATATTAACATAACTATTAATCATTATTTAACTGAGTTAAATATTCATTCCACTTCAATGAAAATGGTGCAAACTTTTCAAAGTTTTGGTGAATTTTTTATACAACCAAATTGAAGGGATTCAAATTGGAATTCAATTCATTTCAAATATAGTAATTTGAATAGCTGAATGAACCCCATATTTATTTAGAAATACATCTTATATTTACTGCCTAGGTATGCATAAATATCTGAGTGGCATATGGCGATTAAATCGTCAAGTTTGTAGTACATATAGATACAGTGAGAAAATTTAGAGAAGTTTTCGGAAATCAGCTATAACTCCGAAAAATATATTGTCCCCTCATTTGTTGCGCACAGCTGCAATATGAAATTTGGGTTATCTATTGTATGTTGCAGATAGATTTGTACTCTTTCAGTGTGGCTGCATCCATCCATGATCAAAATGTAAAATGTACACTCAAATACGACGAGCATTTAACATTCATACATATTAACAATTTGTATTTTTGTCACTGAAATATTCTAAAAGATTCTAAATGTGTACTTAATTATAATTTGTACGATTAACAGTTGAAGATACACAGATTTTTAAAAACTAAACGGGTTCTGTTTTTATTTTCTTCGGTTTTTTCAAATGTTGCACAATTTTTTTTGCCTCGACGACGCTTTTGCGTTTGCTGGACCTTTTCTTTTTGGGCGAGGCATCATCTTCTGCAACTGGCTCCATTTTTATTAGTTCTACAAGAGCATCGAGCTCAATATTGTTCGATGCTTCGTTCACTGTCTCCTCGGACTCCGGACTATCCTCAAATTTCATCACGTTGTTCTACAAAAACAAAAACAAATGTTAATGTTTGTAAATCAGTCATTGGTCTGTGCACTTACCACTGTTTCCGTATCCTCGAGCAACAGTTCGCCTTCGATATAAGGCATCACTGTGCCTATATTAAAATTCTTGATTCGAAATTTGATTTCCTGTTCCATGACAAAGACATCTCGGCTTTCCTTCTGATTTGTGAAGCGTATTGTTGTGTTGAACACTCTGTAGATGATGACACTGATCTGATGCTTCGATATGTGCCGCACAACGCCATGGAGCACTGCTCCCGCCACGGGTCTGAACACATAGAAATCGGCATTAATGGCCAAGTGCAGTGCTGGATCATCGGAGCGTACGGCTGCCGTTTGGCTCAGCACCTTGATGTTCTTAATACCCAGAACGATGCCATTCACCTTTGCATCATACAAGCCCACCTTGGTGCGGATGAGCAGTTCGTGCAGCGCGTGTTTAAAGTTGGCCATGCCGTATGGACCCATGGACAGATGCAGGTCTGTTTGAATGCAAAGCACACATGAATCGGGGTTGGTGGCATACTGTTCCAGCTCTTTCGCGGTGAACTTTATATATTTCTGTATTATTTTGGCCATACTATTTGAAAATTTATCGCAGCACTTGTAACCACATGAGTTTCTGCTGTTGCTCAGTGCAGCATTTGCCACAGGCACCGTGTCAACCCTACAACCACTATCGTGCTCAAAGAAAACTACTCACATCTCTAGAAAAAATGATATCGATAGCTGTACACATCGAAGCATTAATTTGGTTTTGGGGTTGTTAATGTTCAAACACAGGAAATGATCTAGCGCAGAACAATGGAATTTAATTTACATATATGCAAAACATTTCTGTATGCCAAATTAATTAAAACAAGATTTCGAGTAACTTAATTGAAAGCATTCGTTTTATTCGCGAATGGAATGTACTTAAAATATTTTCGCTTTTAATATAACATAATAAATATTTTAATTACGAAAACAATACATACTGATTTACAGTTATTACTCAAAATATATACAAAAATGTTGGGTTTTTATAAGAAATTAATATTAACGCAATACCATGCTTTTTTTATTCAAGAAATTTCAATTGAGATATATATAAAGTGGCCGATTTGCGTTGCGTTTTCTTTAGTAAAATCGATTAGGAACCAACCTCAAATGATATTGAGGCTCTTTAGTTGTTTTTTTTTTGTTTTGAAACTGCGTAATGCGCAAGAACTTAAACTATGGATAAATGCTTAAAATTAACCAGAATGTGAGCTTTGTTCACTTTGAATGCGGAAGAATTTAAGTGCCGGCGTTGAGCTGAATCGAAATTGTCAAAAATTGGCAATAACATTCTTATTCCGATCGCCAAGATTTTTAAACTTAGAATGCGACCCAAACGGTGTCCGCATGCGACGCGTAAAAGATCGCAGGCACCGTTGACCATCCAATTGATCAGAGCTGCTTGCGGCAGAAACTTTAATAAAATCCACACATGTTTAAGCAACAATTAGATACAAACAAGAATTATATAGGCAGCCTACCTCGCTGTTCGAGCAGTTTAATTTGCTTCTTGGCTTCCCTCAACTTATTCATCAATATCTCATTCTTGCGCTTCTCGACGGTAAGCTCCAGGCCAAGCTGAAGTTTGCTCTTGGAGTCCACAGCGCTCAAAATGCTGTGAAAAGAAACATCAGTTAAAATTTAAACAATACAATTTACAAATTAAATTACAATTACAAATCGAACTTATAAAAGATGAAATTTTCGGAGCAAATACTATTCACTTACGGATGACTATATATGGACATGGAGCTGGGCCTGCTATTTGGGTCGGGATGCATCATTTGCGCAATAAGCTCATTGAAATCCTTGCTAAGCGTTGGAATCGTTGGCGTTTCACCGTTACGCAACTTGTGCCATTCCGGCCCGTTCTTTGGCAGCGGTCCGCCGCCAGCGACCTCGAACAGCGTTATGCCCAGCGAGAAGATGTCGGCCTTGAACAGATTGCTGTAGTCCTCCTGCAGTATCTCTTTGGACAGATAGCGACAGTCGCCCTCCTCCACATACGGCTCATTCACGGACGTCACATGTCCCAAATCACCAATTTTATAAGTGACGAGATTTTCGTAGCGTCGCAACTCCTCGTAGACAATGACCATGCCATCGTCGTCCTTGCTGCCCTGCTGCTGTTTCTGCGGCTGATGCTGCTGTTGCTGCTGCTGTTGCTGCTGCTGTTGCTGCTGCTGTTGCTGCTGCTGCTGTTGCTGCTGCTGTTGTGAATTGGGGCATAATTTGTGAGCTGTCGGATTCTTTGTGCAAAATATGTTGTCCGGCTTGATATCCATGTGCACCAGATCATTTGAGTGTATATAGCGCAAGCCTTCAATTACATGCATCAACAGTATCTTCAGCTCGGATTCGCCCAGGCAGTGATCATGGACGCTAGCATCAAGACTACCACCGTCACAGAATTCATTCTGTATCAACATATGATCGTCCTCCGCCCAAGCGGAATAGTATCGCACCACATTATCATGCTTGCCCAGAACCGCATGAGCCCACACCTCGTTCAAGGCGCGCTTTCTACATGGATAAACAGTTGCTTATTAATTTGATACTCAAGTCTGGTTAGCATATTTAGAGCAACTTACTCGAATGAGCTGCCAGCAACGGGCTTTTTGCTCTTTTTGATCGCATAGATGCAGCCATCCAGCCGATTGACACACTGAAAAACAACTCCGAACTCACCGACACCAATGACGCTGACCTGCTTAAACTCGCGCTTAAAGCGACTGATGTTGGTGTCATGCAACGCCAAACGTTTCGGCGCCTGTTGATGCATTTCCCTTGCCGCATCGTTGCCACCCGCACCATCCTGGCCACCATCCTCGTCGCTTGGCTCGCCGAGCAGCGACCGTTCCATGGCGCTCAGATTCAGATTCTCGCGGCCGAATTGAGTGCGGCAACGTTTCTTATTATGCGCCATTAGACCTGAAAGATGGCATGTAAAATGGGGTTTAAAGAGATATTTATGAACGGGAACAGCAATCTTAATGTAAGTCGCAGGTTCAACCTGCAACCTGAAACTGAGATTGGTTAGATATGTTGCAACTGTTATTCAAGAACTCGTCATAATCCGAGCAGATCGCATCAGACTTATCCTTAATGACAGCTTTAAAACTACGTTTATCATCTGTTAATCTCTAGTAATTCACTTACTGTCTGGTGTGAAGGGATTAACATTGGCTATGTCCTGGGGCTGCTCGCTCCTGTGATTGTGCAGCGGCAAGGAACGCGGACGTTCGCTCAATTTGAAAATAGGATCCTCCATCTGACTTTTGCTAGCATTGACTGCTGCAGCAGCACCAGACAAATGATTGCTGAAGTTCGTCGTCGACTTTTGCAAGATGGTCTTTGGCGTTGCGGGTGTGTTGAACAGGCGCAGTGCTCGCACTTTCTGGCAGGGCGGCGATATGTCCACATCTCGCAGTAGTTTCTTTCTGTTGTTGATATTGTTGTTGTTGTTGTTGTTTCGCGGACTTTGCTGCAGATCCTTGTCAAAATCATCGTCGGCAAAGCGCAATTTGCGCGGATTAAATACGAATGGCGATGGTGAACGCGATCGCATTTCGACGCTTGAGTCGAGCTGCTCGAGCGAAGTGTCTGCCGCACTGATGACGCTCGCTTCGTGGTTGGACAAGCGGAATGCCATTGCCATTGCAAAAGTTTTCAATTCACTTCGTTGTTGTTAACTGCACTTCCTATTATTGATCGATCGGGCAACAAATTGTTCGAGTTAGAAAAAAATAAACAAAACAAAAACACAAAACAGCATTAAGTGTAGGAATGCGAAGCGCAATTAACCAAATATCGATAAATATATATTTTTCATAGCCTATCGATCGCATTGCGATATGACTAGATTGCTGAATGAACAGATCGCAATGCGACAATGTACGCTAATACTTACCATACGATATATCGATGGGTTTTAGTGGTTGCTCCCCGTCTGGGAGCAACAACAGCAGCAGCTGCAATTCGGCAGCTAATCAGTACTCTTTGATCGATCGGGAATTCAAGTCGCGGCGCGGTATTCGACATCGCTTGCCAAAATATAATTTGTTTAATTGCTCAACTCGGAGCTTACAATTAACAATTATAACTCTTTTAAGTTTGGCCACGAAGGCAATAAACTACATTTATATTAATGCAAATTTCGGTGCATTTTTATTTATTTATTTTGAAAAGCTCAATAGCTCAACATTTGGTTCTGTTTCTATACACAAATTATATTTCGGCAAGCGATGTCGAATACCGCGCCGCGATTTGAATTCCCGATCGATCAAACAGAACAGAAATGCGACAATGTACGCTAATGCTTACCATACGATATATCGATGAGGTTCTTTCGATAATTTTCGTAAATTTGAAAATGGGCCCCAAAAATCTTGAACAATTTGCTTGTTGAACGTTCACTTGATGAAATGGTAATGAACCAACACTGTACTTTTTTATAAAATCATTTGGCTTGCAGCCTACTAAGTTTATTTTTACAATTTAATTACGCACCTGTTTACCATTTTCAATTTGTTCAGTTCAAAGAACTTATCCTTCCAGTTGAATAGAAAACACAGCCAAATTTTTTGGCATTTGATTTATTGATTGAATAATTATGTATTGTAGGTTTTTTAACGCATCTGGTACATACAAATACGCATTTCAAAAATTCATACATTATTATTATAATACTTAACTATGACGTAATGTATGAGAAATGTAAATTTGCAATAAGTTTGCTTAATTTATATGAATATTAAAAAAACACCTTACAAACTTGAAGTGAAATATCATTTTGAGGGAATTCTGCATTCAAGGTTAAAAGGTTCAGTTACATCATAAAAATTGACATGAGGATCGAGTTCCAGTTGTCCAATTAAAAATTATGTTATGTACCCTACAAAACTTTTAAGCTGCCTCATTACATTTTATCTGTTTATTTTTTTCGAATACAAAACATTCTTAGTCTGATAAATATGTGTGTGTGTGTGTCTATATAGATGTGTATGGATTTGTGGGTGTAAATATGTATGTATATGACAAAAGCAAAATAATTAATTTAATTTTGTTTGTGGTGGAGAATCATAAACATAAATCATAATCAGCTGAATGACTAGATCGACTTACTAAATTCATTACGATTCGATCTATTTTTACTATGTGTACAGAAAAATACTCAAAACACAATTTGTTCTACATGGCAAATATACACTAAACTGCTCAGCTCAGTCGGAAAATTTTGGAATCGTGCGGCGGAAACAAGGACAAGTTATGCATGAATTTATATTTATTTATATTAGGGTCTATAGCCATGGGCGTGCCCAGGTGAAAGGGCATGGAGTAGGAGGATGAGGGGGCCAGCGAAAACCTGGGAAACGCCCTAGTCCAATAGATTATAGTCTAAGCTAAGAATGTGGGGCAAATAAATGTAAGAATTACACTCCCTGTCGAACATACGTTTTTGATGTAATTTGGGTGTGTTTCGATTTCAGGAATGAAGGAGCTGCTGGTTGAGCCCTAATGGTTAATGGTCAAAATTAGAATCCCTGCTCATCGCTAATCCCTGGACATGGAACGAGACACGGAGGAATCGCCTCGACGACGCAAAGGTGAACCGCGACGCGGTGGCGGTGACGGTGAACGTGTGCCCCTGTCTCTGTCATCCTCGTCCTCATCATAGCGTCGCTTCGCTGGTGGCGGTGAGTCCACCGCTCCACTCCCGTTGCGTTCCTGGTCACTATAACGTGATACCGATCCATTCTCATTGCGTCCATTCTCGCGCGATCGTCCCGAACGCCGGCCAACAGAACCGACGGAACGGCTGCGCGAACGAGTCCCACCAGATTTGGAGCGAGTGCGACGACGTCGCGATGTGCTGCGCGATCTGCTCAAGGAGTTGGTTCTGTAACGAGTTGCAAATGTAAACGAAGACTTTAGTAATGATATTTATCAAAGTCAAAATTAGTTTCATACTTTTGAACTACATAATAAAGCGAAGTTTTCCCACACTCGAATGGTAAATACGGCAATAAAAAATTATTTATGTTATTAATATATATATTATATTTTTTAGGTTTATATTTTATATGAACTAAATTTGTTCTCTTTTTTTTACTAATTTTTTTTATTAATAATTAAAATTTTGATGTGCTTTTGGATAATAATTTCAATTAGTGTTTGCTGCAATCGCTGTAAATAGTTAATATTGTTTTTATTTTTGTTATTTTTTTTCTAATTTCTGTATTCTTAATTAAGATTTAAATTTGAGTTTGAGAGTTCGCCATTAGCCATGTTTTTTGCCACCCTTCTTGTGATGCTTGTGGCCGCCATGCTTTTCGCCCTTTTTGCCGTGCTCCTCTTTGTCCTCGAAGCTGTCGCCGTATTTATGCTCCTTCTTGTACTTCTTGTGATCCTCGTCGTGATGGCCCTTCTTGTAGTGGCCCTCGTGTTTTTTGTGTCCCTTCTTCTTGCCACTTTCGTGCTTCTCGCCCTTCTCGTGCTCACCGTGCTCGCCATGGTGATGCTTGTGCTCCTTGCCATATTTCTTGTGATGGCCGCCTTTGTGCTCGTCATCGTAGAACTTTTTCTCCTTGTAGTATTCGTCCTTGTTGAACTTCTTGTGATACTCCATCTCTTTGTGGCCCTTCTTGTGCTTCTTCTTGTGATGATGCTTGCCGCCCTTCTTGTGAGCACCGTGCTCGTGCTTCTCTCCATACTCGTCCTTTTCATCGTAGTGTTTCTTCTTCTTTTTGCCCTCGTCGCCATGATGATGCTCATGATCCTCCGCCTCGTGATATTTCTTTTCATCCTCATCCCATTCCTTGTGCTCCTTGTGACCATGCTCGCCCTTGTGCTCCTCATCGCCATACTTCTTCTTCTCATACTTGTCGCCGCCTTCCTCCTCCTCCTCGGAGGATGCTTCCTTCTTCTTGGCTGCCACGCAGCTCAGCAGCAGCGCCAACACCAACAGCAACTTCAGCTGGCCCCTCATTATTCTGTCTTACTGAGCGCTCTGGGCATTCGTCGGCTACTCTTATATATCGCCAACAGATTGGACCCAGCTCACCACAAAATCCGCAGACTTGAGTGATGCAAGACTGATGTAAATGTTACACTTGATCGCCCTGCTCAACACCTATATAAAATATTTATATATATATACACTTTTTTTTGGCGTAGGTCGTAATCACAATTTGTTATAATTTACAGTGGGCCACAGAGCTGTAATCTTTGCTCATGGTTTATCAGCTCAGATTAAAAAAATTATTAAGCTATTTATATTATTTAATATGAATGAATTTAAATAGAATTGTTCATTTCAAACAACACTTAATGTATATGTATACATATTTAAATAAATTTTCAACATAAAACAAATAGTTTATAATTTTGTTTGGCCTGTTACATTTTTATTTCTAATGTAGTACGCAACAAATAAAACTGCATTTTGTGGATATATTAAAACTAAAATAGTAACTGCTAAAAACTATAAACCTAAGCACTATCAATAAGCACAAATAACAAGAAAAGCAAGCTTATTCTTGATTTTTGGACTTCTTCTTTTTCTTTGGCGGCTGGGCAGGCGTTTCCTCCTGCTCAGCCTCCTCGGCAGCTTCTGGTGCCTCCTCATCCTTTTGCTTCTTCTTCTTCTTCTTTTTCTTTTCAGATTTCAACTGGGACTCATCGGCTGCCTCCTCAGCTTCAGCCTCTGCCTCAGCGTCAGCAGCCTCCTCCTTTTTTACGGGCGTTTCAGTTTCTGAATGTTTGCGTTTCTTCACCTGCAGCGTGTTATCCGCCTCCGGCTGATATGTGAACACCTCACTGAAATTTCGCATTGAATAGGTTAATAAATTATGTAAAAAAATAAATAAATATTGAACATTTGGACAAGTTAGACAACTTAATCAGACGGCCAAGGGGTATCGTCACTGTGGAAATCAGTTAATGTCGCGAAACCATGGGTGTTATCATCATATGGAGTGCCTTCTACTTGACCAAAACGAACAATGATTGTAACCAAAAACGCACCTCTTTGCCTGGTACTTCTCGAACTTTGCCTTGGCCTTGCCCGTGCCGGACAGTTTGCGGATATTTCCCTCCTCGAGCAGACGGAGTCGCGACTCCAGTTTCACTTTGTGTGTGGCTCCCAGCTCAAAGGTGGCCTCCTCACCAAAGGCATCGACACGCGTCGCCAGCGATGCCTTAGCGGCCAAGGAACGTGACATTTTGCCCTTGTTTTTTTGGCTCGCCTGACCCACCAGCTGAGCGTGATAGATTAAACCGTATTTGGGCGTATCCTTCTTCGTTTTGAGTGCACGGAACAGAGCCTTCTCAGCTCCCAAGATCTGCACCGTTGATGAGGGATGCTTGGCGAGATTGACAAGCGAACCGGCGTGCGCAATTAAACGAGCACCAACTGTGTCGCCCACGAGCACAGTTAAATTGGGCGCCATTGCCATCATGCGCGCCTTGAGGTAGTCATAGAGATGTGTGCGATAATCGTTGATGGAAATGATTTCATCGCACAGACACTGAATATTTATCACATCCTCATCGCTGATTTCGGTGCCCATGGAAATTTCAGCCGCTTCCTTCACCTGCTGTTCCACATCTTCGGGCAGAATGTCAGACAAATCAGAGGTTGACATATTATCCCTGGTGCCTACCAATTTAATAGTCTTGACAAACGCAACATTGTCCGTGATCAGCTTGCCCAGTTCGGGAAAATGCCATCCATACCATTCACGGGCGCGCATCATATAGTTATTCAGCTCCTTGTCTAGATCATCAAGCAGACACTGCGCCTGCACAATCATCGTGTCAATCTTGTCTGGCGAGAACTTCAGCTTGTAACGGGACAAGGAATGTGCCAGACCCAAAGCCATGGCGGTCATCTCACGTTTGGGCAGACCACCGAGCAGACTGTCCGCCTGCTGGCGTATGCAGCGCATCAGCTCCTGAACGCCTGTATTGTACACACACTGCACCGACAGTTTGTCCTTGATGGCTGTTCCCAACTTGGCATCGGCCACCAGAAGCGACGATTGCACGTCATCGACCAGCAGCTTTTTCAATGTTTTCTTCAGTGGTTTGGATACTTTACCCTCGACTGCTGCGGTGGCAGCAGCGAGTGCCTCTGTGGTATCATTGAACTTCTCAAAATGCTTCAGCTTAAGCAATTTGTTCGCCTTTTCGGGTGTTTCGAATTCCAGATACAAATTATCAACCTGCTCGAGTTTCTTTTGATCGAGCAACTTGAAAATGGCGTAGCCCGCCGGCGTTTCATATAACACAAACATTGTGCACACTTATATGCAACAAATTGTGTGTGAAAATATATTTTGTACCGCGCAGCACACACGAACTTAACCTTCTCGAGTCTAACGCCGCGTGTAAAAGAAAAATCCAAAATGAGGACTGCAAACACGTGCGTCTGCGTGCGCCAGAGTTGCTTTTTCACGCGATACGATAGTTATCCGGGGGAGAACTATCGATAAATTACACTTGGCGTTTTAAAATAGACTAAAAATAAACACTTTTTTTTATTTAAAACTCAAGTTGCTGGCAGTTAAATGATTAACTAAAGATAATTTAAGGCTTTAACTGAACGTAGCTCATGAGCAATACATTATTGCCTTATAAAACAATGCGCGCATTTTTCTGAATTCGTCGAACTTGCACAAACTCAACACAGCCGAAACTCACCACACGACACAACAATTTCAAAGGCGATTTGCAAATATCCATCCAGGCACACACACAAATGTATGTGTGTGTTTGCATGTATGTATGTATATATTAATGTATGCATATTGATGTATGCATAAAATGTAAAAGTTATGAATGAAATTGCTCTCACTAACCTGCGTCGTTGTCGGGCCTTCCGCTCGCGGCAATGGCGCGCAAAATGACCGCGCATGCCGCACTCATAGCATTTATCGTCGCTACGACCGCCGCCTCGGTCACGTCCTCCTCCTCCACCGAAACCACCACCTCCGGCTCCACCTCCTCCTCCTCCACCACCACCACCACCGCCTCCCGATCGAGCATATTTGCCTGTGGACAACTCGACACGAGCTCGGCGTCCGCAGAGCGTTCGTCCGTCCAAGCCTCGAACCGCATCCGCAGCATCCCTGGCGCTCTCGAACTCCACAAAGGCGAAGCCTGGGGGATTGCGGGCAATCCAGACGCTGCGCAGACTGCCGTAGGCACCAAACACATACTCCAGATCGTTCTTTCGTGCGTTGTTGCCTAGATCACCTACATACACTTTGCGGTCGCTTGGATGGCGCGACATTTTTTAGCTTGGGTTGGTTGCTTTTCGCTGCTTGGGCGCTTGGTGAAAATGGCAAGCGTAGCGCACGAAAAAAATCGATTCGAGTGTGGAAGATTTTCGCGTTCCGCCGCCGTTTGGTCAAAAGCGCAATCGGTTATTCGAACCGAAGGTTGGCTGACATTACTTTTGTTGTGATGATGTGTTAATTTGTGTTATTTAGGCACTATATTTATTTCGGCACAAAACTGTTTTTGCCGACTCGGACAATGATTGGGTGAGTGAACCAAACTGAACGGTTCACGGAACGGTGCACCTGGGTGTTCATTCGTTCTTTTCTGCTCAGGGCGATACAAATTTAAGCAATGATCTAGTTCTATGACCAGTAGGACCGTAGCTTCAGAAATAAAAAAGCTGAGTTTACTCAGCCACTTCATCGGCGCAGCTTTCGAGTTAATCGATTGAAATTCGACACATTATCACCGTTCTTCGTATACATTGTATTCGATAATGGTTAGTGGTAAATGCATTATATTTCATTATATTGTATTTCATTATATTTATTAAGCGAAATATTGAAAAATCATATTTGTTTAAGATTAATTGGTTGGTGAAACTGTCACCTCTGACGCCCTGATACACACAAAATACAACCATGTGCAACCGATAACAATGGTGCAGAGGTGAATTGTGAATGGCTACCACCATTAAACGTGGCGGTTGCGAGTTTTCTATCATAAGTTAGGTTATATATCGTATGCATCAAATCATACAATTATTTATAAGCTAGTTTTTTAAGGAAAAAACACTTAAATTTAGTGAATTTGCAGTGCGAAATCTTTAAAAAACCATAGACGAACACTTAGCACAAACGGTAAGCTCGAACAACAATGCAAATATATATTTTATATAACGAATCTGCTGCATCAAAAAGAAAAAAAAGCAAGCCTCGGCCTGCCTTTCCAAAATTAAATGTGCGACGGCAGCAGCTGCCTTGTGTAGAAAACAAATTTGCTCGACGCCGCTAACAATGCAGAAATTCTCTGGGACCCATTTAAAAATAATCACTTTTGTTTGTGTGACGAAGCTAAAGAAAATTGTTCTTGTTTTTTTTTTATTTAAGTGGAAAATTTCATATTTTTATACACACAAAATGCTATGTATAACAGCACACCAACACACACACACAGAAGACACATCGGCCATTCGCATACACATACACGCACACTCGCGCGCACATTAATACAAACCGTACACATAGACACGTGTGAGTCTGTAGTGTAATTGCGTATGTATGTATGAAAGATTGTGGTGCAAAATAAAAAACTCATGCGAATTTTTCAAATTGCGTAGTAAGAATGTGTACTGGTTTATCCATGAACTATGAAAATGTGCAATATGATTGTGTAAATTGTGCGCGTTTTTTGCCGGTCAGCGGCATTATTTGTAACAAGATTCTTAAAAAAAAAGTTCATGTGGCAGATTTTCTCTTCGAAAATCATTTTGCCAGTGTTTGCGTCTTTAAAATCAGTTCTTCAGATTTCTTTGTCAACGCATTTTTGTCGTCATCGGCAAGACTACCATTTTGTTTTTTTTTTATTTTGCTGTCGTCGAGCCGCTACTGTTTCTGCTTCTGCTCGTGGTGAATTTCTCGCATTTCATGCAATTCATTGCGATTGTTTTGAGAAGTTCG
The DNA here is from genome assembly GCA_035042405.1 of Drosophila demipolita. Lineage (NCBI taxonomy): Eukaryota > Metazoa > Arthropoda > Insecta > Diptera > Drosophilidae > Drosophila > Drosophila demipolita. The sequence goes on from JAWNLI010000069.1 coordinate 1,368,092, forward strand.
TGTAAATATACAAAATTTACGCGCAACAATAGTTTAAATTGAAAAAAAGGAAAATTAAGTAAAAACTGAAACGTGAGGGTTCTGAAATTTAGTGTGGTATTTTATTTTTAAATTGTTCACATATTCGCGCATGCATACATACATATGAACATTTTGAGGGCATTGCTTTTTGTATCTTTCCTTTCATTTTACATTCGCTTTCACATAGCACATGGCGTTGCCACATGGTTTTCTCTTCAAGTATTTAGCTACAGTCTCACAAACCCATTTAATTATTTTAAAATTAATTAGTCGACTTAAAAAAGTGTTATGTTTAACAAATGGTAAAAACTAAAATATTGGTTTATTAAGTATAATTAATATGTTCTGTTTTTCGGTCACCAAAAATGTCTGGCAATACAGAACAAATGGCGCGCAAATGTGGTGAACCGGCACTTTGCCTTATGCTTGCCCTTCTGTCTGTCAAACTGTTTTCACCATTTTTACCTTTGAGAAAAAAAGTTCGTTGTTCTCACGAGTCTTCGATAGGCACTTGTGGTGTGTGTGTGCGTGTAGGTGTTTGTGTGTGAAATGAATGACGCTGTGGCTGGGACATAGCTACGTCACCCAAGTTAGCTTATGTTGTTACACAGCAAAAAGAAAACTTAAAAAAAAATGACAAAAAATACTTTCTCGTAGGCAGAGTGTAGTAAAAAGACAAAACGGCAATTGACGGCTACCGCGCTCGAATAGATCATAAAAGAGCAAGCGGTGCATATCAAACGCCGAACAACTTGTGAACGTGTACAAAAAGCAGTTTAACGGCAAAAGCAGACACACAACACAAATACATGTAAACTTATACATAAATATGTATGCGTAGCTATGTATACCGGCCGGTTAATGGCTGCGGAACTGCTAGTTGCTGCTTACCTGCCTTTCATAATTATTTGTGCCTATTTCGGTTGCGTTGTATGTATGTGGTTCATGTGTGAACGTATGTTTGTGTGGGTTTTTTTTTCTGTCATCCGTTCTCTCATCCAATGTGGCCAGAGTTAGCTACGATTTAGTTTTAACTGTTGGTATTTCTTTATGCTGATAATTTTGATATTTTTTCATTGCATGTTTGTATTTTTCATCACTTCCGCAACAACTGACGCTTTGGGGCCATCTTTAAAAATAATCAGAAAGTTACGTGTAAACGTCGTGGCTTTTGTTTAATTATTTGAAATATAATAATAAAAAAAAACAACAAAAAACAAAAAAAAAACTTTGGCAACTGAAACCAATCCCAAAACACGCAACAACAACCGCAACTTGTGTAAAAATCAAAGTGCAAACAAAAAAAGGCAGCAACAACACAAACAGCGACCGATAATAAATTCAGTCCCACAAGTGTAATATAAACAGCAGCAAAATTACGTCAATTATTGAAAACCTACCCGGCGCAATAGCTCACAATCACCAGAACAACATCATGGAAGAGGACGAAAGGGGTAAACTGTTCGTTGGCGGCCTGTCGTGGGAGACAACGCAGGAGAATCTCTCCCGCTACTTTTGCCGGTTCGGCGATATCATCGATTGTGTTGTCATGAAGAACAATGAGAGCGGCAGATCGCGCGGCTTTGGCTTTGTCACCTTCGCCGATCCGGCGAACGTCAATCACGTGCTCCAAAGTGGACCGCACACGCTCGACGGTCGTACCATCGATCCCAAGCCGTGCAATCCTCGTACGCTGCAGAAGCCGAAGAAAGGTGGCGGCTACAAGGTGTTCCTCGGCGGTCTGCCATCGAACGTGACGGAGACCGATCTGCGCACCTTCTTTGGTCGCTACGGCAAGGTGACAGAAGTGGTCATCATGTACGATCAGGAAAAGAAGAAATCACGTGGTTTTGGCTTCTTATCCTTCGAGGAGGAATCCTCCGTGGAGCATGTTACCAACGAGCGTTACATTAATCTTAATGGCAAACAGGTGCGTAAACGAGAGTGGTATTCAACTAAAATTAAAATATATTTATTTATTTATTAATTTACTTAAGCAAAAGTATGTTTAAAAAATAGAGCTTATCTATATTTAATAGATAATGATATCTCAAATTAATAGACAAAAAAGATAAACATAGCTTGATTGATAACTGAGACCCCCAAAGGAAATATATTTTTTTTAGTAATAAAAACATTAACTGAGAATCATAATTACATAATAATACTGATCAACTTTATTAATCATTTAATTTAAATATCTCAAATTTGTGGCGATGATCGTTGTCGTTAATATTGTGTGTGTTTTTGCAGGTGGAGATTAAGAAGGCGGAGCCACGCGACGGTTCTGGTGGCCAGAACTCCAACAACAGTGCCGTTGGTGGTGCCTATGGCAAGCTGGGCAATGAGTGCAGCCACTGGGGACCGCATCATGCGCCCATCAACATGATGCAGGGCCAGAACGGCCAGATGGGTGGCCCTCCGCTGAATATGCCTATTGGTGCGCCCAACATGATGCCCGGCTACCAGGGCTGGGGCACCTCGCCGCAGCAGCAAGGTTATGGCTATGGTAACAGCGGCCCGGGCACATACCAGGGTTGGGGAGCACCCCCTGGTCCTCAGGGACCACCGCCACAATGGTCGAACTATGCCGGTCCCCAACAGACCCAGGGATATGGCGGTTACGACATGTACAACTCAACGTCGACAGGGGGTGCCCCATCGGGTCCGTCGGGCGGCGGCAGCTGGAACTCGTGGAACATGCCACCAAACTCGGCTGGCCCAACTGGAGCACCGGGTGCTGGCGCTGGCACCGCCACTGATATGTATTCGCGTGCCCAGACCTGGGCAGCGGGCGGTCCATCGACAACTGGACCCGTTGGCGGCATGCCCCGCACCGGACCTGGCAACTCAGCCTCCAAATCGGGCTCCGAGTACGATTATGGCGGCTACGGCTCCGGCTACGATTACGATTATAGCAATTACGTTAAGCAGGAGGGCGCCTCGAACTATGGCGCCGGTCCGCGGTCAGCGTACGGCAACGACAGCTCCACACAGCCGCCGTATGCCGCCTCGCAGGCCGTCTAAGGAGCCAGCCAGCGAAACAGAGAGATCGAGAAGGAGAGAGAAAAAGAGGAGCGCGCGTGTGTTGTCTCTCCTCTCTCGTCCTGCGGTCCCCTCAAATTGAAAGAGGTGAATGATGAAGAAGACAAAAAGATGGTGGTAATTGTAAGCTAAAGCGTCGTCTGTTCGTTTCATAATTTTTAAATGATATTTTTTAATTGAGATCAGATGTTGAAATTAATTAATGTAAACTCTTGTGTACCCACAACAAAATAATTTAAAAATCATAATTTAACACACTCAAACACACACTCACACTACACATACAAACACATAAATCACATGCAATTCCCCGGCGAGAGAGACAAGTGCAAACATTTGGCGACAAGGCGTAGTAGCTGCCACGGCTCATACAGGAAGAGAAACAAACTGTTAGATACACAAATAGAATCTATATATACAGATTAGATCCTGCTCGCCTTAGCCATTGTGTATGTTTGCAGGATTTGTCGGAGAACACAGTACGGGGAGTATGGACATTTAGATGATGAGAATTGGGCTATTGGCGCCGACAACAAGATGTTACAAAATTTATAAATTTACAATTTAAAAACAAAAAACCAAGTAAAGTAAACAACTAGCTAAAAGTTAAACTACATATATAAAGAAACTTAATTAATAAGCGTATGTCGTATGTCGTTTGCATGTAAGCGAAAGTTGAACTTGAAACTAGAATTATATAGTGTTGGAATTATTATTTAGTTAAAAGAAACAGATGAGAATCGCAAACAACAAAGATGATTTATGATGAAAAAGCTAATGAAAAAAAAACAAAAAATCACAAAAATACGAAACGCCCTAAACAAAATATACATAAAAGAAAGAAAAAGAATAAAAACAAAAAACTATATACATACTTATATACATCTCTATATATATAAATTATATATATATATATATATATATATACATACATAAATTTAAACAAACAAAAAACGTAAATTTAAAGTACAGTTAAAACAGAATAGAAACAAAAGTCATAAGAGAAAATAGCTAGAGAGAGACAGAGATTGAGAAGAGAGATACATAGGAAAAACGATGCTTTGAGTTGCGTTGCACATTTTTTAAATTTTCATCGTTTGCCAAGCAGACAACAACAGCAAAATATCAACAACATCAACAATTAGCATGTGTGTGTGAGTGTGTGTGTGTGAGTGAGTGAGGGTGAGTGAGTGTGTGGCTCGCAGCATATACACACGCACATACACATGCCCACGTATATATATACACACACGCAGAGAAGAAGGTGAAGAAGGATGAGAAGAATTGCATATTTTATTGATTGTATACATTCATATATATATCTTTAATTACTTTATATTATTTACTCTTAATCACATACATGATCATTTGAATGTGTTTTGTAAACTACAACAAAAACAACAACAACAATTAAACTAATTCTTAAATAATTAATGCGATTTTACAAACTTATTATTACAAATTACAAAAACCTTACGTACGTACATATATATGTATATTTATTTATATTTATATATATATGTGTATATACATATATACGCTAAATAGATACATTTATACACTTACACATTTACATATATAAATATGAATTAATAATTTTTTAATGCTATTACAACTACAACAACATAACCGTAATTTTTAATTTGTTGATTACGCGAACATTTACAATACATTTACAATTACAATATACATACATACATATATACCTTACTTTATTTTTCGGTGATTTATTGCATAGTGTTTTTTTCGTCTAATTTTTACAAATCTACTTAGCAAACAAGTCCTACAATCATAAATTCCTAATTTAATTTCGTTAAAATTATAAATATACATATAAACATATGCTTAAATTTTTTATATAATTATACACTTAAAAAAAATACAATAACAAACGAAACTAACGTAAACAATGCAAATTACACAGTAAAAGAAGAAAAAAAAGGAACAACAAAGTAAAGTAAAACGTATGAAAAACGTTTAAAAATTTTTAAAAAAAAAATACCAACAAAAAATTGTTTTTGTTTTCATTTACTTTAAAAAATTCAGCTTTGCGCTGCCAAATGTGTATGTGTGTGTCTTTGTTTGCGTGTCCGAGAGTGTGTGTATGTATGTGTGTGTGTGTGTAAATTGTACATGTCTAATTGTATGTTGTATATAAAAGAAATATGAAACAAAAACTCTGCGCTTGGCCAGCGGGGATCAGTTGAGAGACAAATAATGTTTCGGTCCATCTTTTTTCCACTTGTGTAATTCTTGTAATTTCCAGCAAAGCAACAACAGGCTAGAACAAGCTGATCGTGCAACATCATTGTATCAGTCTTAATCTAGATATGAAACGGTTGTATACGTATATGTATGTATATATAACACTATATGTACATATGTGTATATGAGTCGCATATACTACAATAATATCAACAACCAGATTAACAAAAAAAACAACAACACCCAAATAATTTAACAAGCATAGATAAGCTTAAATGGCTTGGTCAAGAAAAGCAGATAAGAAAAACAACACCTGATGTAATTTTATAAATAAACAAAACATTAATAATATTATGATTATGATCATTGCATACTTACATCTTTTACAAAATGTCTTTTGTTTGTTAACAAACACCCCTTTTTTTTGCATGCAGAAAACAGATTAAAATGAAAATTACAACAAAAAAAAAACAAAAAGTAAAATAAAGTGATGTTTAACAATTTGAAATAAGTAATGGTAAAATTAATAACTAATTCAAGGAAATATACATAAATAGTTAAAGCAAGGTTTAAAGTAATGGAAAATGTAAACGTAAACGAAAAAAAAAACAAAAAATTATTAAAAAAAACACACTGACTGTTAATTGTAAAACAATTTCTTTTTTAATCCGTACGAATTATGATTTAAAGTTAAACATTTTTTAAATAAAAAAACCTAATAAATGAACTACATATATATGCATCTAAACGTAATTACAACTACTATATACAATTATATATACATATATATATATATATATACATATAAATATATGCATAAATATATCAATTTAACAGTAAAAATAAATCTAAATATTGTACTAAAAAAAAAAACAAAAAACCTATGAAGTGTTGCACTTTTAACAAATGACAAAGAATAATGCTAAATATACTTCAGAAAAAGTAAACAAAAAAAAATTGAAAAGAAATAAGTATAGAAAAATGCAACTTAAATGTAAGCGTGACATTGTAAGGATATTGTTGTAGCAAGTCCATACAACAGACAAGTAAGAATCAAGCATTATATATATGTCCACGCATCCAGAGCATATAATATTGGATCTGTTTTGTTTCTTGTCTATTCTTTTCCGTTTCGATGTCATTTCGTGTATTTGGTTTTGTTTTTTAGTTTTCGAAACAAATGTGTGGAACGAAAAAAAAATGCAAATCCATCGTAAATATGAACATGATGCAAATCCATCGTAAATATGAACATGATATACATTATTTTTTATTTTTATTTTATTTTTAGCGGATCGTATCGAAAGATGACAAAGTATTTATAAATTTGGTTTGTTTTTGAGTATGTGCTAGGTTTTAAATAGAAAATGATTTAAAACAAGGCATTTGACTAATTGGTAACACATTTTAGGACTTTCAAATTTCGCCGATATACCATAATAAATGACAATGAAATAGATATAAAAACGATCTAAATAATTTAAAATATAAGCTAAATACTTACGAATGAAGCGCCAAAATGCAAACTGCGAGATATGAACAAACACTGAAAATGCAATGCAAAGAACAAAAAAAAATATTAACTTAGAAGATCAATGAACCGTTTTTACACATTATAGTTGCTAAAGTCAGTTAATACATATATATAAATATTTATATATATATATATGTATTTATTGATTTAGTTAACAATTTGGACTGGTATCATAGTTAAGCTAAGTAACTGGGTTTTTTTTTTAAAGCTACATTTACAATTTATAGAGCGATTTTTCCCCCACAATTTGTTTTTGGTTCACGTATATTCAACTGTAATCTTGTATTAGCCATTAAAGACTAACTAGAATGATTTGAAATAAGGAAATTAAACAGATATCTAAGCTAAATTCCTAAGACAAAACGATTCCACCTAAGACACCTTTTGTAATGACTAAATTTATAGGCAAGGCAAACCAAACAACAAAAAAACAAAACAAACAATAAGATTACGACAAAGTAACACAAACATGCAACATAAAAGTAGACTGCAACACCAGGTTAAATAGGGTTAATATCTGATGTGTGTTGCATGCTTTGTACATGTTTTTGTAACAAACAATTAAATCAATTCCGTGACGTTATTATGACAGAACATATACGAAATAAAATCAAACAAAAAATAATAAAAATTATGATAAATAGTAGCATTGGTTAAGAGATGACAAGAAATATCTAAGTGCATAAGCCGTTTAATGTTTAATTACGCCAGCAAATTGTTTATATAGTATGGTCTCTGATGCATTTGTTTTTGATTTTTACCTTGGCTTCGGTTCGATCTTAAGCATAAATTCTAAACACGAGGTATGTATGTGTATCTATACATGGTAATTTTAGAAAAAAAAACAAAAAATAAAAACGATAAGCGTTACCAAATAAACCAAGCAAAACCGGAGAGATAGTAAACATTACTAATTTGTATGTAGATTAAAAAAAGATAATAATAAATAGACAAAAAACGGAAAACAAAACAAAAAAAGAGCAAAAATATGCAAAATAACCAAAATAAAACCAAAATTGAGACTGTTAACATGCAACAAAACAAAGCAGAGAATAAGATGAAAAAGTAAAGCTTAAAACTAACTAACTCTTAACTCAAAAAACCAAAAAACAAAAAAAAAAACACAAAAAAAGAAAACAAAATAATGACATACGATAAATAAGAAATCTCAAATGAATAGGCTACCTACATAAGTTCGTGTAAGGAATACTTTGACGGAGAACTTACCACAAATCTTTCACTTTAACAATAATTTGGATTATTCCTTGTTTTGTTTTTTTTTTGCGCTGAAACGAGAGGAGATTGTTATATTGTTATAATACGATATGATGATATATAGACATTCTCAGATACAGATGCATTTCTTGGTTTTTCATCGATTTCAGTACAGTTTCGAGCTCTTCAACAAGAGCTTTTCGTTCACTTTGCATGGTTAGGACAAACAAAAAAGAAAAAACACTTGAACACATATATACACCTAATTTTCGTTAACTATGTATGTATAGAGGAATTTGGGGCGCAACTAAAGTTATTTAGGTACTAGAATACATATATAGTGGTTTTATTTGTGACGATCTAAGCATTAATTACAACAAAACATAAGCAGGCTAAGTGAGGATTACTTTTAGCCGTAACGTTAACGTTAACTGTAACTGTAACAACAACAACCAAACGGTTAATTTGTATGCCACACACACATGGACATATATATATATATGTACATACATACATACACATAGTACTTACGTATAGCTTGTACTTATAAGCCAGTTGTAACGGTTCTTAGGCGTATAAGTGTTGCGACTTATGTGGAAATGTTTGGGTTTGGGTTCGGGTTAGTTGCGAGCATTATTACCTGTTTTGTTTACTTAAAAGTATTACTTATAAAACTCACACACACACACGCATACACTCTCACGCCCACAGACAAACATATACAAATATATATATATCTATATATATAATATATAATTTGTTTGTTGTATTTCTTTTCTAGACTTTTCTACGTGTACTTTTTAGAGATAAACATTAGAACCGAACCTGGTACAGCGTTAAATGCATTAATTATGTAATTATGGAGACAGACAAGTTACATACATACATAGAGACAAACAAAACAAACAAACATAAATTATGAAAATACCAAAAAAAAAAAATAAAAATAAAAAGAGAAGACAAACAAAAGTAATAAATAAAAACATTGCTAAAACATACAATGAAAAATACATACATACATATAGAGAGTTGCAAGGTTTTAGTTTACGGTAAACTTAAAGAAATTTTTTACAATGTATTTATACATACCTAAATTTAAATTTTTAATTAATTTTTTAATGTAATACGAACACAGTGCCTAAGTAATATCAAAAACAAAAATACAAACGAGTATAAGCAAGATGCAAGTAAGTGAACAAAATATCTGTCATGGACATTGTTACTAAAAAAAATAAAACACATAATGATTAAATTAATGAATAAACACAAAATGCATAGAAAATTGGAAGTGACAAAATTCAAAATAACTCAAAAAAAAAAAAACTACATAGCTAAAGACATGCATGAACATAAACATAAACGATAAACGTAAACGATAAACCCAACACAACAAGATACAATTTACTTGTAAATGTATTCCAATGAGGATTAACAAAACCGAATTGCATAATTGTATAAATGTAACTGACATACTTACAATATCCAGATCGCTAAGTACGCTAACTAAGCTAAAATACCATACTAATAAATATAGCAAACGTACCCCCTACATACGTCTCTCTTTCATAAAAACAAATAGTATATACATCTATATATATATAAATGTATGTATCTAAACATTAAATGTATTGAAAAACGATAAACATAACACCAATTGAGATCCTAACCAGATCCAGATATCTTATTTTATGCAACCGCAATCCACATTCACGTTATATAATTTGTTGTCCAAATACAATATATATGTATATATATATATATATATATATATATATATATTTAGTATAGAACTCTTGGCATGCCACGTACTCAAAATGACATCAATCCAAAATTAAATATTATTTTCGATATTTATTGGTTCGCAAATTGCATTGGTTTTAAGCATTAGCAAAACTACAGATCTAAAAAATGTACAACAAACAAAATGGAAACGTAAAAAATGAAGCAAAACAATACAAGAAAATGTATATCAATAATAAACCTTTTGTTTTCTGAAAATTCAAGTTCAAATTTAAATTGTTTATTCGCTTTAAACAAGTACTAAAATACACGAAATGAATTAAACAAATTTCTAATTATGTTTACAATTAATGTAGTTTGTAAAAAAAAGTTTTAAGCAAAAACAAAATACTTTGAATATATACATAAAATTGCAAGTAAATAGAATAAATGTCATTCACTCTTTTTATTTAGCCTGCATTGATCATTCTTAATTGGCTGACTCAAATGACGAAGTTTTAATTTGAGCCAGGTTTAGTGTGCATTCAGCTAATAATAATTGTGCCTACTTTGCGACGTGTTTAAGGAACATCATGGTAACTCCATGGGTAACTAAATTGAATATTCATATCTTTCTCGTTAGAATCTGGTTGGCTTTCCCATTTGGCAAACATTTTCTTGCGCGTTCAAGACATGACAGTCAAACAGCTGAAGACGATGGATACAAGTTGCCAAACTTCTTACTTCGGTTAAGAACTATATTTAACGTTCTATGGCAACTCTTGGCTCGAATCCCACTGGACGCACGCTGTGAATTTCACTCTGAAGACATTTTCATAATAGAAAAACTGTTGCCATCAAAAGACACATATTGAATGATAAAAAGTGGTTACCAAGCCGTAAACCCACTTTTTACCATTATATTCTGAACACAGAAGTCTATAAAGTATATACATGTATATATTGAATTTAATATATTTTGTGTTAATTCGATTTTTTTCTGGGTTTCAATAAAAGATGGCACATTTTAAATATTATACTCCATGAGTTTTTTTTCTATTATGTACCTTATTTTATTAATTTGTATTTTCGTTTTTAATTTTAAATTAATTAACAGTCGCTTTTAATTTTTTTATATGTTTTAATTTGTATATAATATATACATATAACTATATTAAACTAAGCTGCATATTTATAATATATTATTTCCCAGCTGCGCATTAAATAGCTGTTTAGTTTCGTTGCTCTTTTGTCCTTGGGCCTCTTTTATATTAACGTGGTCTAAGTTCAGCTGAACTTTTAGGCTAAGTGCTTAGTAAACTTGACACTGAATTTGTTTTGATACTAAATTTGTTGAGCTCATTATTAAATTTGTTTGTATTTTTTTTATAAGCCCAGCCAAATCCAATTTCATTGCCAGCGATTGTTTTTTTTAATGATGTGCTCAGTTACCAGTTCATCTACCAATTTAATTTATATATTTATTTATGGTTTTTTTCGCTATAACTTTTATGTTAGGCCACAAATTAGCGCAATCAATTTGCAAATTCTTTTTATGCTGAGCCTTGGCCATTATTTGTTTTTGTCGATTTGAATTTAATGTTTCCAGATTCGTTTTATTCTTAGATCAATTTGTGGCGCATTTTATTGAAAATGGAAAGAAATTTATTTGTTGATAATAATTTGCATATACGGTTATAGGCGAATTAAATTTGTGTCTGGAAGCTGCAATCAATTCTATAAATATATAGGCTTTACATAGACTGTGTGCCAATTAAATTTGTGTCTAGACTGCAGAGGAAAATAAATTATTCTAATTTTATTGAACTTTTCACAATCGCATGCTGATTAATGGAACGACATTTGGCAACATAAATCGTTAATGGATTATTTATAAATTGAATGAATCCGAATGCGCTACTAGTCAAGTTTTGTCCTTGGTCAGCTTTTGAATTTGATTATGAGTAGGACGATACCAAATTTGATGGGTGTAATTAAAATGCACTAAAAACTGCGCAGCTGGCAGAAACAAGGTTAGGAAAATTAATTTGCCATCAGCTTTAGCATTGGAAAAAAAACACAAGAAAAATGTAAAGTTGCCCCAACACGTAGATAGAACGCAACCTGAGAGCTACAAAAAGAAACGTGCCACATTCCTGACTATTTCATTTCATTTTTTTTCCCTATCTTGTTGTTTTCACATAAAACACATGTGTTTTAATGGCAATTTCAAAGTCATTAAGACGCCAGGGTAAACTTGTAAAAGAACGTCATTTGAACTCATATTAAATTCAACTAACTTGCCAAAGTCATCATTAATTTTTTTTTTGTTTTTTTTGGGGCATACCACGCAGGTTGCTCACAATAAAATGTAGCATACTCCTAGACGCTCCGATGCTATTCACGTTGCATAAAATAAATTAAATCAACCCAAAAAGTTAAATTGTATTTTAATGAACGTTTTTGCGTTACTTTCAACCTCGACTATGGCAATGCCAAAAATAAGTAAATAAACACAACCATTTCAACTGCTGTGCAAGCAAAACACAAGATTTTTCCCCACAGCAACTTTGCTGCATTGGCCATGTTCACTGTGTTCTTTGGAGATGTCAGCTTGGCAGGATGCCTGCCTGGTTGATGTTTGCTCTGGGCAGAGGATGCCACTGCTGTTGACAAAAGCAAAGGCTGCCTCGTTTGGCTTGAAAGATAATAGAATTTTGTGCCATCGATGGACAACTGTGACTTGGAGAGTCGCCTCTGGCCGTTTCAGGATTTCCTCATTCGTTTTCCTGTATGCAGATGTATTGGTGCATATCATTCAATATCCTCTTGGACTTTTGGCCACAAGTTGTTAAGCTAATTGCATTTTTAATGATGCCACTAAGAGCATCACACAGGATGCATCATGCCATTTAAAATGTAAGTTAACCCATAAATTACCTTTGCATTATTTAAGCAACTTCATCGAGCTGTAATTAGTTTATTTACATAATTCGAGAAATTTGGCAAGATTGCAGATTATGGCTTAAATCATAAGGGACAAGTGTTAAAATGCCTAACTGCAAATACAATGCAGCTTAACATTAATTCGCTAACAAGTTTTGATCGAATTGAAGCAAATATCAAATAGCAAATAGCTTTCAGCTGCCCGATGATTATTACAAGGCCCATTCCACATGGCCAAACTGTAATCTGAATGCAATTTGCATTTTGCAAATGCAACTGGATACCCTGATTAGAGCCAGTTGCATTTTGGTTGATTTTCCAATAATAAAAACTAGCTGAAATGACGAGCAGCGAATTGAGTTGGCACTCATATTTTGGTCTATGATATTGAATGATTTTTGTTGATAGCATTACAAACTTGCCAACTTTGAAACAACATTTTTTATAGCAATAAGTTACTTAGTATATAAATCACAATAATATCAACACATTTGCTCAATATTTGAAGAAAATTTAAAATATTTAAAATAATTCATGCAAACAAAAATTGCTGCATAAATGACTATTACAATATTTTAATGCCAGCTAAGAATAATATATTTTCCTTTCGAATTGAAAATGTTTTCATAACGAGCGACCGCAGACTGCAATTATATTTATTTTTTTGCGATATGTGTGCCGTTGTCACAACAATAAAAGCTCAGAATAATAAGCACCATTTGAATAAAAGAAGCAAAGAAAAAAATGTGGCACATGATGGCAAATTCTTGATTTTGCTAAAATACAAAATTGAAATTTGTTTTTTTTCCCGTTGCGACTGGTTTTTAAATCTTTAATTCCGAACACAAAGTAACTTTTCCGTGCTTTTATTATTATTATTATTTTCATTTTGTCAAGCTTCTGCGAGCGGCTCCAATCATTTTTAAATATTAATCGAGCGTGAGAAACGCTCGCATTGCCAGTCCAATTTCAATAGCTGCGACGCGGGAACAGCAATTGTGAATCGCAATACAAATAAACAACACAAACTCAAAAAGCTGGAAGTGTTCGACTAAAGAGTCCTCCAAGAGGGAAGCAGCTTTGGACAGGAGTTTAATTTATTCCACAACATTTTTCATATGTATATGTGAATACTTTGAACAATATCACTTAAGCACAAAAACACACATATTTAAATTAATTATGAACATATTTGTTTTATACCCTGATCACATTGAAAATAAAGTTGTATATAAAATACATATATTCATCAGATTCATTAATACTGGTTTCTGTACAATTAAAGACGCAACTGTTATGATGACAACAACAATCTCTCTTCATTTTATTAAATCTGTAGAATTTTTAGAAATGTGTGGATTTCAAAATAAAATACGAATAAAATTTTGTTATTTTAAAATATGAGTGGCAGAATATGTATTTATTTTTACTGCAATCTTGCTGAAATTCGGTTAGCAGCTTGTGTATTGTGCATAACTTAAATTCATTTGTGGTATTTTGATAGCTACGAATATTCCTGTGTATCTTGTTATTATCTGTCAGCTGCCTGTCCTGTCCTGTCCAGTCCTGTCCCGTCCTGCTACACAGCTTATATGCGATATATGGTGCTTCGAGTGGCCAAGGTCCACTTATTGAAATGTCCATTACTCATTTGTTTGTGCGCCTCGAGTGTTTGTTAACGGCTGTTAACAATACACGACGGATGTGATGTACAATCACATTAACAAGTTGACACTTGAGAGCATAAGCAGCGCTAATTGGCACCGAAGGATGGCTCTTGTCAAAGTAAACGCGTTCTCAGCCAGATTTGAGTGGATGCAAAATGAAAAAATATTGTTGTTTGACCACGCACTAGTTGCATTGAAGAGCAAAGTTTGCACAACAATGATAGCAATAATGGAACATGGCATGTGCACCACATATAGAGGGAATACCACAAATGATAATTTCTGACTGAATATTGCATTCCACAGTTGTCCTGCCAAGGACAGCTGTCGAATGCTGCTTGCCTTTGCAAGTACCCAAATATGCGAAATTGCAAATAAAAAGTACATAAAAATAGCTTCTTGTTTAAAAATTCCAGATCAAGAAAAAGAGCATACCAAGCATTAAATGCGTAATATAAAAGACAATTTATTTATTTCTGTCAACAGAAATAGAAATCCGAGCCCAATTTATTTTGATTACACAATTAATGCTCGCAAAACTGAACCACTAATGAAACCAAAGCAACCAACAGAAAGAGGTCAACTATGTAATTACAACATCGAATGAACACAAGTTGCCAGCTTAACGTAAACAATTTTATTTTTTTTAATTTTTAATCCTATGACAACTTACCCTTTTCATCGGCTGAAACCTGCAGCTGAGAACTTGCAACATTTGGCTCATTATTAGCCAACTCTGCAGTCAGTCTGTTTGCCAAATGCTTTAATCATCGGTGCCAAAAATGTGACACAGTTAAGCCTATTATATCAAAACTGACAACGATTACTGCGCATTGGAAAAAATATAAAAATTTAATTCAATTTGTTGGCAAGCATTTTGAACACAAGAAAATGCTTTCGATTAAATTTAAAGTTGTATTCAGGATTCTTGTAGTTGTCAGCTACAAACTGCATAATACTCATTTTATCGAAACTTGAAAGCATATACAAATTAAATAACATTACTTGAGATAATTCCTGTTGAGCGATTCGTAGGAGCAAATAACGTGTTTTTCGAATATTTATATTCTTGACGGAATTGGTTGTGGTTTGGGGTCGCCGCAGAAGTGATTGTTTTACACTCTGCACTGTCAGTTCGTTAAAAATCATTTATAAATATTAAAAGCATTCTCAATTGAATGTTGAATGGGCATCTGCACTGCGATATATTTATTTGCACTCGGAATAATGAAAATCATTAATGTCAAACAAAGCTTTGTTGGACAACGAGTACCAAAGACACCAAAGACTTATATCAAAATCATTATATTTTAAATCGAGCCTTTATTAATTTATTCTTTTGATTTCATTCTGTGTAAATTGTGCAGATTCGAAGACTTTTAGAATCGTTCTAAACGGCAAAAATAAGAGACCGCTAAATTAAATTAAATGCCAAGTAAAGTAATGTTTTATTTAAAATTTTAACAAATGTTTGCTGTTTTAAATTAAATGTTGATTTTGTTCATTTTGATTCAATATTAAAATCTATTCATCTGTTGACATATGTAAACAGTGTGCATATATGTGAAGGTTAAAAAAAGTGACAGCACAGCAACACAAGCTGTCAGAAATGGTAAGCAGGTCTTAGCTTTTTATCCTTTTATATGGATAAAATGGTAACACGGTTCAGGCCCATTGTCTTAAATAGTAGATAAAAATATTCACAGCATGTTCAACGCCCCGTGGGATTTTCCAGGAGCTGGTGGAGCCTTCCCACTTGTGAGCTCATCTTCGACGTGCTGAGCTACTTAATAATGCAGGAATGGGAAAAAATCTTAGATCTAAAATTCACACCAGGTTCGTTCATTATATGGTTGACATCTGGAAAATAGTTAAGCCATTTGCTTACTGCGAACATTTGTTTTATTATTTAACTTGACTTTACGTGCAACCAAATACAAATGTTTATGTCTATTTTTTTTGGATTCTTTTCAGCTAACAAATGGAATACATTAATTGAGCATAAGATAAGCAAATCACGTTTTATCAGTTGCCATGTTATTAGTTTCTTTCAATTAAAATCTAGCTAAATCATTGGCTGATTACACAGTTTTTCGCGTTTAATGATGATGCATCAGAAACAGTCGCTTTGTAATTGTTTCACTGCTTTCTTGGCACTTTTTGCCAATCACAAAGAATTTAATTAAATGCGAGGCTAATCAATCGTAAAGATGCGCTATTTTGCAATTTAATGCTAAATTAAATGAGACCAAATGATTTCAAGCTAAATGTGCTAATATTGTGTTTGCCACAAGGAAGTAAATAAATAACGAGAGAAAAAGATGTATTAAATTGAAATAATAACTAAATATTTGCTGTATAAGAAACAGTTAAGAGTACTGCATTAAAGAGTATTCTACCATTTGGTTAAAGTTCAGAGGTTGAAGTGGAAGCAAGGGCAACAACTCGTTATACTCGTAGTTCAACAAATGAGTACAAGGCGCTCTTAAATTAAAACTGACACTCAAAATTACCAAGCTAAAAATATTAAACCCCTTTAGTCGAGCAGCTGTAAATCCCCAAGTTGGGGAAGATAATGTGTGCAAACATACGCTCAACCAGGTGCGAATTCCCGACCCGACGGCTATACTTAGGAAAGGGTTTACCTTGGAAATAACGTGGCAACCGCCTAACGAGCTTCCAGGATACTTGTGGCTTTAGCAAAATGTGTGCAATGTTGTGGGTGGAGAGGGGTCTACAGCCAAAAGTGGGGAGAGGCAACGCAGCGCTGATTTATGCAAACAGCCAACGAGATGGGAGTAAATTAACGCCTTTACTAAGGGCACCCTGCTAATGGAAGTGGCAACAGCAACGGAAATGGCAACAGCAACTCTTAAACCTTACATATTTTCTGAGCATTAACCAACAGATCTGACGAGGTGCCCCCGGACTGTCGTGTGTGGCACGTGCTACTTGGAGCTTGCCTAACCAGGAAGTGAATTTCAGAGTCGACTTACGTTATTTTTCTCATTCTAAGCAATAAAGTTAGTTATTCAATTAATTTATATATATATATATATATATTATTGTTTGCAACAGTTCTCAAACTTACAACAGACTTGATTAGGTTTCATTGTCAATATTTTATTGCATCTATTTTTTACTTAATACTTATACACACAAAAGCGCACACTCAGTTGGGGTGTGTCGCCACACTGTCAACTAAATCGAATAATCCATTTTGAAATTATCAGTGTATCCAAGTTCTTTATATCAAGGATTATGTGTTGCACAGCGAATATTTATGGGAAAACTTTTGCTGTCGATGGGAAAGTGGGCGGCTTTCCATGTAAAGCCTATTGCAATATTGATATTTATCGATACCTAATCCTTGGATTATTAATCAATTTGGTAAACAGTCTGGCGTGAGTCACTGTGCATATTCATGCCACTTGGTGATTGTTCGAGCCTACTTAACTTTCATCTGCCGCCGGAGCTGAAATTAATGTCAGCAGCAACAGTTGCTTTTAGCCAGCTTTGTCATCATTATGACAGACATTTTGTTTAGAAAACATCAGACGGAGATGTCAGCTGCAAACAAAAGCGATTCTTTTCTGTGTTTATCGCTTAGTCAGCCTGGAGTTGGGTTTGGGTGACAATTGACATTGACGCAACAAAAGAAATGGCTGAAACTTTGTAAAAGCGGATCTGGCTCCGCCCGGCTAAAAGCAGCCAAAATTGGCACGTGCAAATATCTGACACACAAATGATTACATCTGTGGCGTCCTGGCCAAAAGCTGCCAAAATATAATAAAAAAAACACCAATGCTTGTGGTAAATGAAATTATTTTAAAATACGAATAAATTCAAATTGCGGTTTTTGAAGCTGAGCCAAATCTTTTGCAAACTTATAAATTGCTTTTATATGCGCAAAAAAAAAAAGAAACAGTAAACAACTCACATGAAAGCAGCTTAAGTGGAACTTGAGGCAAGCTAATCTGGCCAAGTGCAGCATAAACTGTTTGTCTAACTGAATGAATACGGCAAGTGTCCTTTTGTCCTTTTGTACATATGGCATTATATTCGGTCGCTCACTCGTCAGCTGTTTCCCGCTGACATTTTTATTTGCACATCATATTTCTTCAAGTCAAAGGATTCACAACAAATGTTTGTCATTCCGCAAGAAGTGGCTGCTGCGAATTGTGACTACCATAACAATACCCTTGAATAAAAGATTATTAAGGGAATCTGTCCACAGGGAGTCTTCCAGTGCGCTGCCACCGCCAACGCCAACGTCAAGTTGAGCAGCTGTGAAATATATATATATAAAAAAAAACATTTTAAAACATCTTCTGTATAAAAAAAAAATGATAAATGGTAAAGAGGTATATATTTTTATATTTCAAAGAATTTGATTTGAAATGGCTTAATAAGTAGTTTTTTTTAAACATCAAGAATGTTTGTGTGAAGACAATATTAGCATTTGTTGTTGGCTGCTTTTTCTTTGAAACTGTGCTCCGTGTGGCAAGGCGAATAATTTGCGACTGAATAAATTTAGCAACTACAATGTTGCAGCCACGTTTGCAGCACTCCTTCTCTCCTTCACTCCACTCATTCAGATGCAAATTTAAAAATTTCTCACTGGGTGGTTTGTGGTCCCTTTTGATCAACAACTGGAAAACCTCGACAAACTGCAACAGCTTCTTTACGAACTGTGTAAATATGGCATGGAAAAACAGAGAATAAAATTTCTAAGTTCTAAAATATTTATTAGTCTCACAGAATTTGTCATAGCAGTTACAACTGGCTTAAATTTAACACTCTTATTTATTATTTGCACTTAGACTAACTGGTAATAATTGAAGTGCCGCTCAAATAAAACAATGAATGGGAACAAAATTAACTCACTTTACTGAGATATTTCTGGTTGGCTCAAACCACATCAAAGTAGCCGTAAACTGTACAATTACTTTTATATCCAGTCCTGGCCAGGCCATGAGAAGCAGATGCCCTTGGCAGGTTGAATGATTGCCATGAGCAAGGGCTGTCCATCTTCAGCTCTGTTTGTGTTTCTTTCATATTTACACAGTGTCCGAGTGTCTGGGCCAAGATGCCCCGCAGTAGCAAGGAAAATAGATGAGGCCACAACTCAAATGCAATAAGGGAATACAAACCAGTTGTTGTTCATGTTGTTGTTGTTGTTGTCCGTTTACAGGTTGTGACCACAGTCACTTCATCTATTTATGTGGGCCATCTCAAAAGACTTTAAAATATTTTCAAACAAATTTGTATTGGACAGACGATTGAAACTGTTGGCCATTGTCTCGCACTCGTTTGTTTGAGGCGCAAATGAATTGCTGTTAGCACTGGAGGCGTCACGCTATTGCTGTTGCAAGTACATTTTGTTGATTTCTACTGTTTAGAGCTGTTTCCTGCTATTTGGCCCGCAGCGCTTAGACAATGCTTAAGCGTTCCCACTTCTCTCTCTCTCTTCTCCCTCCCTCTGCGTTGCGTTGCCCTTTTGTGTTGCATCTTTCATGGGAATATTCAGTTTTTCTTTTTTTTTTATTTTTTTTTTTTATAAAAGTTGTCAAGCGTCGTGGCTGCAGTTTTTAATTCATCTCCTGGGGGAATTGAATGTACGCATTGTTCGAGAATGAACAGGATGCAGTAGCAGGATATTGCGACATTTTGGTAAATACCCAGCAACGTCAATGACTCTTCGCGTTTTTGCCCTGTGAAATAATTGTGGCTCCACATGCAATTTTTGCCCGTATTTGATTTAGTCTGCATATGTTTGCCTAAAACTATGAGCTCTGACTAATGACTGCTCCCATCTGGTTGCTCCTTCGGTACTAATATTATGTGCCTGGAAATTGGATTACATACAAATGGGAATTACATTTCAATGCAATTTTATGTTCATCCAGGTTTTGTTTGTTCGAGACTAGAAATGTTTTTTAATTCCTAAAAAGTATTAAATTGTTCTAACTGTTAAATTGGCTTTATTTTTACAGTTTCATTTACAATGCTCTTTTATATTTTTATTGTATATTTTTGTTGTCATTTATAGCTGCTAAATTAGTTAAATAAAACTTTTGGGCACAGATATGCACAGTCCTGCCACCAAGAAGTAGTCCTGCTTGGTATATCAACAAGTGTCGAGTGTCCTCCAAGCTGCTCTTAATTGTGCGCTTAAGCGGTAGAAATATGCCGCAGGACATCTTTTAGCCGTTGGGTGGTCAACATAGCTGGTCATAGCCGGAAGTGCAGAGAAGTTGACCCTGCTGGATGCAAGAATGCGGAAGTGAATTGTTAATGTGAAATTTCTGTTAAATGTGTTTGTAATAAATTCACGAAATATTTGTCGGACTTGTTAACTTTTCTTACAAGAATTTATGTATTTATCAAGTGTTTATTTATGTGCATTGTTACTATATAATTGAGCTACTATCCTTCAGTCAAACTATCTAGTTATGTCAAAATTTGGATTTTCCACTGTATTTCAATTTAAAGCGTACAAACCTTAAACTTACTTTTACTCTTATTACTTTGTGACAAAGTATAATCTAGTTTCTTCCCCTTTAACACATTGGTTCAACAGCAAGTAAAAAAGAGTGCAAATCCAGTTTGTTCAAATTTATGCATTGTACAACTTGTAAATATCTGTTGACACGAACATAATTTGCAATAACTGCACACTTCCCACACACATTGTAATACTGCATTTTTGTTTTCTTTGGGGAAATTTCGCAAGCTGCATTTGACTATCTTTTGCAGTCGAAAGCTTTATATTCGACCTTTGCTTTGGCCAAAAAGAGAATAAATAAAGTTCAGCTGTCGCCATTTATCGCCAACAATCCAACTATTTGCGGTGTCAGACCTTCTTCGCCCACATGCATAAAACTCAACTGCAGCTGGAGTAAGCTTTCAGTAAACTCAGAATAAAATTTTATTATTCTAGTTCAGTTCAGGCTGGTGGTCCAAATATCGTATGTAAGGGATGCTTGTGCATCTGATAATATCTACAATGTTGTGCTATTTTAAAGTTATTTTCCTCAACTAAACTATTGGTGTTAAGCAAGAATATAAATATGGGTATATATTAACCACAATCAGATACCGAATCGGTCTGCCGCAGCATGTTCGTACTGATACTCAAGTAGTTCCAAGCAACACTTCATTGGCATTATTACAATTTGAATGTCTTGCAACTTGTTCGCCACAACATGTTTTTATCCTAACGTCAAACGCAATCTTGTTGAATTATTGTGTGTTTAGATACTTAGTTTCACAAAGTAACGCCTGTTGCTCGAACGAACATGTTCGTGTTTGATTCGACGATTAGCTGGTAAAATAAAATAAATTAAAGTAGCAGTTTTTTAAAACAAAATTGAGTTTCAGATAATCAAGGAATTATTATTAATGTTGCTGTCGCTCAGTTTCAAAATCTGCACCTACTTAAATTGCATTTTCAGTTAATCGCCTGCGACATGGCCGATCAAAATGCAATAAAACTACATTAATTTTTCGAAAATAGGGTTTTCATACAGCAATTTAACATAGGGAAAATGTGTTAATGGAGCTGATTGTGCGTGCTTTTGAATATGATTGGGAATTGCGGTCTGACATTTAATTCAATATTAATTAAATGGCTTACTGAAGCCCATGAAGTAAACATACATGTGCAATAATTAATGCCTGATACTGTCAGAATTTTAATTGCAATTTATGACGGAGATTATAGCTTGAGATAAGGTATATATAATTCTGCTGGCATCACACCTTTCTCTGTCTCACTTCCAGTTTTCATTTACCGCTGCTTTTTCTAGTAATGACCGCGACTTAAGAGTTTTAACATGCAGAAAATCTTTATGCAAGTTCTTAGTTCTAAATCTTTTAAGCTGCCAAAAAGGCGAAGATAATAACGACAAAATGCAATTTTAATTAAAAGCATCAAGCAGCTGAACACTTAAATATATTAAAGCCACCAATTTCTCAAAAAATGTAATGTTTATTAACCAGTTCATGTATAAAATTAAATAAGAATGGATTATGCTTATGTACCGCATAATAAGAAGTCTTTAAACTCGGTCAAAATGATTATTCGTGAGCATTTAGCATACAATTAGTAAACTGCTTTAAAGTACATAATCAGAAAATTTGCAATTTTATAACACAAAAACCGCACAAACTGCAAACCAACTGAATGAAAACTTTGGCACTTATAATGAGAGCTTCTTTGCCCATTGGCATTTTGCAATTTAAGAGGTGCCAAAAAGTTTTTGCAACAAGTCTCGAGGCATCTAAAAACATGCGGACTATTGTCAGCCAGTGCTGAAGCGAACAAATTTTATATGACAATAAGTGCTAATGACAACATTTGCAGTTTAACAATATTTTATTAGCCTGTAGCGAAACTCATTATACAATTGGCGAATTAAGCTAAGCTTTTTGAAATAAACTTAAAATGTCAAAAAGTACGTTGCTTCTTGTGAGTATATATTTAAAAGCGATTAGCGAAATATAAATCAATAGAAATATATCAAACGAAATAAGTTGATGTGTCAACAAACATTCTGCATTTGCTATGTATGGGAAGATAAAATTGTTAAAAAAAAGAAGAAATATATACCCAAACATTTCATTGCAAGTTTAATTCAACCTGTTGCTTTAAAATTCGCATGCATTAAAAGCAAACACAATTTTCAGAAAAAACACGTTGTGCACTCATTCAATAAATTAAGTAAATATACATAAAAAAAAATCAAGCGAGAAAGTTGCAATCGGGCGTAATCGCCTCCGAAACAGTCTGATACCATAAGTAATACCTTCTAATGATAGGTGTCGCAGAACAGGGTGTAAAGGTAGCTCTTTAATTAGGTGAGATGTGGGAAATGTTACAAGCAATACAAAATTATGTGAATCCAACTTTCAAATTGCGTGATATATATGGTTTTACGGTATCGGTTTTGAAAGGCGGGGCCATTACATTTTTGAGGAAGCTACCAGCAAGTTACCTTTCACGTTTTGACACTTTGCCAGCCGCAGGAAGCGACGGAAATGAAACCAAACAAATATACTATGATAACTGCGGTATCAGAGTATGAGAAATTAATTATTCATATCCGAACGTCACGTGTGATGAGTGTCGCATAACCTCAAACTGACATAAAGTAAAATAAGTTTACCAGTGTTGTATGATATTTACTGAAATGGGAAATATCCAAACAGAAAAATAACGAATTTATGCAATGAGACAAAATGCTGCAGGAGCTGAAATTAGGTATTAGGAAATTAAGAATCTAAGAATGAAATTCATTTTGCACTGGGTTATAGAAAGGAGAAAAGAATTTAAATATGCTAAATATGTAATGTAAGTTATTCATAAATTACAAATACAAAAAATAACAAAAAAAAAAAACAGTTAAGGCATTCTGTATGAAAAATTATGAATAATACAAGAGTAGTCATGTGAAAAAAATTTGTTTGAGTGAAATTATAATGCAAATAGATAGTATTTCAAACAGTTATTTATTAAGCTACTTAAATTTAACGAATAGTCAAAATCAACTGGAAAGTAAATTCAGGTTGCCTTTGCAAAACTTAGCTTTTGTCTTTATCAAAACTTGGTAAATTTAATTAAGTATCGTAAATAAACTGGTTGGTCTATTACAAACGAAGAAACAATTCGGCCAACAGTAAATTATCTGTTGGCAAACGTGGAGAGAATTTAATTTTATTTCTTTGTCAGACACTCAGACACACAATTTGACATTTAGTTTCTGTCATGGTGTACAACAAATGTTTGCTTTAAATCAAATTGCTTCTCTAGTTTGTAAAGATAAAATAGTTGTTTGAAAATACATTGATATAAAATCCCCCCGGTATTTTCTTCCACTGTCATATGTAATTCGATGTACTTGCCGTTGCCACTTATTCATTCAATTCAAATAAGCAAGAAAATAATTTGCAAGGTTTTTGAAATTTTATTCGACGAACACTAATAAATTGTTAAAATTTGTTTACAAATCAAAGCATCCTTACAAGTATTCTTTTCATTGCAACAAGCTCTTCGAATATATTTTCGAATTTCTCATTGAATGCACTTAAGGATAAGTATTCAATAGTTTGTTTTTTTTTTTTACCACAATTTTCAACTATTTTCGTTACGCTCACCAAATTATTATTGTTTTTCACATGTTTGCAAGGTGCAGCTTTGAAATTTGTAATGTTTTACACCTTTTATTTGGTAAACATAAATGTAATAAATTTTTCCACAAAATTCCCTAATCCAATTACACAATCAGCAGCCACATTGCAGACCGCAAACAGCTTTGGAAGTGAAAATTCTTGTCCATGCAACACACAGGCACACACTAACACACATATGCTGAAAGATTTCTCATCTGTCCAACTGCCCAAGGAGTCTTCTCTTGCCTCACCGGCACAGCCAGTCACGATTTATATCTGCTTTGCAGTGGGCACTTATTCGCTTTTTGTTGTTAAAAATTCCTGGTGGTTTAGAACCAGACTAACAGATAAACATTACATATTTTTACCTAATTTTTGTATACATTTGATAATATATATTTTTATTATAATTTTTTTTGGACTGTTATAAACCTCATATTTAAAATAACATTCTTTATAAAAACCTCATTTTATTTAATCACCCTTGATATTTATTTTTATAAATATTTCTCTCAAACATTTTAAGTGCTACAAGATTTATTTCTATGATTTATTTGGATCCAACAAAAGAGACAATGTTAAATGCACAAAATGAAATTTAACAGTGTTCAAGCTGGTCGAAAAAGCCTGCATGAAACTAGAATTCTGCAGCTTTCTTTGTTTGCAAAATAAAATGGCCGTCAAAATTTTTATGAAGTTGCCTCGTTACTATCAAAGTGCATTACAAAGTGTGCTTATTATGTTAAAGTGTTTCCATATATTCCCTTTCAAGGAAGTCCGAAAATAATAATGCCTTTATGTTTATTATATTTACCTCTTATATAGAATAACTACATCTTTTTAATATTAGATTATATTGTGAAGGTGCAGATTTTAGTTGAGAGCAGACTCTTGGCCTGTTCAATGCTTAACAACATTGGGTAAAAAAATATACCCTACTGTTTTATACCTTCTCATTCACACATACTTACTCTTAAGCTATAAGCTTATATTGATTCACATTTTTTTTTGTGAGTTTGACCCAAATACAGGTCTGCTTTTGCCTTTGTCTCTCCTTAAGTGCTTCTTAGCTGCTGTTGGATACTACTCTTGAAATGTTCTATCTATCGTATTTTGAAGTTGACATCGTCGTTCATCTTTTGTGGGTTAGCTAATCACCTCTCTATCTGCCCGCATCCAGTGTGTTCACGCTGACACGAACCAAAAAAAAAAAAAAAAATGAAATCAGCAGACATTTCCGACTCATTGATTTATTTATATTGACATTGGCGCCAGGAACACATTTAGTCATCTTACATTAATTCGGCACTGAACAATTCTGATGCTTCGCGTATTAAATAGTTAAAATATTTATTTTTCCCGGCATTTCTTTTTTGGTACTTAATTTTCTTTTTTATACACGAAAAAGAGGTGTGGCTAAGCAAACTAAAAATAACTCTTTAAAACGCTTTAAACTATTTCTTCAAATAAGCAAATGCTTTTATAAATATTTCAAATTTTTCCAAAGACGTGTTCAACAACTTTTATATGTGGGCAAGTCTGTCTAGTTTAAATATATTTAAATATTCCAATGCTCAATACAAGGCAATGAAAAGCAAATATTATTTCTACCGAATCCTGTCATCTTGTCTATTTCCTCTTTTGGCATTTTCTGTACATTTTTCACACCAATTGTTGGCACACATCGGCATTTTGCCTCGCTCTGAGCCGATGTGCAGTTTGCAATGGTTGTTGTTGGCCAACATTTACACAGCATGGCTATATGTGTTTGGCAATGTGTCTGTTTAGACATTGAGCTCCACAGTTAATCTAAAGAATATTTTCCCCCAAGTAGATTTAATGTAACTTTAAAGTGGTAACTGAGAGTTGGTTGAAGCATTTCTACTTAGCTTTCAAAGTTTGTACAAACAGTTTTTAGGCACTCCTGGTCACCTTTTTATAAACCACTTGAAGTAAACTTAAAAAATTATTTAAGCTGTAGAGATAACTTGAGTACAAGTAGATATTATTTAGTTGATGATAATGTGAAGCTTAATAAATAAATATTAAGAATTTATTTAGTATTAGAGACGATAAAAAATTACTGTTGACTTTGTTTTTATCACATTTAATTTGTAAATATTTAGAATAAATGTTTAACATTATTACTAATTATATAAAATAATATGAGCAACATTAAAAAAATTAAATGAACATTTTTTTACATTATTTACCAGCAAGGTTCATTTTCCCTGAGGCTTTCGCTTTATTAAGTGTTTTTTATTAAAAATACTTGGAATAGTAAGCATAAATAAAAATGTTGTGTTAAAATAAAGGTACACAGTATATTTTTTTTCCTTTACAACTGCTTTAGCCGTGGTAACGTGGCTGCTGGTCCAGGGAAAAGTGTGTGGGGAAGAGTGGAAGTAAGCTTTGGAAAATCCGCTTGTAGCAGCGAACCAACAGAACAAAGAGCACTAAAGAAATGCAGTAGACACGTGTAGACTATAGAAACAATTAAATACTTAAAAATTAATTAAACATGGCTTAGGGAATCAGCGAACGGTCTGCCAGAGGATTATAATATCTGGAATTTTATCATCACAACAAGCACAGTTGCAAATAGACACTATAAAGTCAAACGCGTTATTAGCAGGTAAATAACTTTCCCGTTTATTATTTATTTAAGTCGGTTCACAATTCTCATTAATTAGCACTGCAGAAATGCATTTCTTGCGGCTTAATGCCATCACTTTGACTGGCCACCGCAATCCATAATCCTCAGTTCGCAGTTCGCAGTCAGTGGATTATTATGCTGTTCCGCATCTGAGGTAGATGTGCAGTAATTTGTAAATTCCAAATTAATTCGCATCCCTGCGATCTAAAGTGGAAAATCACAATTTTCATTTTGATTACAAAAACTAAAACTAAAGGCACCAAATTTAATAAAAATTAAGAAATAATAAAATTTAAAATTCATATGGAGACAACCGTATTTCAAATATGCTTTGAAACTTGATGAACAATTTTTAAAATGTATAAAATGATTTTTTTTGTATTGTTTGTTCACCTTTATTTTTTGCGCCTCATGGGAAACTTTATATGAGAGGTGCAAAATTTATCAATTTCATGGAAGTGTCAAGCTCGTCGTGCAAACAGCTAAGAGTTGGTTATTGAAACTTCTCCTCTAAGGTTTGTTTACAGCTTTGTTTATAACCATTGTTTGTTATGCTGGTTAAAAGTTTTTCCATGGAGTGTAACGTAAGCAGCAGCTGAGGACTCGTCATGCATTTTTTGAGAAACTCAGGCTTTTAGCTTTAAGTTAGCATATGAAAGTTAGCATTTCAATTTTGGTAAATCCTTACAAAAAAACCTGAAAGAAAAAGCATACTTTGACCTACAATCAAACAGACACTTTTCGACAAGTTTCCTAGGTGCATAATGGAAACAGAAGTGCACTCGCCGTCAGATGGTGGCTATGCATAGTCAATGGATGCCATTTGATCGAATGCAATTGCCTATATTGAGGCATCCAATTGGTGCACGGTAAACATGATGGCAAAACAGGATAAAGAAGAGAGAGGAAGCACCTCTTTGTAAAGGCCAGCTACTGTAGCGATAAGTGGGTTTTGGCTTCACTGAGTAGTTCAGCGGTTTCCAGATTCATTTTCATCCTGTGCAATTAAAATGGGTGGTTGCATTGGATCCTCTGCTATAGTTTGTATGATTTGCGAATTGTAAAGTTCTTTCTGCATAGGCAAAATATGATTTCAACTCCACAGCTACTACTACCACACTGATTAAATGAGCCTAATTATACTTCTGCCCGAAAAATTATCAAATTATTCAAATTCAAATTATCCTATTGACATTGGGTATTTATGCACGGAATTTACATTAGGTACTTATGTCTACTCATAGGTGGCATTTAGACAGATTTTTCGTAAATTTATTTAATAATAAAAATTACAAATATGTATTTATATTTTTATGAACACATAATGATGTATGCTTATCTGAGTTTTTTTTTTTTACATTACATGAAGTCAGCAAGGATCATTCACCTTTATTTTCTGCGTTGAACTTCAGCGAAAATAGTCACATTTTTGGTTTCCAATTTATTCTACAATTAATTGTTTTTAATTAATTTGTAATTGGTATTTAATATTCGATTATCTATTTGTTTTTGTGGTCTTAGTTAAAAATTTTTTTTTTTTGATTATTTGTTATTATTTATTCAATGGGTTAAGCGATGACCAATTGTAAATGATAAACACTTCACAAAAAAAAAGTAAACCAAACAATTGAAGGCATAAATTATAATAAAAGCTGTATTCAATTATGTTTTCATTATTGTCCAAAAATGTATGCAACAATTTATACAATTGTGTTGGTTTTTTGTTGTACAAAATGAGATGAGATGTCACGTGCTCAAAACAAATAACAATTTGATTATTAATAATATGGAATGTACGTGTGTAATTCTGTCAAATTTATATTAACACATAAATTATTCTATTTGGGTAAGTCACCTATAAAAATTTTATATTGTATATTGATATCGATGGCAATCTATGATTGATTACGTGTTAAGTTTTCAACTTTAGTGGCACACACGTGCGGATATAGACATAAATAACAATGTATATGTTAAAAGGGTGTTTTTCATTTGATTATTTTACTCTGATCTATTTAACATTCATTTTTATTGACAGATACCCAAAATGTTACCTTCATAAAATACAAATAGAAATATATCCTTCATAAATTACTGTCATGCCTGCTCTACACCTTTGTCAATGATTTGATTCAAATATTTATTAGTGTTAATAAACTAAATATGAACCCAATCCCAGCCACATATAAATTCATTTGGGTACATATCTGACAGATATCCTTTCAAGTCAAGTGGCGTGTAATATATTTAAATGTTCTAGACAGCATTATCGATTCAGTTATAACTAAGCATCCTCAAATTGTATAACATTTACTATTCTAATATGCCATTGGATTTTTTTTAAGTCGACCATAAATGGCTAAAAGCAGTTGTTATGGTTCAATGGATTCTTTTTTTACATTTCCATATCAATATATTATTTGTGCTGCCATCATTTCGATCCATTATATTTCGATTGTGTTGGCCACAACTGAAGCAGGCAAAGGAGAAAACTGCAGAATGGGTAATAACTAAAGGCTGCGACTTATTTAAATTCAAAACATGTACACAGAGACTCAACTGCTCAAAGTGATGAACAGCCAAATACATACATAGTTCAATGTACATATTTGCATTGCTTGGGTCGTTGCCGAGCAATGAGGGTATAAATTTTTATCCATGTTTGGTCCCTGCACGATTGGCTGAACAAGGAGAATATCATAAAATTTGACACATTTAATGGCCAGACGAACGCCTCTAAATTTTTATGCTTACAAGCGCACAGAAAATCAATCAATTATATTGAAAATAGAAGAATTATATACTTTTGTACTTAGTTTACTGTTATACATATTTAATGTATTTTTCTACTTAGTTTAATGTTATACATATTTAATGTACAGTCTGCTGGAATAAAATTAATTTTGTTTTTATTATCAATAAAAAGTAGTATCATTAAATTGTTATTCTCTTAAATTAATGTATTGTGTTTTTTAAGGAGTTATTATAAATATTTGTATGGAAATGTTTTGTAATTAATATATTTCGTACGAGAAAACCCATTTACAAGAGCTTGTAATATCGACTTGAGAATTTAATTATACACGTTGGATGAGTTTCTTAATAATTTTAATTCAATTTAATTCATAAATTCAAACAAACTTTTCGAAGACTTTAACTTATAGCCGTTAGTTAAGGGTATCTTCTAGTCGAAATCTCTCATCGAAACAATTGAAATCTAACTCCATGTGATTATGGTAATGTTGTTCGAACAAGTACTTGTTATATATAATTAATTTTCAATTAGCACCTCAACAATCATCAGTCAAGGCCCAACCAGAACTAATAATGAGCTGAGAAATTAGTGGCATCAACATAACAAATGCAATGCACACAAATAAACAAACAAGTATATACAAACAACCGGCAGCACGTGCCACGTGGCAGACATCTTACTTGGATGCGTGACTTTGTATTAAAGAAGGTAATTCCTCCGTTGACAGGTTGTATGAATAATGTCACTTACACTGTGCACAAACCCAACAATACAAACATAA
Organism: Drosophila demipolita; assembly: GCA_035042405.1. Taxonomy (NCBI): domain Eukaryota; kingdom Metazoa; phylum Arthropoda; class Insecta; order Diptera; family Drosophilidae; genus Drosophila; species Drosophila demipolita. Next base: position 1,398,809 of record JAWNLI010000069.1, read on the forward strand.
GCAGAATTGCCAACTTGCGTAGTCTGTCTCAAGTGGCTGGTAATTTATTTCGCACCTCTTGACAACGACTGACAAATGACGTGATAATTTGGCCAGACTTTGTCTCTGGTATTGTAGTCCCATCCCACATTCATCATCATCATCATCATCATCATCATTATAATGTAGCTGTTGACTGTGAATACTAATTAGATTTTCGAAATTCCACGGCGCACTGACTAATCGATTAATAACTGATTCCAAGCAAATTCTGATAAGATTTGCATATATAATTATAAAACTCAACTCATCAGATTTTCATTTTAATGCAGCGACAAGTTTATTCAGTGCGGTGATTGGTGATTGCAATTCTATATAACTATTCTTAGGAATATTTTATTAATTTTTAATTAGTGTTCTGCTTGTGTTATGATTTAAATGAAGTGCAGTAGCATATTTTTAATTAATTTTTGCAGCCGTATATCAAAGTGTTTAATAGAAAGTGAACATTTGCCACTGCGTATTTCCTTTCCACTTTATGAAAATTACCGCATTTTCAACTGTTCATGCAGAATTAATATGAATAAAAAGGACTTCGATATGTTGAAAGAAATTCGCACCTGAGTAAATTATTGCCAATGAAATGACAGTTTAAATTTAAAACAAAAACTTAAAGCTTTGATTTCTCCATATCTGAAACCAGTAAAAATCATTGTTGAAAATATTAATTTATATAAATCATTATACATAAAATTAATAATCATTGAAAATAAATAAGCCATGTTAGAATTACAAGAATTATGTTGCTCTTTTGACAGCTCTTCCATTCATGAAATGATTATTGAAATGCTTTTCTTAAGAACCGGAAGTGGAAAGACAATGAAATTGCTTGCTGGGCCGAGACGAAATGAAAATTCAGCAAATTGTCACAATGGGAATGCTAATCAAGAAAACTCTGACCAGGAAATAATTAATTTCAAAGCGACGGTAATCGCAAGAAATTATCGCTTTAGAAGGTCGAAGTACATTTTTTACTTTTCAATTGTCTTGTGTGTTTAAATTCTGAATTTGGTATGCTCTGCTTAAATATTAATCCAATAAAAAATATGCATTTAATTAATGTTCTTCAAATAAGAAACATAACTGAAGCTTAACAAAATGGAAAGTCAAGAATGCAGTGGATGGACTCAGAAAGTCACCGATGACGTCGCTTGCTGAAAATGTTATATTTTCTTGCGTCACCTGCCAAAAATCATATTTCTTTCTTTAATGTTCAAGTGCATTAAAAATTGAATCTTAATGAATTTTTTCAAGTCGTTTGAAATTCAAAAGACTGCAACAGCTGCTGTTTTTGTTGCTGTGCAGATTTGCATAATTTTACAACTGGCCTGTAAATTTGTCATCAAAAAAACTACCAAACAAATGTCAGCAGCTGTGGCACCAAAGTTTGTCCGTTATCGGCGTTATCCTTTTCATTCAGTGTTGCACGCCTGCTGACGCATCCTTTTGAATGAGCTTAGTCATGTGGAAATGCTGACAAAGTTATAATAGCCTCCCAATGCACATCAAAAGGTGCAAAGGATTTCTAAAAGGAAACAACATTAAATGCATGTCTTGGATAGTTTTAACGAGCTTTCCGGCAGCAAAGAAAACTCTTGTAATTACCTGAAAGTAAAGTTTAAATTATAATAACCCCAACAACTACTGTTTAGGCTTTAGTGAAAGAATAAGTTTCAACATCATCATCAAGTTAGCTTTAAACATACCACTGTTTAAATTTAATATTATTCATACTTGATGACTGCAAGGAAACATCAAGATTAACCCAACAATAATATTTGCGAATGGCTTCGTCTTTGTTTCGATTAATGTTCCACAGCTGCATGGATACAAGGACTCTGATGTAGAAACATACAATAACAATAATAGTTGGCGAACACGACTAGACTAAAATGCAATTTGCGTATTTACGGTTGACTCTAAAATAGAATACGGAGTCGCGACAGCAATGCACGTGCAAAACCGGAAGTATGTCTGGCATACAAACTTCCTGATCCTGGCAACTAATTCCAGGCGGAAGCTTATATAGCAATGCAGCGGAAGTGTCCTTGCCTCATCAATGTATAAATGTGCATTCTCCAAAAAAAGAAACATTTGCAGGAGGAAAATATTTTATGCAAAGCAGCACGCTAAGTTATGAATAAAAACTGAACTATCTGTTTAATTAGAAAACAGCAATACTTGTATATACATATAGGAATTTAGAAGAAAGTATGAAAACTCAAACAATCTTAACTTTACCTGTCAAGAGGAACACTCAGATTAAAGATTTTTATTAACACCAACTTTATTTGTCCAGTTTCATAGTTAAATGAATTACTTAAATACTTTACGGTTCTCGTTTTATATTAAATATACTTTGAGCTCAGATGAGCCTCGCACGAGAAATCCAATAAAAGAAGACCAAATTATACAGGAGTTGGTAGTCCGCATTCTCATTGCCCATTGCACATCGGTCTGCAATTGAATTAATTAAATTTTCAATGTATTTTTTTTCGCTTTTTGCCGTCTCTTAAATGCAAATTTATTGGGTTTCACTGCTCGTGAACGAGTCGCAATAAAATGCTCTTTTTAACTTGCAATTGGCATTAATGGCTTGAGAAGACCAAACAAAAGTCAACTAACGAAGCCCAATTTAAATCGTCAATATATATAAATGCAATATTGAATGTTAAAAGTGAGTTGAGCTTATGTTGTATTACATCCATTAAAAATGCGTACAAAAGGTGTAGCACTCAAAATAACAATATATTTCTTCACATATATGTCTGCTCATTTTTTTCAGAAAAATTGCGATCTTCTACTTCAATCTGATGATCGATAAATATATCATATATTTTAAGTCCTCCTCACATTTGGGTGCAAAACTTTTTAAAGTGAAAGTTGCCAATTAAACTATTATCTAACTAACATCTAAAGCTGTCTTACACTTTTTTAAAAAGGAAATTCTTAATTTGCAGTAAAAAGGGATAAATAAATTAAACACATAGTCTGCCTTTTAAAAGCAGAATCTAAGTACATTAAACAATAATTAATTAATTTATTGAAGTTGATTTTTGATCTTTTATTGGTTTATGATAACTTTTTAACCTTTAATAAACAAAATAATGGTTAATTATGTGTCCGCCTTGTTGATATTGAATTTAATTATATTTAAATAAATAATGAGCTCTTGCGAAATTAATACAAAAGTTATTCCATAAAGCGGATATAATTTGTCAGTAACAAACTCAAACAACAAAACTGGGGCACATCAGTCATTAATATTGATTTTTATTAGCTCTTTAAAGTATATATATAAAATTGGGTTTTTTTTTTGCCACTTATTGGGTACTTCTTAGTTTTGTTATCAAATAGCATGGTTTTATATTGACTTTACAATATTCTGTGATGATTAAATAAATATTCAATAGTGTGATAAACTTCTGTTTTTATCTATTTGTTTTTAAACTCCCTCTTTCATTCTGACTGAGTTACGTTATTTATTTATTCGTTTAATTGTACATACCAAATCTGTTGTAAATCGCACATTAAGCGAGCAAATAGACAGTATTTAGGTTTATAAATGTAACCCTTGACAAGTGACAAACGCATTTCAAGAGTTCACTTTTATTATTGTTCTGTTTTAATTAAAATCGTGTAGAATTGTTGTAAGGAGCTGGTTAGTATGCCAACTCAAAAGTAACCCTTGTCAGAGCATCCTGGCTTTTATTTATATAATACAGAAAAACATGTCCTTGTAAAGTATTAGATTCAGTATAAACTGTTTTAACGACCCATGCAAGTACTTTGGTAAATCAATATGGAGTTGAAGTTTGAAAATCATTATACGACAAGTCGACAACAAATTCAGCATATATCTTTATTTAATTGGGTTTAAAATGCAACAACTGGAGTATTTATAATAATAATGTGTTGCTTTTCATTTGTATGATATATGTTATGTATTTCAGCTGAATGATTGTTTTATATATTTTTAATTTTATGTGAACTATGACACACTCAAAATAGGCTCTGCCTTCGATGTGAAATAAGCTTCACAGTATACTTTTTATGAGGCAAACAAAAAGCAATATATTTTCTAAAACTCTACAAGACTCAGTAAGGATGCTCTCCTGGAAATCGCTCATTCTTACCATGATGATATTTTTGCTCAACGATCTGTGGCAGGAATTGTTTGTGCATGGAGTGCAGAATCAGACCGAAATGGAATTGTCCTGGTTGCAGGAGCACCACCTAAAATCTGACTTCTACTGCTGGCAGACAACGCAGTGCAGCTATGTGCAACTAATATTTCATAGCCTTCTGACGCTGCTCGTCTACAATGTGGTCCTTATTATTATTGGGTAAGTGTTGAATTTCTGTTTCGCCATTGACATAATGCACAATTTTCTTATTTTAAAGCTGGCATCTTCACAGCAGCGTTTCCTGCAGAGCTGAGCGCATGATATTGGTTATCCAGCCTATTACTCGAAAATGGGAGCCTGTTCCATGTGATGTTACTACTCTAGTGGAGCCACCTTTGCGACCGCCACGTTGTAAGCGACACAAAGCGCCAAAGCCTCCGTCACGTCAACTGTGTAACATCCCTGAGGCGTATCCCAGCCAAAAGGATCCCTCTTCAGCAGTGCAGGTGTGCTGCTGTTCGGATCGATACAAGAGTTTGCGCAGAAATCTAAAGCATGTGCTCGAGAGATTGCAGCAGGAACAGTCTCTATCCTTATCTCGGCCCAACTCTTCTTTGCCGTTTCCGTTTTGCAATCCTTCACGCTTGAGTGAACTATCCAGCCAGTCATCGTCGACTGGTTTTAACCTGGAACTACCAAAGCAAAAAGCCAAGTCTCGAAAATTGTTTCGAAAGCTGCTTAAGCGACTTGCCAAACCCTTTGGAAAAAAGGAAGCAAACGCAGTTTGCATAAACAGCAGCAACCACAACGCCAAAAACAGCTGCAACAAAACTGGAATACTGCATCCAATCTGGCAACGTATTAAATTCCGATACAGTCGCAAGCAACGATTCGAACATCAATTGCCATCAAGTAGTAGTTCGGAGTCGGATTGCAGCTCCATTTGCATATATGCCCATTGAGATTATAAATGCAGATCTCAATATATCGGAATACCCATGAAGACGCGTACACATTTCAGGAGGAATATATATTTTTTAACTTTATTGAGCTACACAAAAGTATTGAGAAAAACACTTCAAACCATCTAAATAAACTTTTTAATTATGTTACAAAATTACAAAAAAAAAATGTATACACATAAAATTCTAATCATTCGTTTATATTTGATTCTTCACATTTTATCTGCAGCTCATTTGAGCCATAAATTAGGTTTTAATAATAGATGCTTAGTCCATTTGCACATAATAGCATTGGGAAATGTGCCTCAGCTCAGAAAGCCGAATCCACACATTTTGGTCAATTTCATTTAAGTCAAAAGCTAAACTGAGAAATGCGCACTTCAACTTCGAAACCAAATTGCTGGAGCCAGGGACGAGCTGTGATTTTTGCTGCCTAATTTGGCATGTAAGGCATGTAAAGGCCTTGGGCCTATTGCTATTGAGTTTGTTATTGTCAGGGGCAAATCCTTCTGCCATTGGCGTCTAAGGGATGTGTGGGCTCATAATATTGACGCCCAAAAGCCAAGAATGCCTGATACACACCCGCACATGACTGCACATTTAATCCACTTTTATTTCGGCTTTCGGGGTCTGTGACCCTTAGTTGTAATGCTGATTGTGTTGACATACTGACTGTTGTTGGCGAACTGGTTACTGAATATTTAATGGGCTCTCCGGTTGTAGTTACCTTCACCAAACTAAGCCCAAATACATAAAAATTCAATTTGATTTGTACAAATTGACCAGCACGTTCAATCCAAATCTTTGAAACACACACGTGTATGACGAATCCACATTTATCTGTCTGTCCAAATTCTGTTGCAGGCTAAAAGCTAAAAAGTTTTATATTCCTTTCTATGTAACATTGAATACCTAGATGTTCAACTCTAAGTTTTGCTGAGCTGTCAAGTTTTCAAACATTTTTTTTTTGGTTTGCAAATGCTGCTTTTTTATGTTAAATGCCCCAAAGGTTACGCACTCCTTTCCTTAACTTAGAATTCTTGAAGATGCTGTAAGAGATTTTGAATTAATCTCAATAAAACACATTGCAAACATTAAATTTGAATTTTTATGTGGGTTATGTCAATAAGCAATAAAAAATCTTTCAATATATTCATATTTTATGACGTTAACTGAATTTGATTTAATTCAAGTTTTTATGATTTAATTTACCTTGCTGAAAGTCTAAGAACTTTGATTGTGCCTGCTTAGCAATTTTTTATTTTCATTCAAATGGCATTATTTTAATTTTTGTATTGCTCGTTAAAGTAAATTGTCATCTTCCTAACCCTTTTCAATCAAACATAGCTATTCGAAAAACCAATGAAAATATCCACAAGTTGAATATTTGACTATTTGTATGTATTCAGTTTATAGATGGTCACTCCTAATGTAGTTAACAGAATGTAATTTAACATCTGTACAGAACGCAGATATCGATATTGATATCGATCGTTGTTAATTGTGTGATCACAAAGCTTAATAAGAAGATGTGCATCGTTGTGAAAAAAGTAAAATTAGCAGACGCATAATTTAATTTTGACTGCTACAGTTTGATTAGACGAAATTTTGTATAAGTTTGAAAGTTTTGCAGATGTGTTATTTTACATATGTGTGTTGTGTCAGTGAATACTGAAAATATTTTGCCGAAATGACTCCCGTATGTTAAAGAATGCTGCAACTACAGAAGTAAACAGCTGTTATTAGCCGTTAAAGGCAGTTGGGTAAGTTTGCGCCTAGAAGAACTTAAAGTCTTAACATTAATTACATTTAGCAGAGTTGCAATTATGTGGTATCCCTTTTTAAGCCATTTCTTGGGCAACACGCACGTGTTACCCTCACTTTATTGCTGTACAAATTAACGCTTTGTTGAGTTGCTCAGATTTGCATAATTAAATAAGCCGCTCGCCAACGAAACATTTCTTAAATGCTGTCCGGAGGGTTAAATTTGTCACCTTTGTGTAAACAGGAGCCGCATCTTTCTTTAATTAAAGAAAGATATATATATATATATATATTGATGTAACCCTTAACTGATAGGCGTGTTTAAACAGCTATCATTAACAATGTGCTATAAGTGCTGTATAAAATGGTCTCCTTAATTCAGGTGCCTTACATTTTTATTTGCTCTGGTATATTTTCTGTTTGTTAAGTCATTTTAAATGAGACAGTTTTAGAATTTTGGCCATAGTTTATATTTATTTTATTTAATATTTGAAGCATTAGTTACAAATTACACAGACATGCTTTAAGTTAACAGCTGTTTGGATAAAGGTTTGTCGTGAAAAGCGGTTTTTTTGGTGTAAAAAAAAACAGAGGAAAATTATTGAAAATAATTAGAAGAACTCATTTTGATAAAAGTTTTTTCATGTCTTCGATTTAAGCCTCTTTTAAGTCTACAAACATTTGCCTTTATTTGAAAAATATATTTACACAATGTTTTCATAGTTATTATTCACATTGTGCGCTTCAGTAAACTGTCAGGATATATTCATACATTAATGCATAGACATAAAACATTATTTTAACGAGCAAAAAATATGTGTTATCATAACAGCAAACAGACACAAATAATAATAGCCGCAATATTAATGAGAGTATGCTAAAATGGGTCACAAGAGACCACAAGCTGCCGAGATTTCTCGAATTTGGGATTTGTAACATTTTTATTTTGCTACACTCCAATTAAGTGACGTATTTGCGAATATTAATCGAGCGGTTTAATCATTTGCCTTGCCAACAAAAGAAATCCCATAATAGAGTAAACAAGAAAATATAAATGTTTATGCGTAAATAAAGGTGACTCATAAAACGAAATTCAAGACTTGGGCTTGGAGTGTATAATTTAAATATTTCTGGTTCTTGTGTGCTGAAGATGTAAATAAAGTAAAAAGTACATGACTTTGGCGCTTATAAATTTAAATAGGAAAACATTAAATATTTGTTTACTTTTCAAGACACAATAACAGATCTAAGTGGTGCGGAGGCCACTTAGCTGCTTCAGTTGGAGTCCACTGATGGAGTGAACAATTACTCAGTAGTTAGATCTGTGTTTTTTACACCTCAAAGCGTGCTAAAAGTGCCACTCAATGAATTCATGCAAATCTGCAATGGCCTTGCTTTTTGTGGGCTTAACATGCGTCATTGGGCGGCAAAGTGCGTCAAATGGTTGCCCAGTACAACGCCACATTTCCGCTGTCTATGCAAATATGCAAGTCCGCCAAAAGGCAGCCAAATCAAATGGATACAAAGAACTAAAACACAAAAACGCACATAAAAACGACTTTTGCTGACAGCAGCAAAAACCAATGAAACATTTTTTAAAAGCAAACGCAAAAACAGTTTTTTTTATAGCCAGCTTTGGCTTGTTTGTTTCCGATTTTTTGCGGATCTGTCGCTAAAAAGGGGGGAAAAAATTATCAGGTAAAATTCAAGCTAATACGGAATAAAAAATTTTAAAAGCTTAACAATTTTAAAGAAAAATCTTGACTCTCAGTTCATATATATATTTTTAGAATACCATTGAAAATTTTACTTTAAAAATGAAGTGAAATTGAAAGTCATCTCAAAATAAAACTTAGTTTCTGAATTATAAACAATTAAATTTCAATTTACAACATGCCGAAATGTCAGCTGATAAAATTCAAGCGATTGTATTTTGCAGTCAGCTGTTTACATTGCCTGTCTGTTGCACTTCAAGTAAGTGCAACAGAACACATTTCATGTCAAATATTACAGCGCAGTGAATACGCCGTGTGGCAACCGCAACGTGACATGCATAAAGCCAGCAAAATGAAGCCATAACCTCAGCAAAAGCGGCTGCCATATTTTTTTTTATTCACATATTTGCTATTCCAGAGGCACTCGCAGCGAGACTGGCAACTGTAGCTCTTACATTTTAGTGACATCTGAAAACAAAAAGTAGACATATTCATGGTTTTGTATGCAGCTTTCCGGCTAAGTCATCTGGATAATTGCAGTGCGACGTGCTGCGTGCATCATCATGAAAAACTTGGGCATTCAACCTGATTCAAAAGCAATCAAAGACACCCAAAGCAATCATCTTTATGGATATAAATACGTATCTTTTTTTTTTTTTTAGCTCCTCGTGTGATTTAAACCTTCTCCTTTTTTCCCGTCATTTACAAAAGTTTTAAAAAAAAAAAGATTTAATTCCATTAAATAATTGATGATTAATATATGTTCAAACAGATTTCGCAGCTTTTACTTTTGCTTTCGTTACGCTTAAAAGTATGCTAGAAAAAATACATATAATTTAATTTTAATCCTTTAAAAAATCATAATGATGTTTCAGACGAGAAAGCCTTTCATAAATTGCAGAAGTCGTTGAGTGCATTTAATTCTATGGATATCATCTAGTTTAGACTTAAACACGACACTCACCTATGCAAGGTGGTTGAAACTCTTAACCCCAAGAGTGGTATAAGTTAACTTAGCTTTATGTGTATGTGTTTCGTGTGAGCCAACTACTGACAGGGCTAACAATGTTAATAGACATTGCTCAGGGGTTGGGTCTTAGCTGGCTCCTTAACCAAGGCCAAAAGTTAAAGTTGCCTAACCGTTGTTCATGAAACGAATGAGTGCACAATGAGTGCATTTTAAATGTCGACTGCTTCTGAAAACGGGCTCAAAACTGTGGCTTGTTGAACAACTGCGAAAGCCACTTATAACAAATCTGCTATATCTCAGTGGTTTTGAAAGATGTTCTTAATTCCCATGATAGATTTTCAAATAGATATATAATCTCTGAGCATCAAACAGCATTATAATATAACTAATAGTAAAAGTATATCCAAACACCCAAAAATGTAATAGTAAACTAAATATTCTTTTATTTTTTTGCTTTAATTCATTATTTTAATTGTATGTTGCTAATGTGAAAAGAGGCTTAGATGCAGTTGCAAGTTTACTAGTTTTAGTTTAGTTTAGTTTCTCTATTTTGACATTGCCGAAAAGAATAGATTATAGAATTTCTTTGAAATTATTTACATTTACATTTTTCTCCCATTTTCCATGATGTGAAGCTGCGAGTTTCGCAGTCCACTTTTACAATCGCATCAACTGGGAAAATACTTGGTCAGAGTGTGAATGCTTAACATGGGAAGTGACGATCAATAAAACATGTCAACGAAACAGAAAGCAATTAACAAACATACATGCAACTGTTATATATTCAAAAATAACAATTTTCAACAACAATAAACACATCTGTTTGCCATACTTCAATTTCACTCTGTGGCCGGAGAATCGCAATCTAAAACCCACCACAACAATATTGTTCATATGTTCTACATATACAATATATATAAATGTTATATATTAATCACTTCGTATCACAAATTGAATATTTCTTGCTTTTCGACCTGTGCTTATTTCGTGTTTTCTCGCAACTTTTTGAATATATATTTGAATAAATTCGTAGTAAAATATATTACTCATAATAAAATTGGCAGAGTAATACATAAGTGCGTCGATATAGCAATAATATGTGTAATATGTTTCCCCAATTAATTAAAAAAAAAAAACTCATGTATATTACACACTAATTAATTTTAGTCAAGTATTTGAAGTGGACTCTGATAACAAATGACACTTGAACCAAGCTCTGTAAAAGTGTGGCACAGCTGATGAGAGCTAAAAAAACTCTCGTTTCAGTGTGTCTTATCTGCAGCAAAAGTAAATACAATGATATGCCTAATATATACAAAATACAAGTGTGTTTAATCCGAGAATTTCTAATGTGAGCATGATTCCAATTATTTTGACTGTTTGTATTTAGTTTTGTGTTGCGAGACCAGACGAACTGTTGTCAAATACGTGCGACATAGAAAAAAAAAGCCGAAATGACGAAAATTTTATTGGTTTTATTAATTGTACAAATATTATACATACATATGGCAAAAGCGAACTTTGGGGAAATTATAACACTTCAAAAGCAATTAAAAAAATCTTACAGTGACATTGAAAAATTGCAAGCCATTTATCATAGAAAAATAAAAGATGAAATTAATTCGGAAATAAACACCGAAGTGAAGGACCTAAAAACAAAAATAGACCATGAGCTGTCAAAGTGCCAAAATAAGAATTCTGCCTTGGAAGAGCTCAACAATTATTATGCTAACCAAATCACAAAATTGCTGGAAAATCTAAATGTTGCCAACATGAAGGATCGACAGATTGAAGATTGCCTTGCGAAAATTCACACCTTAAACACACTCGTCAGCGATCAGGCCAAGCAAATTGAACTTTTAAAATACGAGGTGTCGGAGAAATCACAAATAATCGAAAATATGAAGAGCAAAACAAATGACGCTGATGATGAGATTAACAATTTGGAAAATATTGAATCTACGCCTAATTTTGTGGCTAGCAGCTGTCTGGCATTTGGCGATTCCAATGATATACATTTAATAAAGGTCGACGACGGAGATGCTTTCAATGTGTCCTGTGATTCTCGACTAAGCGGTGACGGATGGACCGTTGTCCAGCGTCGAATCGATGGAAGCGTTAATTTCAACTGCCTCTGGCTGCAATACCAGGAGGGTTTCGGTAATTTGAGCGGCGAGTTTTTTATAGGCCTCGAGAAGTTGCATCGCATGACAACTGCCCAGCCCCACGAGTTATACGTGCACCTAACTGATTTCGACAACGAGAGCAGCCACGCCTATTATGATAACATAATTGTGGGCCCGGAGAGCGAACAATATGCACTGACCGCTCTCGGCGAGTACTCCGGCAATGCTGGTGACTCAATGCGCGATAGTCAGGACCAAAAGTTCACCACCATTGACAGGCACAACGATATAAGCAAATCTAACTGTGCCGTTATCAGATCCGGTGGTTGGTGGTACAACAACTGCGGCATGAGGTTGGTCAGCAATCAAATGATTTATTTATATTTATTTTATTAGCTTTTTTATTATGTGTTTTGTTGCACTTTCAGCAATCTCAACGGACAGTACATGGAGCGTGATGTGTATTATGATAGATCCGAGTATGGCATTTTTTGGGACGACTGGCAGGGACCGGGATATAACCTAAAATCAGTGCAGATCATGATCAGGCCAAAGTTGGAATCAATTAAATAAATATTTTTGTGGAAATATTAAATGTTAGACTTGTAAACAATGCGTTTGTAAATATGTAGATCGGATTTCGAATATATCAGATTATTATTGATACCTGTCATTAAATCCATAAACTTTTTATTATTCTAGCAGTCTACATAGATAAAATAATACAGTCAAATTATTACCCTTTTGATCATACAACTTTCATTTGTGCAACATGCAAAGTCTGCTTGATAAGCGTGTCACAAGCAACGGCTAATATCCAACTGGGACAAAGGTATTACGCCATGTTGCACGTTCTGGTAGCTACGTGCCACAATACGGTCATGTTTAGTGGCAACAACAATGCGAAGACAAAAGGTCATGCGAACAGGCGACGAGTATTGTTGCAACAATCCCATGGGATTTTCCATCATTCGACCTCGTTACAGCTGTTGCTCCATATTTGAGAATACGGTTAGATAGCGAAATAGGCTAGAAATAAGTTAACGGCATGGCTCCTCTGTGACAGGCCTTTTGCAATCTGTCATCAATCAAATGTCAATTAGGGTAATTATGCACCACCTTTCAGAACACGAGTTTTACCTTTAAACATGTTCTGATTACCCAAACACTTTTTAGCATTTGCCTAAATGGCGCATACGCCTCGTAAAATGTATAAAATGCAATACAGGATTTGTACTGATATTTTCTGTTGCCTTGAATCACTCTCAGCGAGTTAGGTAATATAAAGTTTGGTTTAAAATAATATAAAAAATATAACCATTCAACAGAAAAATATAATAACACTTGTAAAGCGTGCATTTGTTTAAGATAAGAACATACAACTGTTTATCTAAGGATAACTCAAATAACACGAATACCAACTGTATTTCAATATATATATATATAAAAAAAGTGTGCTCCTGCTCAGATGTAAATTTATTTACCTGTACTTGGTCTTATATACACATCAGATACCAGTTGGGCACATATCGCGCATGTGTCAATAAGCGTAAAATCGAATTTTTTGCACGTACGTTGATTTTGCAGTCGGCTTCTTTTATTCACTTGCCTGTTGTCAGTTGTCAGTTGTCAGTTGTTTGTTGGCTGACGAGCTGAAAATTTGTTTACCTTTCACTTTAAGTTACCTTACCCATCAACGCCCTAAGCAGATAAAGCCAATTGATGCAGTTGCTCTTTTGATCTGTTTACCTTTAATTTGCTACATCAAAAATAAGCAAATTGGTTGACAGTTGCAGCATTAAATCTCAGCTTTAAGTTGAATTTGTTTCCTATCCAAAATGCAATAATTTTTAATTTAATCCTGTCTTGGTACAAAATTCAGCAAGTAGCATTTAATGTAGATATTGAGAACAATTATATTAATGTAACTTGGATTTGTAGAATTTGTACTGGCGTTGAGCTATATAGCAAGTGAATAAGTGCTGTGCACTGTCAGATTTCTAATTGATATTTATGAGTAGACCAAAAACTAAATAAGTGGATAAATGTGTTGTCAGCTGAAATGCGTAATGCATGTTCGCTCTATTTATTTCTTTATTTCCCCCCCTCATACATTCCCCCTTCACCTAAGCAGCAGCGAAGGCTGTCTCAATTTTTAGAGCAAACACATCAGAATGCACACTTATCGTGTGAGAAGTGTAAGAAAGCGGAGTGTAAAAACTTTTACATAACTCGGGAGTGCAAATAAATGAAGCCTTACATTATGTGGCACAAAGTGCTATTTGGATTTAATGTGCACGTTGGACTAGAAAATTTAATTACATTTCAGGAAGAGACTGGCGAGAACAGCTCATTTAATGCCTTGAACCTTAAGAGCGAATAATTGTTTATGGTTTTCCTGGTTGTGCGTCGTATGTAAAGTTTCAAGTCAACACAACTTGGAAAACTTTAAGAACTTATTTTGTGCCAACTTTATATAAGTGAAAAAAGCTCGTCAGTGATACAGAAGATGTAGTGGAAAGTCCTTGACAACAAATGCATTAATTCGTGGCAATAACGAATGTTCGTGGAACTGAAAACACTATGTAGACATAATTGCAATAAATAGATTGATTTTAAGTAATAATAGAAATAAACAAAAAACAATATTTTATACATCAACTGCAAATGCAGAATTATGCAATAAATGAGGCTTTGATACAGATTTGCATTGTGGTCAAAGTGTAAATGTTATAAAGTATTATAAACTATAGATTTATTACAGATAAAATGCTACAAATACTTAAAAATTCTAAAATATAAATAAACAATCAACCTTTTCCTTTATTCACATTTTATATTAATATTTTACCATACATATTAGCCTAAATTACGACTTTTTCTTTTCATATTTTACCCGAAATGTATCTCTTCAAAGACCTATTTTGTGAAATTTATTGCTGTATGCACGAATATGCCTCTATGATAAATTTTGCTGACATTTGTATGTAAGCAATAAAAGCCAAATTAGAATTTAATTTTCTAACCAAACAACATCAAAAAGGTAAACAAATTTCTGATAACAACAGGATTAGTCTCCAACTTTTAATTGCTTCATCTGGTCAAATATCTGCACAGTGAGACAGAGAGAAAGTTTCTGATGGTAAAGTAGACGATAAAATCTGGTAATATTTACAGAAGTCTAACAATTATTGTGATTTTAGAGAAATGCCAAAGTTGCTTTGCGTTGACAATTGGAATTCTGGTCTGTTGTCTTTCCAATCAAATACATATTTACTGAAGATAGTCATTAATTTATTTTGCTTTACTGGATACAAAACATACAAAATCAAAATATATAAATTCTTAAAAAATTAAATTTACAATGTCATATTTGCTTCCTACCATGGGCATGATTTATCAGGCCAAAATATACTTAAACTTTAAGTTGGTGTATTAAAATCATTGTGTTCAAAATTCATTTATCACCTTGTCTTTGGCATCATGTTTATATTTGAACAGCAGTCAATTTGTAAACATTGATGATATTGCCATGGGGATTGTTATAATGCACATGATAACATATCCATTCCAAGAAAATCTCATTAAAATCTTTCGCTGTTTATATTGCCTTATGTAAATTTTTACAAAAATTCAGAATGTTTCCCCTGTTTCATATATTTCCATGGAGCAGCTGCAAACTGCCTCAAGCATTTTGTTTAAGTGCACTTTGGTGTTTTATTAAAATTGTTAGCTGGTTGCCATACAACATTGCGAAATGGCTGATATGCGTCTTGTAAGCTACACTGTGATTAATTTTGTAATCTCTGTCCGAAATGAGTTTATACAAATAATATTGACGGTAATGATTAATTTGGCAATCTCTGTCAGAAATGAGTTTATACAAATAATATTGACGGTAATTGCGCACACATTATGTATATACTACAAAAATATTATTACACAGTAGAAAATTGAGTATGTTTTCTACTGTAGAAATATTTTGTTCCCTATGTGCATATTTCCGTTAGTTAAAGCTGATAGCACGGTTCAATTTATTATAGATGCACTTTGAAGTACTTTGGGTTTTTGACAATAAGTTACGGCAAGGGCTAACCACAGTAAATAACAACTACCCAGCATGTGAGCTCATATGGCTGAACCTGATATTCCGTAGGAGCGCTTTTGATAGCAACTGTGTATAATTTGTGAGACAAAGTTTGTCATGCGAACTAATGCAGTTTGTGCTGCGGTTCCACGTTTGCAGTCTGCCTGCCTGCCTGCCTGCCCCAAAAAGTAATCTGCCCTGGAACAGAAATGGAACTGGCACTGGTTGAGAGGAGAACTGAAATATTTGGAAATTTGCATGCTAATGAATGGTGTGAAACCGTTCTAAATTATGACAGAGAGCCATGTGCTATGTGCGTGAGGGCTTACATATGTATGTAAAGGCAGCCCAAAATGTTCAACACTCTCAAGGTAAAAATGCAGCAGCACTGCACAGACTATTACTATTAATTGTTTTGAACTTTTTTGGGTAACAGTCATTTGCACACAACTGTCAATGGCTGAAAGCATTGTTAGTTAAATTCCAATTTTACTTTATGCCGAAAATGTTAGTTTAAATATGAAAACTTTGAAAACATTTGTTAGCAATGCACATACAAAATAAATCAGAAATTTTATTCACACGAAAAGGCTTCAAAAAATTGCATCAAATCTAAGCAAGGGAGGAAATTATCGCAGCCATAGGAAACTATTTTAACAAGATTATTTATAGCATTTCTCACACTTGCAACATACAAGCCACAATTTAGTAAAATGGATAGCAATATGTGCAGCATTTTTCAACCCGAGCATCAGCGTCCTCGATAGTATAGTGGTTAGTATCCCCGCCTGTCACGCGGGAGACCGGGGTTCAATTCCCCGTCGGGGAGAGACTTCTCTATTTTTTTTTTTTTTATTATTATCTTACACATTATTGTTTTTTACATCCATTTTATAAAACATTTATATCTTTATTGATTTGCAACCACGTTTTATTTGAAGCTGTAAAATTCAGTTTTATGAGTGGATTTTCATTTGTATTTCTTTTAATTTTCCATTCTTTGCGGTTTTCATTTCACAGCACTGAAAAACTTTACCACTGCCAATTTTCTCGAACAAAACTTTTTTCTGTCTGTTTTTTTTAAATTGCTGTCAATTACTTTAATTGCATCGCTTTGGGGTGTTTGGTGCCTTATGTGTCCATCAGTTAGCTCTCATCTATTGCTGATAAGTTGTGCAACAAGACAAATGCGAATGTGTATAAAATAAAATTATTCGATATATATTTTATTATGGGATTAATTTCTATTGCACATTATTTATCAACTATATTTGTTCTGTCGTTGTTCAACTAATCAAAGTTGCAATGCAAATTTGCAACTCGGCTTTAATGAGGTGCACACCTGCACGTATTATTTACTGACTCTCACTAATCCGCACACCAAAATTGGTTGCACGTGCCGCACACAAAACCATTTTATTACGCTATTCACCTGCCTCAGTGGCCATTAATCAAGCATAGGTTTGATATTTATGAGCATACTTTGGAAGCGATGAGCAGCACTTGATTGGCATGCAAATTGAATCCTTTTTGCCCTAAAACGATTTGTGAATTGCTATGGTAATACACTCATCGCATTTCAGTCAAAAGATTGATAATGCGCCAATAGCTGATGGCTTTAAACAATTTATCTTCTGTCACGTTGTACTTTGACATTTTTATTGCCTCCCATAAAATAATCGAATATTTATGCATAAGCATTTGCAAATAATTCAAATTTCTTACAATATCCATCTTGCTTGTGAGGTAAATCATATGATGTTGTGGGAAATCAACAAACGATTTTTTAAGCTGCTACATTTTATATTTTCATTCCTTAAAATTAAATATTATATATTTATAAAATACAAACTCGATATATATATTTAAGATTTTATCAAAATGGATGGACAGAATGGAGAATTCATTTTAGATACCGTAAATTAATTTAAACAATGCTAAAGCAAACAATCTGCTGCAATCCGATAACATCAAACACAAATGGAAAATACTTTTGCCATAAGTAGAGAAAATTACATGCGAAACGAAAACGAAGAAGATTTGTCGAAAGCACAGTAAATGGAATAAATTTGATAATACAACTGGAAAGTGCACTTTTAGTTAACATACCCATTCCATGTTTCACAAATTGACAATGCTGGTTAATATTTGAATTGCATGGTTTGCTCTTGAAAAGACCAATTTGGCAGACAGTCAGCTATTCATTTGGAAAATAACTACTCGTTACAAGGAAACTTTTTTGGTTTTTTACTATAGAAACTCAAATTTCCTAAGTGCTTGGCAAGAGTAGGGCATCACAGACTTATTGAAAGGCACCTAAATGCAAATGATTTCTACCTACTAGTTTGAAAATCTAAAACAAAAATTGTTTGTGAACCAAGTGCGCACATGTGACCCTATCTAGCTACCAATTTATAATGTAAGCATTGATAAAAGCAAAATAATGTTAAGCAGTTCAAAGGAGCAATTGCGTCAATTGCCTGACAGCCTGTCTCTATCAAGTTGAGGACCGGATTGAAAAAAAACCTTTCCAGTTCCGCAAAAGGCTGACAACCTTCAGCCGTAAAATGAGACAACTCGCAAAGTAGAACTCACGTATCCAGCAAATATTCCATTTTATGCATATTTACATACACGTGCTGGCAGGTGTGCCAATAATGTACATATGAAAAAGATACATATATATATATATATATATATATATATATAAGCTGCCTTAAAAACAACTGTTGCAACATCGATTTTATTCAAGCGGATTGCACACTTTTTTTTAATAATTAAAGTGCTTTAAACCCAGACGAAACACAGATAAGAATATTTAATAACAATAATAGTAAACAGAATATTCGGATTAATTTTGCATTTATAGTCTTACTAGCCTTATGAGTTAGTAAATATAAAATAGATGGTTTTCGTAATTAAATTTCTGCTGCAAGCAATAGGAAATAAACCAAAGTGAAAGCACAGAAAATTGGAAAGCCAATCTCAACGCTCCCAGCTTATATACAAAAGAAATGACGTATGATTGACTGGTCCAGGAGCCCGGAGGACTTCTACGTGCCAGCAGGCTAATCCCTCCGCTTGAGCTGCTGGGCATCAGAGCTGAATACTGTGGCTATGGATTGCGTCAAACTGCCAACACTTTTGATTAGTAGACCTCAACCACATGCCTCTCTAATATCCTTTAAAAAATTACGTTTTCCAATTAATTAATATTGAAATAATTAAACTAGAATTTGAGGAGCAAAAATTAATTAAATTACTGGCAATTGCCACATTTCAATGGGACAATAAATGTTTACTGGCAGTCAAAATTTTATAGAAAATACAATTATGAAAATGTCAATTTAAATGCTTTTGTTTGGTAACGTTTAATAATTGAACTGTGCTCTTTAGTAGCCAACCAATTTACAAAATATATGCTTATTACAAAAGTGTATTATGTTAAATAAATTGAATTGTAATTATGCACATGGCATTTTAATTAATGCAAACATACCTTTACAATTACATTAGCCAGAAATCGAATTATTGCACATTACACGTGATTAGCAAGACTCATAATTATGGCCATGGCAACGAGAAGTGTGCATTTGCAATCTGCTTCTTCATCCAATTAATTTACCAATGAATAATACATTTTTGGCCCATAAGGTTAGAATTGTGCCTTGACATGAATCTAACAATGGAAGGTATACAAAATGCGAGATAAAAGGAGCGCTCGACCATTGTCTAAGTGCTGTGGACCAAATGACTGGCATTTGTGCTAAACAGCGAAAATCAAGAGGCAACGCTTTGCAACGACAACACAGTGTCGCCCCAAGTATTTACAGCAATTCATTGGCGCGTCCTCAACAGTCGAACAGTCGAACAGTCGAACATTTGAAACAATGGCCAACTGTTGGCGGCGTCTGTCAAATGACATTTATCTCACAATAAGTTAAAGGCTGTCGCATTCAAATTCCTCAGGATATATCTTGACAACCAGACTGGACCACATCACTAGATAAGGTGAATGTTGCCACAGTCTGCAAACTGAAACTCGATTGTCTTATTGTGTTTAAGCTGTTTCCATTTATTTTGTATATGTGAGTTGCCTACACAATCTGTGGCTGTGTAAATATAAAGCAGTTTCTAATTTGTTGAAAGCTATTTTGCAACCTTTGCAAATATATACATTTTGTAGGTAAATCTGTATTACTAAAGTAAGAACGTTTTCTATATCTATATGTTTATACGTCGAATACGTAGTATATGAAAATATCAACATTTTTCATTTATATCAAGATATCATATTATATGTATAACGACTTCAATATGTCGGAAATGTCGCCTCCTTTGCGTATATTATTGCTCGATTCGAACGCAAAAATACATATATTTATGCCTTTTTGCTCACGTGGAATGCTTCGAACTGCTTGTTCAATCTCCACTCGAACGTTATATGTTGCAAAGCACAGCACGCAGCTCATACCGATTCGTATTAAGCAACTGTTGGCACAAACAAATTGTTCGCTTTACAACTGCCACGAGGCAATTTTATTCAAGTGCTTGGCTCCAGCGAGCCGACTGTGCAAATGTGCCGTTTTTCGAACATGCTCGAACGCAAGTGCATGGCAAATACCATTCATCAAAGGGGGTTAAAGGGCACAACAAATGCGCACATGCATGTTAGCTTCAATATTACCAGTTAGAGATATAATTATTATAAAAAAAATACGTATTTACATGTGTAAAAGCTTAAACAATACATATAGAATTGTGTGGTAAGTTATAATAACTTTCAGTTTCAATTATAAAATGGATTATTTTGAAAGGGACAACACACAGATGAGTGTTGCCACAGTTGGCGTACTTAGTTACTATCCTTGATTATTTAACCGTTCAACTAGTTTGTTTTTGTCCGTTATTGCGCTTATGCATAATTTGTGACCAACTTTGTTTAGCGAGTTGCATGTGGTAATGGTGCGACAAGGGTACCAATAATAATATATATATATATATATATAAATATAATTTAATTTATAATTTAATAAGTGAAAAATAGCTTGCACTGCAGTTGACTGCTGCTGTTGCAGTTTTGTTCATTTGTTTTAATTATTGCCATTCGCCGAGTTGAGTTTGTGCATTCGCTAAAATTAATTGCCAGTTCTGAATTTGTTGGCTCATCTTCAGCTCATATTATGCCCAAACAGCCTTTTAAAATGAGTCTCGAAACTTGCACATGTGATTTATGGAGCTAAGCACCATGAAGCAGTGAGTTTTAAACCATGCTTCTGCTAAGAATGTTGGCTTAAACGGTTTTATACTGCTTATGCCACCATTGTTACCGCAGCTATATTCTCTGTGCTATGTTCTTTATGAATTATTTATGTATTGTTCAACTAGCATATTTTGCATGCCAACAAAGATAGATAGCATTTTTGGTAGTGTATTCATAAAAGTTGATTTGATTTTCTGTGACTGCAAAAGCAAAGTTGTAAATTTAATGACAGCTGCTTTTTTTTGCCTGCATTTAATTTAAAAAAGCACTTATCTGTGAAGCCTGATATAGATCCTAATTGATGTACTACAATGGGTCAAGGACGTTTCACCAAGAGTTGCAGCAAATCGATGCTTTGGGCAGTTAAGTGCTTTGCACTAACTTGTTTACCCAGTTAACTATTCACGCATTCACTCTTGACCCCAGTGTGCCACTTTCTGACGCTATTATTCAAATGCGTTTTATTTGCATGACACTCGATATTTGCTCCTGCGTTTTTCATTTTCTTTCTTTTTTTTATTTTTTGGACATATTGTCTGTATTTTTCTGTCATCTGTCATCATTCTTGTCCAGTTGCTCAGTTTTTAAAGGTTCCATGGCCTGAGTTTTTACTGTAGATAGACAAATGGAGATTTTTCACAGCCATAACTGCACTTAATTTAATAAAAAGATATCTATTTGACCTTTAAAGTATTACTAGATTTTTATTTGAAAAATCAAAATAGATGTCAAAAATGGATTATAGGTAAGTGCTAAAAAACTATTGCCATAAATTTGTCTTAAATAAACAAATTTTCAAACCCACCTATTTGAGATTGACATTTTGAATTGTTGAAAAGACGTTGTCTTGGAATATAATAAATAATATATCTTGGCTGCGTTATACAAATGCTCTGTTTGAGTTTGGTATTAAGCTTACTTTGTATTTCTGGTCACATATCTGTTTTATCATGAATATATAAAGCTGGTCTCAATATGCACTTTGCCATTCGACTAGCGAACCAAATTAAGCCAATGCGTCAGACCAAGTCAGAAAGTCATTCAGTAAAAGCAATTGGCTCAAAACCCAGTTCGATGCGCGACTTATGCATAACCAATGAATGACAGAATTGGCGAAGAGATTCTGGATTTTAGCTTCATTCGTGGCTTTTTAACTCAGTGGCATCATTAAATAGCTCAGCATGTCGAGAATCTCACTCTGAGAAGGGGCTTTCGAAGAACACAAAAGTGAGTGTGTTGTGTGTGTGTGTGTGTGTGTGTGTATGGAATATTTTTGTGGAGCATATTGTGTAAGGCATTGGAAAAGCCTTTAATCACTCGGCTGCTTAAGCTGAATAAAGGGATAAAATGTAAGGACCTCTTTATAATACTCTGACAGTCATGTGTGCTCTGAATTTGATATTACGCTAAGCACATAAAACAAAATATTTGAGGAATTTTTATTATTAAAGGTACAATTTTTAAATTAACTGAAAATTGAAAATGCATCAATTTAGTCGATAAATGACTTTGAAATATTATAATTGTTTTTTTTTCCGCGAATAATTTCAATCTTCTTATTATCTTATTGAATTGAGTTATTTACCAAATGGCGAAGCCCTGCAGCCAAAAATCAGCTAACACAAAAATAAAAATTGGCCTACAGCGTCATGTTGGGTTGTCTGGCAATTTGGGTTGTCTGGAAATTACCATGGCAGTAGACAAACGAAATTACCCGTTTAAATATTATTAAAATGATTGGTTCTTTATAACATATAATTGGAATTTGATGAGTTTTGAATTGGCATTGGCAGTATGATAATATTTTATATATTTATTTATTTATAATATGCCACAATATTTTACAATCCGTTTCAACTTCTGTTAATATTTAGCTAAATGTATGCCACAATTTATTTGAAAATAATTTTTCATTTGTTTTAATTTTATTATAATGAAAGTAAGTAGAAGTTTGCTGTACATATAAACTAATAAATGTGATTTTGTAAGTGTCTTTATTATATGGAACACAATACGAGGTAAATCTTTGCTATGCCTTTGACCTGATCACATTCAGGTAAAAGTAGATTACATTCAATTTAGACCAAGTTGTTTTCCTTCTCGAAAATGCATTTGTATGGCCTTTCCATTGATTTGACGGTTGATATGTTCCTATTTATTTATATCTCTCTGAAGCCGTTTTAACCCAAGCTTTGCTTAGCTGCAGCAGTCCTTTGATATCCATTGAGATGCATGTGAACTTTGCCAACCGGTGGAGGAATCCAATTACTTTATGTCACGTGGGAGCGAATGGGGCAACAAAAAAAGTGCACTGCATCTGATGGTGTGGCACGTGTTTTTTGGGTGGCGGGGGGTGTACCCAAAATGAATGATGGCTTTGTGGCAGCTAACGTAGATTTTATGTTGACAACAACTAAAGTTCACAACAGCAAAAGTCATCCCATCTTAATGACTTTCAAATTGCTGCCTAAAGATGGGACAAAAATTGCCTGCCAAACAGGTGCTGGAAATAGTTTTCCCATTTCGGTTAGGTCACATTTCTTAATCTTTGCCTGAGCTCTTAATAATCATATGCAACAGTTATAAAACCTTTATGAAGCAATTTACTTTTTACATAACCAACTTATTACTTCTGAGCACAATTCTTATTTATAAATAATAAGATACACGTGCAACATAAGAAGAACTGTGCTGCAGAGTGTCCAGAAAGCTGTGTAAGTAAATGTGATTCCAAAATAGGTTAATGGTAGTCAAGTGTCCTATAAAAATATATATATAATATAAAGTGAAAATAGTTACATACCTAAAAATGTGCAGTCAGTAATCTGTTAAAAAATGCAAAGTGCAATTTGTGGAATATAATTTTTAATTGAAAATGGTTTGAAGTGACTTAAAAAAAGGTCTTCTGCTCAAGATTCTAATCCGGAAAGTTGTTTGTTTGAAACTCTCTAAAATAGAACATTATTTGAGCTTGATTTTTTGCTGCCAGCAATCATAGATAAATTGGTAAATAGCTTTTTTTCGAAATATGCACAAACTGATATCACTATGTGGTAGTTGAGCAACATATTCAACGCCAGCCAATTTGTTAATTTAATAAACTAGCTGGCATTAGTTCTAATAAAAAGATATTTCAAATCATTCAAAACTACAATGCAAATGTCTCGAATTATGATAAAGTTATATTCTTCAAATCAAAACAGGATATTTTACGTGACTTACTTGTTAGTAACACAATTTTCTTGTTGTTCCCCAAAACAAATTAAAAAGTATTTTCTAGATTTGTGTATTTTTTTTCTTTGGTTGCCGACTCAAATGTTTCAGCTGTGGGCAAATAATTTGTGTTTTGCTAGCAAACTTTGCCGTTGACTAAATCCATCTGCTGAAAATATGTATTGTACAAAACCGAAACAATGTTTTTCTGAAAGCTCAAACAAGCTGAAGTAAGTCAAAGAATTTCGAATTTCAATTAGGCAATAAAATTGTAAATTTTCCACCAATGAACAGAAGAATTTTGTTGAGCTTTAGGCAAAACTAGATTTAAGTGAAACTTACTAAATAATTATTAATCGGCTTTAAGTGTTACTCTTTAATATAAGTCAATTATGAAGTTAGTAACAAAAATAGACTTCAGACACGCCCAAAATGGCTGTTTATATAAAAACGTGCCTTCGCAAAAGTTGATTTCTTTTGCCGGCAAACAATTTCAGCCATAAATCATATTTTTTGCCGCTTTCGATTTGTCCTCTAGACAAAAACAGCAAACAACAATTTGCTGAATAAAATGGCTTTAGCCAACTAGCCGACAAGATAAGCCACTGACTGAGGCATGACTTGAGTAAAAATAACAAAAGAAATAATTTAAGGATCATCAAGAAAATAAAGAAAGAGCTGCAGATTTATCAAAGTTAAGTAGATATGCCTTCTAACTTTAATAATGTGCTGAAAAGAATACCACATAATAATTTATTGTTGCAAGCAGCCCGTGAAGAGTCGGTTAACCAAGTCGCAACTAGCCAATCGAAGTTGCAACAACTATATTGGAAATTACTGAATAAACCAAGTAAATAGAAAAATGATTTGAATTGCTAAATAATTTGAACACGACTCAGTTTTTCAATTGATGCACATTGAGTCGGCAAGAATCGGATTTAATCTAAATATATTGACTCCGTGTTGCATTATGAATTGGTTGCATGATTGAGATTTGACTTACGCATAATGTGGCATTAAACTTGCAACCGACGGATTTTCCTTCCCCTTCAGTTAATGCCGACATTGATGGTTTTATTGGATGACAATATTGCAAGATTTTTTTTATAGAGTCCATAATTGAAATACGTGAATTGAAATCTGTAATAAATAGTGTAAACTGTAAAAAAAAAATTGTCAATTTAAAAACTTTAATTGCACAAATGTCAGAAATGTTAAATTTATTGCTTAACATTGTTAATGAAAAAATGTGCAATGGACTACAATATGTTTTGGCATTAAAATTCTATTTTTACACGGATTAAAATTTGACCTTAAAATTGAAATAGGTTTTTTTTTTTTTGATAAATGTTTTAATTTTCAGCTTCTGTTGTTTATGGCTTCAAAATGTATATGTTACAATTTTATTTCGGATCTCATTTAACAATGCAAAACTGCGAATTGGACAAGCTGCATGTGGCAACCACAGCAACCAGATAAAAAAGGTAAATTTTAACAAAGGGAAAAGGTTTTTTACTGCCGTATTTGTGGCAAAAATCAATATATAAAAAAAAATGGACTTTGGTGGTTGTATCAAGTTTTTCATTTTACAAGTGAAACGAAAAAATAATTTAAATAAACCCAAATAAGCGTAGAATTGAAGTTTACATTCAATGTGGCAAATTTGATGGCTCGATGAATAGCAGGGCTTCTGCCAGTTTGTCAAAATCAAGTTCAAATTTATACAAGTGCTTTTTATGGCTTTTGCCCAAAAGCTACTTTTGCAACACACAAGAGCAATAAAAATTGCAGACATCGTCAACCAGATGAGGAAACTAAAAGACACACAAACAAACGAGGAGAAATGCCGAGAAATGAGAAAATATTTGTTAAAAATAAAATTACATATCAGCTGCAAGTTGGTTGACAGATTGATCATACATCTATGTATATATATATATATATATATATATTTTCGATTTTGTATTCATCTTGTCTTTATTTATGCATAACTTCAGGCAACACAATTTTCAGCAGTGCCAAATGAAATTATTACAAAGCTTATTACAGAATTCGAAGTAGTTTTTCTCAGTAGCGAAGCTATCAATCAACAAATAGTAAATAATGTTGCACGAATCGTAATACAACACATAAATTTAAATTTTCTGGGAATTAAGATTAAAGAAAATGTAGAATTCCAAATTAAGCTTAATTTCAAATCCCAGTTTATTTATACTAAAAGTATTCAAACAAGTTATGAAAATATGCTGCAAAAAATAATTTGTATACAAAAATAAATATTCAAAATTTCAACTTCCAAACTAAAATATATTTTAAATGTTGAAAAGTTACAGTTTCGGGCATTGATTAAATTAAAAGATTTTTGGGCAAAAACAAGGGCCAGTGAAACATTTGACAGCTGGCGGAAGTGTTACAAACTTTGTTACAACTTTGAACCTTCCCAAAAAAGGTAATCAAATTGTCATAAGCCCCCTTTAAACCATGGACGCAGTGGGAGGCACGTGCGGCACCAACTAAGCCAATCTTGATTTGTGTACATTTCAAATTGGTTTAACTTGCATGTTGCTTTCGATTTTGGACAAAATGAAATTGTTCTGACTGACTATAAAGTATTAAACATGTGCAGGGAAAAACAACAACGACAACAACTGACTCGATGAGTCCCGACAAATCTGCATAAAAACTCGCAAAGCCAAAAAAGGAGTGGATTAAAGTCAGGCAGGTGAGGTAAATTTGGTTATGCTAATCCTATGGATGACCCACAATTTAAGACTACTACCAATGCCTCTAAGCAATGTGGCACAGAGCCTGAACATACGAATTTAGATCAACTTAAAAACACAAGCAAAATTTGACTTAATTATTAATAAAATCTCAAAAAACATACATCAAAATATGGCTTTTGGCAAGTTAAAAGCTGCACATTTTAATTTGCACAACTGCAGATTTAAATTAGTTAATCAGAAAAGCAACCTGAATAACTTCAGTTGGAGTACACTTTTTTGAAGATACCCATGATATTTGATAATGCAATGTGGAGAAGGAGGAGGAGCAAGGAGGAGGGAGCATTAAGGTCATTGTCGGTCTTCGTTTTGGCGAGCGGAAATGGTTTGCCAATGAAGTTTCATGGCGAGAGGAAACGGAAATGTGGAGAGCGCAGCAAATTGAAACAACGCCGGGGCAGGGGCAAGAAAATGTGAAAATGCTAATCAGGACAGTGGCAGTGGCAGTGGCAATGACCAGGAAACAAATAATAAGGAAACTGCAAAACTGTACATCAAATTGCTAAAATATGTTTTTAGCTCAGCAACTTAATTGCTGGAAACAGCAGGTTCTGTGGCAACATACTTATATTTCAATTGTGGCACTCTCTCTGCTCCAGCAGCAGTTTTCATAAATTAATCATAGTAATTTATGCAGCACCAACTACAGCAACTCGTTATAAATTCAGCAAAAACTTTCTACATAACCAACTAGAACTACAATTACAACAAAAACAATTACAAAAAAAAAAAAAAATATAGTGTTGCTTTTGTGAGTGCTTAGTCGACAATTCTCATCAGCCGTGTGGCATGGGGCATGTGGCTGAAATGTGAGTTTGCATTTACGTTGCGTACACACAACATTTAACCACTCGCCCCATGGAGCGTTGCAAAAAGTTGTTGTTTATGCCACACGCTTCGACAAAAAGCGAACATCTAGAAGCGACGAGCTATTAATTTTTTTTCTCCAATGCTGCCACATTAATAACACGCAAATGTGGCAACAGCTGACAACTACAAAATTTCCCATGTTACGCCTTTTGTGTGGCTCAAAACTGCTCCAAGCCCAGCCCAAATGGCTACAGGAAAACATTTTCTGATTGTGCCCCAACTCAAAATATAGATTGTGTGGGTGTTTCGTTTCAGCATCGCAACGTTGCAAAATTCGACAAGTTTTGGCAAAGTGCCACAAGATGCAAAGTAACCAACCGCAAGTTTCCCATGCAAAACTTTGCCAAACAACTTCTTATAATATCGCAATATAATGTGTTCAAAACTTTAAATTATGAGTTCCTTTGCTGCAAGGGGTAACAAATGTTGTGCTTCAAGCCATTTCCAGTTTACCAAAAGACGAATAATGTTGACCATCACGTATCGGGCATATGCGCTAAGAGCATCTCCGTCCGTCAATAAACGGCACTTGAGTGTAAACCAAAACAAAAAAAAAATGGCTAAAAACAGTCGCAAATTGAATCTGATAAAAAAAATGTGAGCAAATTAAATTTCCTGTTATCTGTTAAATGTTAATTACTTGAAGGATTTTAAATTAATTGTTTGCAAACAAAATTAAATTTAAACATAATTTTTTGTTTGATCATAATTACATTATTATCGATTAGGCCAACAAAGCTCAGTCTATAAACAGCCATTAGCTTGTCAAAAGGCTACTTTGAGCCACATTCATAAGTCAAAGATAATTGTTCATCAGCAGAGACACCCATAAATCGCTTGCTGGGCCACATCAATCATGGAGTTAGCCATACTTTAGTGGCTTTAATGACGGGTCAATAAATTTGTATGATATATTTGAGCAGTTAATGCTCTCGCTTATAGTTGGCCAACTGCTGATTACAAGATGATTTATATAAATTCAAAAAGACTTTTGCTGGGTAATAAAAGTATCTTATATTTATTATAAATTGAATGTCACTCATTAAAAAATTAGTTTTTCATTAAAAATGCTTTGTTTTTGACTGACCATCTCAATTTTCACAAAAAGTCTCATTTTTGCCTCGATATAGGCCTGTGTTTGCCAGGGCTTTAAATTATATGAAATGAATATTTTACGAAACAAATAATTGAAACTCAAAATGAGAATTTTATTGGCTCTTACTTTTCATAAAAAATAAAGTTGTTTACTTATGTTTTTATATTTATACACTTTTTTTTTTTGTTCTCCTGTAAATATATACATTTGTGCTTTACTTGTTGTATGCATGGCATTTATAAACCACATACGTCGCAAGCGTGACAGGTTCAGCAGGGAATGCGAAAAAAATTGCTCGTCATTTTTTTTGTTTCGTCGAATAAATAAAATTTCCAGTCGAAAAAATATATGAACGAGTTTGTACGCCACGTCATATATGTTATTCATCAGAATTATTTCATTGTATTATGGATATACAATATGAAACTTCTGTTTTCCTACAGCTTACAGCATTTGTATAAAGTTGAATTTGAACAGATCTGCAAATGTGATAATTAATTTATTTTTATTTTTTTTTTTTAAATAAAGCGAATCATCAATTTCTATCACAAAGCATATTCGAATCTATTCTTAACAGAACAGACCAGACCAGACAACTGATGGGCAAAAAGTGAGAGAAACTTTTATTTCACGCTAAATTACGCTCAATGGCAAAACACTCGTGCAGCAAACTTGACTCGGGCTGATAAATGGTTGAGCGGATAGACAACCGGACAAGGAAAAGAATCTGTCACCATTTTTTTATGCAACCAGTGTCAGGATATTTGTGTGCAGTTTATCAGGCGTGCAGTTTGCGCCTCATTGGAGCCAAAGTATGGCACAGCAATATGGTCAGAAAGAGTTGGCAACATTAACGCGAGTTAAGACTGTTTGCCCATGAAATGAAATAATCGTAAAGACCAAGGGAAACAATTGAAATTAATTAAGCTTCATAGAAAGTATGCACTCCATGCGAAAGTTATTCAATTTACAATTTTGCACAATGTTGCTAAATCAGTTATATTTTTTTTTTTATTTGTAGAAACTAAATGTTTCTGTTGCGGGTTTAGTTCAATTAACTGCTTCGATAATGGAATTTTCGTTTATACCAATGGCAACAATTTTTCGCGTTCTGACTGGAAATGAGAATCTATGGACAGTTGGCCGACAGCCATCAGGTTAGCCACTAATGAATGCCTTTGCTAAACAAATATCAACATACAATCGCATTGCCGTGGTCAACTGAATGTTGTGTTGGTCACCAAAGTTACATTTGAAACTTGAAATGTGTGAAAATTGCTGAACCGGCAGCAGATGTAAATGTTTCGTTTTTCATGACAAATTGGGTTCTAGTCCAAACATTGTTTTATCGCATTAAATGCGCTACTTTGCAAATATCTGTGAGTCTGAAAAGTACTTTCCAGATTAGTTTCGATAAATATTGCCAGAAGTTGGCAATTTGAATAAATATAAAATGTGTTTAACTCAAACAAATGTTACACACGATTTATTTAATTGCTAAGACTCAATGCAAACATGTACAATTAATAAATATGATTGAGTTTAATAATGTATATAGCCAACTTTATTATCTATAGTTTAGAGCAAAGTATTTAACCAAATATTAATCCTTACATTTTGTACAACCTGTTAATATAGGATTTGAGGCACAACATGTTGCCGCTGGTTGCTGGAACCAACATGTTTGATGAAACTGCTGACAGAAAAAGAAGATCATTGCAAAGTTAACATGCATGCAACGAATTCTTTATATTTCTAACAGTAGATGAATTCCCATTATTAAGCCATAAATTCTTTCTGTTTAGTGGAAAGTGGATTTACAGTGGGTTTACATTTAGTTCATTTCCAATTAAGGAGAGCTGCTGTCTGTTGAGCGCATGAATCAATACGCATTTATGTAAATGTGACTTATTAAAAAGAATAATAATAGCAGAGCTTATGATTAATTCCTCTGATATAAAAAACACATAATCTTTAACAAAAGAACGCTAATTCGTATAGCTATTTTAGACATGAAAAATATTGTATAGCATTGCAATCTATTATTAAAAAAAATGCATAGTTTTTTCTATTTAATACAATAGTCGATGATTTATTATCCATATGTGAGGATATATTTTGATAATCTTTAATCAAAAAAAATGTTTTTCTCATAGCTTATTTTTGGAGCAATTTCAGTAATTAGATCAGGCATTTAAAATTGAGGGAATAGCTTGCAAAGCAACAGATTAACTGCAATATCAAATCGGCTATTAATGCTCATCAAGAATATAACGAACAAAATGTTAAGGGTATACAAAAATGAAATTCTTGTTAATTATTGTCATTAAGGGAAATAAATGCATATCAAGCGCAGTTGTCAACAATCCGCAAAAGTCGACTGCCAAATAAATTAATACGAATTTCAACGCCATGCAACACTCATAAATAAATGAATGCCCATGCCCCAAATGGTTGCATGGCTGACTACCTCTATGCGTGCGATTAACTCGTTTTTCCGCAAAAGCAAATATGGCAGTTTAAACTCCGTTGAGAAACGAAGCATAAATTATGCGAATTCACGTCCGGCTCTCGATGCCCAAATTGAGGATAATATCGCGCTTCATTTCGCTCTCAGTGGTCAACGATTAAAAGTCTGTTCAACTGGTTCTTGGATATTTTCGAACATTATTGAATAAATGAGATACTGATTTCCTTCAGAGAACAAAAGAATAAATATATAAAATATAGGTTCATTAATACAGGATATTATATATTATATGTAATCGAGTTGTCTACTATATACATAAAATAAGTAAAAGATTCTTTACGTTATAAATTCTGATATTGTACAAAATCTGATATAAAAGAAACACTTTTAAGTGCAACTTTATATGAGATCTGAGATGAATCTGCAGAGATTTAATGACTGCTGTCGGAACAGCTTGATGTCGGTGCATAAAATTGAAAAGACGTTTGCCCCATTCTTATTGGTAATGAAAACACACACACACTCACACACAAACAATCTGAAACTGGTTCTCTGATGAGTCTCAAGTGGTCTCAAAGGGATAATAACCCGGCCTAAGGGTTGTGATTTACGCTTTTTGCTTAATGTTCTGTCCTTTAGTACACCCGAGTGCTGTGCGCCACATTGCGTATGAGTAATATTGTGTGATTAACCGCAATGTTGACTTGTCGGCGCATCAATGAGTCATAAAATAAAAACACTTTTTCGCCGTCTGAATATATTTTATCTTATGCGTGTATAGAACTCAGATAATGTGTGTTAAATGCCGCATCAGATTGCCGATTTCTGTTTTACAAATGAAATGCTGGTGTTGAAAATGTCCAAGCATAATTTGCCTTTGATTGATAAGACATGAACATTATATTAGTTGTTATGGGTATATATCGAGGGAAGAGGGGAAGACTACCATTGAATGTTTCCCATTCAGATTCAGTACAACAAATAATTTACATGACCATTTTAAGGTGGGCAGCCAAAATGTGACAATTGCCCTAGTAAAATTAACTACACATTTTGACCACGGACAAGGCGAGTATTATATCAAAATATGTCAGCCAACATCATTAAAATAGAAGCTGAGCGATAAGCTCCTGGGAACATAGTTCATAAAGATTCAGCAATTCAATGGCAATTTATTGAAAGTAGACAAATAAAATGAAAAACTGTTTTTATATATATATATGTATATATATATAATGCCGATACAACCCAGTGCCTACAATTCAAATTTGAAGAACATGGCAATATATAAATTTATTTTTCTGTTATTTTGTGGTAGATAAGATTTTATTGTGGAGCTGTATTAAATATTTGAGTTTTTTTTCCTATTGCTAACCTTTAAATAATTTGTATTTTTTATATTAAATTTGACATTACGCTATAATAAATTAAATTACAAGGCAAAAACATTTCATAAGACACTATATAACGTTAAAAAGTTAAAGTATTCCTAAACCAAGTCGATGACACAATTTTCTTAGAGCAAATATATATTTTCTTTTCACACATCAGTTATTAAATTTAAGCTTAAATTTCCATTTATTCGCGGCATGATTTGTTCTCAAAATATAAAGACCATTTCTTTGCTTCGCACGTAGTTTGGCTATAAAATCTGAGACAATTTAATTTAATCATTTCATTTACATATTTTGAGGGCGCACTTTCAGCATGTCCCCACAAAGTTGTAAATTCTGTGTCAGTTGAGCTGTGGTAATATCGGTTGAAGGAAATGTACGAGGAATTGATGGAACTCCTAAAGATAGAGGCATAGTTTTAAGACCACGTCCTGAATTTTAAAGTGCATCTTTAGAAAAGAAACTTCCAAATTGATATTCTAGTTAAAGAATCTTTAATAAATTTCCTATAGATATCAATCAATATCAATGGTTTGATCAGAAGAGAAAGAATTGAATTGTTGTGAATATAGTAAAATTAGCAGCAAGAAAGAAATTGAAATTTGTTTTTTCTGTGATACAAGTGACAGAAATAAAAAGACGGCACAATTGGAGAAAATTGGCTGCAAACTGTTAGCATTGAATGTGGATGGAAAATATTTTGTAAAATAAGTAAAATCGAGAAGAGGGAAAGTCGAACGCAAAGCACAAAGAACCAAAATTGGCTATTAAGCTGAACAAAATGCAGAGCGTGGTAAGTTAAGATAAAACCCTCAAGTGAAAAGGCTAACACCAAATTGATAAACGCTGCCCTTGTTTCAGCATTTTGAGGACACTCCCCAAAAAGGAAAAGTCTCTTTTTGGCTTATTTGTCATTCAAGCACAACTAATTTGGCGGTCTGGCTCGAGGGAGACGACAAAGACACCAACATAACCATCAGATTTATTTCGAGCACTGATAACCTTTGTCAGACAAAAGTGTTTTTGTTGCTACCTCCACAAATGAAACGTGTCCTGAAAGCTGCCCGAGGGCAGCTCCAACTCCAAATCAGCCTCCCCTCTGAAGCAGCCCTCTCTGGGAAAGTACAAGTATTTTCTGAGTATTTCCATATCAGTTACTGCAATTATTTGGCTTATTCTGTGGTTCTAACTGCAAGCATGTCTCTATAATTGAAAGTAGCTTGAATTAAAATATTTGCGATTTTATTTAACCTTAGGCTCAGCAAAATACATATATGAATTTATGTGCATGTTTTCTAAGATCCATTTTTGTCTTTATGATTAAATTTTAAGTGTGCCTGAATACATTTTTGCAGGCATTTTAGATGTTTTGAACATGTAAATTGTGTCACATTTGTTTTTAACTTTTGCGATATAGAACTTTAAATAATTATAATATTTTGCTGCATATATCAGTTAGCTGAACATATTCAAAAATAGTATTTTAGCAAACGCAATTAATAATGATAATCGAAACATAATCTGAACATAATCATAAGGATTGTTAATATAGACACAAAAACAATTAAAGCTAAATTAAATGTTGAAAAAAATGTATATTTACTTTATTTGATATAAAGCTAATTTATAGTCTACAAACTTGAAGCAGTATTAACTTTGAGTTGAGCAGAATATTTAAAAAGTTGCTCGTCTTAATGATTTTTAAAGCGTTGCACAAATGGGAAACTGTGTGGCACGTTTCTGTTGCTCTTTTAAGGCCACCACCACCACCGCAATGAAATCAAGTTACGTGATGCTTGATTTACTCTTTCTTCGTTTAGTTTTCGCTGAAACTTTCTTGACTTTCCTTACCCATCATTCTGGCTGCATTAAAGGACAAAAAGCCAGATAGTGACTAGGACAGACGCAAAGCTTTTAGTTCACTTTAATGACACGCACTGAGCCTGAAACTTCATTAGGCGTCCTTGAAAGCTGAAAAGTAGGCATCCTTATTGCTCATACGCAGCGTGTGACAGTTGCGTAAGATACGTATGATAATTGTATAATAAACTGCGTGTCAAACTGTCTTAGCTTAAGTGACTTATTTATTTACTCACCCATCACAAAATTTATCGCAAATATTTTACCAGTGAATTAAAATGTTGCTTTAATTCTTTGCCATTTCACTGATAAATATTTTATTTGGCTATATTGTTTTTAAAACGAGTTTTATATTCAATTTGAAAACCATTATGCTGTCCATCTATAATGTAGAATATTTAAAATTAGCACAAAACAAACACTAAAACGCAAAAAATACATTATGCAATGCATTTAAGCAAAACATTAAACTTTTATTTGGAACTCTTCAGGCAATTAGCACGGTCTGCATTATGAAATTATTACAAAAACAGTTTTTTTTTTTATATATATATATTTAGTTTTTATATATATGTGCATTCTGTATTTATAAAAAAAAATACAACACAAGCCATAAATATTTTTTATTCAGTTTCAATACTAATTTGAATGCTGGCAATTCAAGGATGAGGATATCTTAAGACCGCCATTCACTCAAATCCGTAGAGAAGATTCTTGTCTCTCGTAACCTGCCACAAAAAGAGCATGTGACAGAGACGAGGAATGGGGCAAGGCAAACGTCAAACTGCAACTGCAGCAAGGCACCAGAATAAAACCTGTCTGTGTAGCTGAGAGACGATGAAAATTAAATGCCAAATAGCAGGAGGATTTGATGGGATAGCTTGGGTTTAGTTTCAATAGCAGACCTCTTTGCGACTGTTGACATCCATTTTGGAGTTGGCAGCGTAACTGACATTTAATTAACGCATGACTCAGCGCAGCTCTGACATGACACCCCCCCCCCACAGGCACCCGGCACCCGGCTACCGAGCCCTCAAGCAGCTACATTAATCACATCAGCAATCAGAGGCTGACTGATAATGAGGTAAATTGAAAATGGAGGTTAACCATTAAGGGCCACATAATAATATGCACCTTGCCAGTGCACAGAGCACAGTGTCAAAGTTAACCAAGTTTGCCGGAATTGTTGAAAGTACTCCATGAGACTGTAATTTGAAGGCTGCCAGCATTTTTTTTTTGTTATTTTGTTAATTGCATCAGCGTTGATGTGCCCCACTTTTTAGCGTGTGTATTGCAAATTACATTAATTGCACATATGGTAAATTGTGGCAGCACAAAAAAGCAATATCACTCATTTTGCACTGCTGTTCAATCCAATTTGTTGTAATTAATTTCATTACCAGTGCCAAAGTGCCATTTGACTTTAATTAAAAACCGACAAATACTAAATTCTTTTATTTCAATATATTTATCTAAAAATTTAAAGTGCTTTCAACTTTAACTAAGGCTAAACAACAGAAATTTATTTGTCATATATAGGCACATAAAACTCTAGGCTAAAACCAAATGCAATTTTGTGGTCAACACGAAGAGCAGTTGACGGAATCATTGTGGCTCGCTGCTGGTTATAAATCTGCTTGTAAACAATGACTTTTATTTGTGTCCAACAAGATGGATAACTGACAGAAGTTGCCAACGGCATGGCAAATCGCAATAATTACAGAATACATTGCGAGTTCTCAGCTATATTTAACTCTTAGTTTATTTTTACTAATGTAGGCTTACTTAATTTAACAGCACTGACAAATTTAATAACTGTCAACATCAAAGGATTATAGACAAATTGTTTAAAAATATTCTGATGCATTTAAATTAAAAACTGTGACAAATTTACTTTCTGTTTGCAATTCTATCAATTCCAAAAGTGTTTTTATTATTATGATATTTGGATCGTCCAGTTTTCCACAGGATTTAGTGATATTTTTTTAACATGCACAGAAACATTATAATTTTTATTTTTTTTAAAACTTGTTACATATAATATTTAAATATTTTAATTTTTTATATAAAGTTTGTATAATTGTTGAGTCTTGTGAACCTTAAAATTAGACGGTTCTTTTGTCTAACCTGCCCACTGAAAATTTAAATGGCCGGAGTATTCTAACTGTGCAAAGGTAGCATAATCATTAGTCTTTTAATTGAAGGCTGAAATGAATGGTTGGACGAAATATTAACTGTTTCATTTAAATTTTTTATAAAGCTTTTTAGTCAAAAAGCTAAAATAAATTTAAAAGACGACAAGACCCTATAAATCTTTATATTTTATTTATTTTAATTATACAGATTATTTTTGTTATAATAAATAAAAATATTTTATTGATAAACTCAAATATATTATTAAGAAGTCAAGAAAATAAATTAATTAGCTTGTATGTACGACTTTTTAAGTGTTCAGATTTGTTGTTACTAAACAACTCTTACTCTTGACACTTTAATGTAAGCACTCTCAATAATGTTACCAAAACACGACTGAGAACGCTTAAGTGTCCTGGATAGTTGCCAAATGCACCCGGAAACTGCAAGCCGCAGAAGTAGTCTTTTTGTTTGTCAGTCGTCCAATTATGTAAAAAATACATATATATATATATATAAATATAAGTTAGACTGCAAGTAGCAAGGACGCCAATCTGTGGTAAGCAGAAATGGCCCAAAGTGGCAAATGCAAAATAATTTATTCATTGTAAACAAATTCTTAGATTAGCGCTAATTTAATAATACTGATTTGCGTAGCACTTGGCTAAAGAAACTGCAACAATTATGAAAATAGCTTTTTGGCCTTAACAATCTAATTTAATTCATCTCCAACTGTGTGTTGGATTTTATTACACAATTAAGAAAACTGATCTGGCGTAATTTGAAATCATTTAAGTGTCACTTGTGCTTGGGAAATTTGAGTAAAATGGTTACATGTTAAGTAGATAATCAGCTAAAAGTACGAGTTAATTGTTGTAAATATTCCTTACACATATTCCAATTTACATACCTTACTTAACAATTTAAATGACTTAATTGGTTGCTTCACTTATATCCTCATTCTTATATAATTATGTAAATGGTACAAAACATCTCCCAACTATCAGATAATACAAATAACACATTTTTTAAAAAGCATTTTAATGGATTCATTGCACTTGTGTTATAATTTAATCGTACTAAAATAAAGAGGAGAAAAGTGCACATAAATTAGACATACCAGAAAGGATATGCAATTAAGGTGATGACAAGCAGGTTCATTAGCAAGGCTCCTCTTTCCATGGTAACAGTAAAATTAGAGTCATCCAAAGGCCTCCAATTAATCTTGCTGTCACGTCTGTGCCGAGATTATCCATGTGCAGTCCCCAGTGAGTCCTTGGATTGAATTCAAAGTACACGTAATTCGTGACCACTTATGTGAAATTTTTTTAATAGATGAATTAAGCTAATTTGGAATGTAATTTATGCAATGTATTATTATAATAATTATTTAAAAAGCTCATTTTTCATTTATAAGTAGCTTATTTTTAAATTTGAAGATACGATTATAATGCAATGCCTTTGCCATTCTTTGAGCTTTCTCAACACAAACTGGTTTTATGGAAAATATAAAATTTATATAAATAAAATATAGGAGAGGTTATTTTTGCACAAACAAGATTTGTTTACAATAATTTAACATATTCAGTGGTGACTAAGCTGGCAAAAAATAAAAATATAAACCACAGCACGTTGAACCACAGAACTGTTTCTCAAAACTGTTTTCTAACTCAAAAGTTTAGCCAACTTTAGAAATGTGAAGTGCAATTGCAAGAGAAGCCAGCTAAAAGTTTACTTTCAGAGAGTTTACTCTTCACAGATGCTGCAACCACAGAGCAAAGCATATTTCTTGGAGTCGATTCTTGTTTCTTGTGGATGGAGTCAATCACAGTTCCAAATGAATTCGTTTCAAGGAACTTTCATTTTGATCAACTAAATCTATATTCATTTAGAAATTCATATATTTCGTCAATATATTCAATCATATTCAACAGATGCAAACTTCCTAATTAACCCATTTCAAGCAATTGAATTGTTCAATTTCAGTTTAAAACCGGCAACAGGAAACTAATTAACGATGCTCATAGCCCAAAGACGCAAATGTGATGCCACCTGCTGGCCAAACTTGCAAAAGTGTTGCAAACAAAGAAATTTCTTCCTGCACTCCGCTCCGTGGGTTATGCTGTGGGTTATGGGTTTTCCAAAGGGCAGGTGTAAATGCGCAGGCAATTAGGATCTCTGAAATATCGACCAGAAATTCAATTCGTTGAGAGTTCTTTGCTCATTTTTATTAAGGCAAATTTTTGTTTGAAAATCAGTTCAGTTGTTTCAAAAGGTTTGTTGCAATTTATGTAAAAATTCCATTTAAAAACGTTTCAAAATATGTACATTGTTCCGGTCTGGCACCAATATTAATGCTGTAAAACATTGAATTCCCAAAAAAAATCTACTCATGGACATTTTCATAATATTTGGTTACCCGTTTTTT
Source organism: Drosophila demipolita (assembly GCA_035042405.1). Lineage (NCBI taxonomy): Eukaryota > Metazoa > Arthropoda > Insecta > Diptera > Drosophilidae > Drosophila > Drosophila demipolita. The sequence goes on from JAWNLI010000069.1 coordinate 1,438,109, forward strand.
TTTTGTTCCGTTGTTAAAGTAAATATGCTAATTGAATTATAAGATTAAAATAAAAAGCATGAATTAAAATTCGAAATGAAGTTCCAAAAAGGGCGACATTTTCTGGCACATTTCACAGCATAAAATTTAAATATGCCACTTTGCAGGTTCATAAATCTCAAATGTATTCGTATTTTTGTTTACACCAAGTCTCAATGGCACCCATCTGCGGTTATTGGGCGCCACAGTACGTGCTAAAAATAAATAATTGAATGAAGACCCTTCACTGCTGCTGCTCCTGCTCCTGCTCCTGCTGAATAATATCAAACACGTGCCGGACCAGCGTCGAAGTGGGCACAAAATGTCAAACATTTTGATTCGTTTGTAACACAAAGATTTTTTCAAACTTTTCTTTTAGTTATATTACACTTTATTGCATATATATATGTACGCAAATGAATTTATTCGTAACCGAAGATAAACTGAAAAGGATTGTTACATTTGTCAAGTGAATATATATTGATTTAACAATTTTATACAGATATAAATATTTAAAATACTTAATTAAGACATTTTTACTACCTTTTTGAAAATCAACTTACTTTAACAAGTTATAATATTGGAAAGTTATACAATCATCCATTCCTATATCGTCTAATCTAATTTACTTAATGGCGTCAAAGATGCTTCCTTCTTATAGCCTTCTTACCAATTTTCAAGCAAGTAAACTTGGTTAAGTGTACAACAAAAGAGCAACCTAAATAAAGAAGAATCACAAGAACAATATTTTATGAAACTATTCCAATGGCTTTAATAGTTAAACTTTGTTTGTTTTCGTTTTTTTTTTTTCCAACTGCTTTTTAAGCATGGCTAATGCCAAATAATTTGAGTACTTTAGTTTGGAAAAAATTTAGAGCATTACATGCATAGTGCCCCTATATATACTAAAAAGAGAATAGAAGCAATAAAAATGTTTATGTCCAGTTTATGTGCACACAAGCTGTGGAATATCACACAATAATCCAGGGTTAGTGTGGACATTGTTAAGCTTTATTATATATTTACTTTTATTGTGGCCCAGTTCAAGGTCCTTACATTTGGATTATATTGTTATATAAAAGCAATGGAGAAATAACTAGATAACTAGCCAAAAGTCGACCAGCTACTAAAGCAAGCGGCTGAGAAAGCTTTAACTTACACAATAAAAGTACAATTACTCAAAAATAAAAAAATGGCTTACTTTGCCAATTTATAAATCTGTCTAATAAACAATATATTTTACTAGTTATTTTTTTGTGAAAACTGAATTTCTTGCATTGCATTTGGTAATATTGAAATTGCTTAAATTCGAAATGAAAGTTTTCTTCTGCAAACAAAATGCAGTAATTTATTTCGCTTTTCAATAATATTTGTACATTTGACGCTTTAAATGGTTTTGTTTAACCGTCTTCGCAGTTAAGTGGAGAGCAAACTTTTATATTTTTACGGACTGCCAACTCGCTAACTACTGCAAAATTTTCCAGACATGAAATTAAGAACTGCACAAAAGTTGTCTGAGACCACTTACAAATTGGCCATTACATTGACTTTGCTCTTCAAAACATTAGCGTTGACAACACAAAAGAAAGTTTACCCTAAACATTAACACAATGGGACAAGTAACTGTTCCAAAAACCCCTTTCCCAGTGGCAGCAGCGCCTTCAACAATCGGCCAATTATAACCCGCATCCTTGACTCCTCCGACTGCAGCCAGCTGCGCTCAGATGGAGGAGCACTTTGGTTAGGCCCAGTTAAACTTTACTTCAGGTTCAGATAGCGGTTCAGCCTCGTAAAACGCTTGACTGCACTTAAAGTGGAATTCAAATGAATGCAGCCAGCAGTACAAAAGTGAATGGTGAAAACAGCTGACTTAGTAAACAAGGGCAAAAACCATCGACTAAAAAGCATTTAAAGATGTCCTTGGCCTATGCCATTTTCATGCGATTCTAAGCAAATTATTTGCTCAGCAAGTGCTGTTGCATTTCACAGGTAAATAAAACAATAAAAAATTTATTATGTAAGATTTTAAATATAACATGATGAAACTATGAACTGTTTACGGAGCAGCCAGCTCGCAGCTTGGATGTGCAACACGACCTCATTACAATGCCACAAAGTAAGTAAATAAATATGTAATGCTGCCTGTCTGTCTTTTGGGATGTCTGCTCAATTTTTATTTCAACCTAATTTAGTTTGACTTAGCTATAAAATACTGTTTTTAATTTTTCAGCTCTTTCAACAGCACTGATTTTCACGAAATTATCACTTACCAACAGTGTGCAGACGCAGAATAACACAAACTAAACTTTATTAAATTATATTGTGATTTTGATTTTTATGTGTCCTTGCACAAAAGACTTACTTGAAGTGAGCCTCTTTGTTGTTGTTTTTATGTTGTGAGTTTTGTGAGCTTACTTTGTGAGCCACTGCTCACTGCCAATATAGCAACATATACCATCTTTATTGCATGGCAGCGAAAATGTCTGGAAGTCAACGCTGAAGTCTGAATGGGAATCCGCTGGGCTCTCAAAAAGAAAGCCAAAGCCTTATGAAAGTGTCAGCGAGCGAGAATCCCGTGCTGGGATGGGATGGAATGGAATGGGATGGGATTGTCAGGGTGTTGGCTTGTCCCCAAAGTGATTGCATAGACAAATGTTTTATGCTACACTTGGCTGGGTAACTCTAGCAACATTATAGTCAAGTGCTATTCGCATACGCTGCGTATGAGTTATTTATTGTATGCTTAAGCGCCTTGCCTTATTTTCCAGCTGTTCATGCCGTGTGTAAATTTGAATTTTGTAGGCATATCTCTAACTATGTCTGTTGGCAGCAAGAAAAATAGCGTTACTAATATTTGCAGTGTCTGAGTTGTAAAAGAAATGCAAATAAATGAATCATGGGCTTTTGACAAAAAAAAAATAAATAAATACAAGAATACAAGTTAAAGGCTGATATTTTTGCTGACTTTTACTTTTCCAGCAATTTGCAGCTAAAATTGTAAGCGGCAGATTGCCGTTTAATTGGCAGATTGCTAAACAATTAATACGCTTGGTTAGCAAAGTTCTTAATTTAATCCTTTGCGATTTGCTCAGCAAAAGGGAAATATCAAAACTAAGCCAAGGCAAACAAATGAATGAAATATGCTTAATTAGGGGACAATCAAAGCAGCAAACAGATGACTCCACGCAAATCATTGATTAATCATCATCCATTTAGCAAACTCTGACCTCGACTGAGCAGCATTTGAATTGGAAACTACTGATTGAAATTCCCAATTCCCTTTTATAGAATTAAGACGGGCAAATGATTCTTACAGATGCCAAACAAATACAAAAGTTGAATGCTTTTAAAAATCGCATGATAGATCTGTGTATTTTCTATTTTATATTAACTGCTCACATTTTTAACATGTTTTTTTTTAACTTTAATTTAGACACATATTTGGAAAACTGCAGCATTTTTAAAATGGAAATAATATTTGTTTTTATCGTTCTTAAGACTATTTCTAATATTTATTGTAAAAATGTATTGAAGAAACCTATTACTTAACTTAACTTTTTCCACAAAAATACAGAGAGTAGGGAGTTTTTTTTTATTTTACTACATTTTGGTATTTAAAAATGAATATATTGTGGAATGCTACATGTGTAGTTAATAATATCTAAGCCGCCAAAGATTTGTCCTGCTAAACTTGTGCTCTAATTTTTAGGTTAAAATTAAAGCGCTGAAAGTTCAGTGATATTTGTGCCTGTGGCAACACATAACTTGCCTTACCAGAATCCAACGTGTAACCCGCAGAAGGGCGGTTGCCCCCAAAGTGTTGATAGCTGGAATTTATGTGTCTCCAGCTATCCTAGTTGTTCTCTGTATATTTTGTGCACACTCTTTGCCTGTGACAAAATTATTTACCTGGTTTGGCAAACTTGCCACGGAGTGTGCTTAAAAATTAAATGGTAGATAAGGGAATGAAAAGCGATATGATGAATATTATTACTTAAATTCGAACTTAGTTTTAGAATACATTTATCTTTAAAAAAAGATTATTGAAAAATTATGAAAATTATTACTTAAATTCGAACTTAGTTTTAGAATACATTTATTTATAAAAAATGAGATTATTGAAGATTAGTGAATTACTGTCTTTACAAAATGATGAAATTTATTCGAACTTAGTTTTAGAATACATTTATTTATAAAAAAAAAACCATAAATATCAGTTTATCAAAAAAGCAACAAACTACTTATTCGTTTGCAAAAGTTTGCTTTTGCTCAATTAGAGTCGTTCAATTACTAATTTATTTGTATTGCATTTAAATGCAATCCGTTTTGAATAGCTCTCAATTGAATTCAAAGGCGAGGATGCAAAGTCAGATCAGGAGCTCTTCAGTCAAGTAGATTGCATCGCATTCAGTTTGGTACTTTAATCGTTAATTAGTTGAAACGAATCAGTGAAGCAGCTGCCATTGGAGAGATCTGTCTGGAATTAAGTAAAAGGCAGAGATAAAAAAATATTGAAAACCTTCAGCACTTTCAAGCATAAATTGTACGTTTATTCATTCAAGTTAATTTGAATACTGGCTTATATATTTTTAATTCTGCTTACATTTAGATAAGTGCACATCTTATTTCACCTTCTGGCCTATTAAATAAGAAAATTTCACGAAAAGTAAACATTTTTAAGCCTGGCTTATGAAGTAAAAAAATATGTAATTACAGTTTATATTTATCTAGTCATTTGAGCATTATATATAGATTGTCAATTTGTAAATTCTTAAGAAGCGCATATATAAAATCTTAAAATAAAATCAATAGAAAATTGTGTACAGTAAGAAATTCCAAATTATAGTCGACTATATCAATTAGAAAACATTCAGTTTTGCAAATTAAATCACTAATGAATGTCAAAAATAGCTGAAATAAACCGAAAAAGATGTAGAGATAGAAAGAGAGAGAGAGTGAGACAGAGAGAGAAAAAGAGACTCAAATTTACAATTCTGTTTGTGATGCAAATTGGGTCACCACGAAAAATGAGTTGCCAACTGAATCCGATACGAAATTTGTGATACGCAATGCCTTTAATTAAGAAGCTCAATTTGGAATATAGTTTGGGACTAGCGAAAAATAGAGATTTGATGTAATTTTTGGCAAAAACATTTTTTTTGGTTTCCTTTATGACATATGCAGGTCCATGTGTAATAATGTAAGCCAGTGTGAAAATGTTGCCAATTAATATGGTAAAATTAGTGTAGGCATATTCCATGATATAAGTACTCAAATAATGAATAGTAGTGGTTAGCGTTGCTCATAATTAGTTGATTCGAAATAAAATCACACGTTAAAAATCAATAAATGTCATATCTATTTAAATCTTCTAACTTTTATATCTACCCCTCAAGTTTAAAATGTGAAAGAAAGTGCAAGCCAAAATCACTAAACACAAATACGTTACTAAATTTGACTGTTATTGGTTGCTGGATGTCGGTTTTTGTTATGCTTTCATTACAATTTTGTGGCTGTCAATCAAAAAGCCAGCGATATGCATTTACTGCTTTTCATAACGAAGCTCAATTCAGCATATCATCGAGCATTTTGCATTGGTTCTTAATTAAAATGAGAATCATTTCAACGCACAGATGCTCAAATGAACAATGATTAATCAATCAATTGCGTTGATTCGCCAGTTCGAGATTCAATTGAGTTTATGTTTTTGTTTCAAATTCAAACTGTCATATCTTCGGTAATAATTTATATATATATTAATGAACAGCAGAATTAACGCATTTTCAACTTTTGATGCAGAATTAATATATATAGAAAGAACTGTACATTGTTGAATGAAATTCGGACCTAAGTAAATTATTACCGAAGATATGACAGTTTGAATTTGAAACAAAAACTCAAAGGGTACATTTCTCAAATTAAAAAAAAAACATATAACTTCAATTTCTCCAATTGGTGAAATTTGACGCATTTTCAACTTTTGATGCAGAATTACCATTTTTTTTTGTGAATCTGGTTGCCTTCTTTCATTTTTGTGATTCTTCCTCTCCTGCGTTCGTTTTGCGCAAATTGTAAACTATTTAATTAAATTGTTCGCTAGTCGAGGTGAAAGATGTGTGTGAAAGTATTTAACAAAGGGAAAGAAACATCAATACATCAACTTAATTTTGTAATTTAGGCAGACACGTTAAGTTAAGCCAAATTATGCTATGCAAGGACATCAGTTTTGTTGCACTGATTTATGCGAATATCTTCATCATGATGTAAACTAAGGTAAAAACAAAAAACAGTTTTAATCGTGAAGTTATAAAACAAAATTGAAAAAACGAATTAATTAGTAGCTTCTCTTTGATCAAATACGGGTTAAATAAACGAGTTTTAAGAACTTAATGTTGGAGCAAAATCCTTTCCCCGCGTCAGGGAATGCCTGGATAAGAAAAATAAAACTGAGTCGCACCAGCGTTGTGTACTCAAACGAAGTTTATTTAAGACTGTTTAATTAACATTAAAACTATCGATCATATGGGACTTAACATACATATGTTATTGATGCACGATTGCATTGAATGTAAAATAACATTATTTTCAACACTTAATATTCTCTTATTCAATTTAAAATGAATTTAATAAATATGTGCTTACGGAACAAAACATACTTTAAAAAAAGAAGAAGACTTAAGGGCAGAATTGCAATAAAATCACGTGTCTTCCCCATCAATTTGTCCCATTCTGATGCATTTAATAGTTAAAAAAAAACCTACTCAAGGAGAACACGCGAATAATTTAAAAAGTTCAGTGAATACCCTGTGGATCCGCGCCATTCATTAGCATGCAAATCTGAAAATTTATCAGGTGGTGGCCACCCCTAGTCCTTTGGTTACCGCAACTGCAGCCACTGGCAGGACCAAGTTTGACACACGAATTATGCACAGACAGGATGCTTCTCTGGTTCAGTTCAGTTAGTCGGGTTAGTTTGTGGGTTGGCTGTAAATATTTCTATATTATTTATGGCCGATATGTGTAAATGGTTTTGGGTAACAGACAAGTTTAAAGGCCAAGTACATAAATAGAATTATCTTCTTTTTTTTTGCTGTAATTCCCGAATAACAAAATAATATATCTATGGCTTCTTGTGTCTGGTATAAAAGCTCGCAGTTATTTTCAAACATTTTTTTTAAACTAAGGTTTCAAAGATTCTTTGTGAAACCTCGACATCAATTTTTATCTTTTGACACGTTCACTTTGCGTGCCTCTATCAAATTTCAATCAGGGATTGCTGCTTTGAATTTGTGTTGTTCCGCATATATATTTTATGGATTCTTTCGTTATATTTGTAAATGCAATCACAGAATCTGCAACTGGAATCAATTATTTTACCTGGTTCTGTTTGTCCGTAGCCGTTGGCAAACAATTGATTTGTTTTTATGGCAAATTTTTAGTTTTTTGGTGCCTTTGGCTGCAATCAAATAAGCATTTTAAGCTTGCTCTACTCACATAAAAATGATTTATGACTTTGCAGAAATTTCATTTTTTTTAAATTGGAATGAACAATTGATTTTTGTTTGAATCGTAACTCATGTGAAGAGTTACTTATCAATAAAATACAGAAATCAATTTTCGACATTTAGAGAAAATACGTTAAGAAAAATCTCTACAAAACGAATGAATTAGATAAATAGATTCATTCTTAATGTACACAAATAAATAAAATTGTATTTTTTAATTCAACTTTAACTGAGCTTTAATTAGTAAATTATTTTTAGCATTTTGTGCATTTCCGTTTGATGCTATTATTTATTCAAAAGGCTTTGCGTAATGTGGCTCCATTATTAATCAAAACTTCATAGGACTTTATTCTTATTATTAATCATTATTATTATTAATTATTGTTTTTCTTAAGCTCATGCAAATTGATGAAACAAAATTAAGATAAAGTTGAATTAAAAACTCTTTATAAAATATATAAGACTGTCTCCTTATTATGTCCTGCAAAATATGAAAACAAATGAAACAAATAGATTTATTTTGTATTCAATGTATTTTTATTATCATGTTTGGCAGCTTAATTCATATTTATATACAGACACTATCATGAATCATGAATTGATAAATTGTTATGATGCCATTGGATCGATATGGAACCAAATATGTTATTTTAGAAATTATAGTTTCATAATTCCAATTAATTTAAGTCGTACATCATCTTTTCAGCATTGTTGGGTTCCTCGCAAGCAAAAGAAGCCATCATCAATTCTGTAATTAGAAAACCAGATATAAATTAAAAAAGAAAAGTGTTAAATATATATTAAAATGATTTTTTTACTATAAAATATGTCTTTAAAAACTACCCAGTCTCAACAACAGCCCAGGTCCGTTCAATACAATTTTAAAAAAACTTTTAAATTGTTGTGGTATCATGCTGCGAACTAAGCAACGACAGACAAGACAGGTAATAGATAACATTAAATGTCATTTATCTCTAGTAAACGACAACATCCCCACGGGAACAAATCGAATCTTGAGATAATACAATAATAGCGACAGCCAACCAGTCATAGAATGAGAAAAATGCGTCTCCATCTGGCCACCGATTCCCGTCGCCTTATCTATTTAGCTCAGATTCAGTCGGCTGGCAGGTCGGCGTGTCCGGACTCTGTTGACAGCTACCAAAACCATGTACAAACCATGTAGACAACTGGACAACTAAACATAGCCTTAAGTGAACATCCTGCTGGATATTGTGTTAAGAATTAAACGCATTTAGAGCATCGTAAATAGCCTGCCTGTTGCAGCCCCTCTCTGTAAATACCTGAATAACTAATGTCTAATTTGTTTTGCTGCCTAGCTTGTTCGCCATCTCTCTTGAGAATAAGGATACACTAACAAAATCCTTAATTGGTGAGTGGCCCATTTGGTTGCTGCCCAATCCTTTAAGCCACACGTTTGCCTAATGAGCAAAACCGTAAACATTTACATGTGCACACACATAAGTGAACGCATTTACACACACATAAATGTGCACACTTGTTAATCTTCAAACACACATATACATATATATATATATATATTTAGTCAATGTGTATATTTCAATTTAATTTTTGTTATCTTTGCTGGTTAAAAACATGAAAATGTTCAAATATCTTCTTAATGGCGGATTAAAAATAAAGTATGCATTTATTAAGAAAGTTTGTTATATTTGTAATTATATTCTAAGTGAATTATTTAAAGTAGAAAAGAAACTCTTTGCGCTTGCTTTATAAAATAATAAAAATCTCTGAGGGGACTAGATTTTCTCTGTTGTGTCGAATATTCATTTGCTAATGGATGAAGTTTAGTTTGTGTGCCGTAAAAACTACTAAATCGTTGCTGCAATCATTTTGTTTATTGTGACGAGAATTGACTTCAATAAATGTCTGTGTAAAATGCTATCTAACTGAAATAGCTTAAAGGGTATTCACGAAAATGGAGCACATTGAAATATTCTGATTTTAAATTCCACAATTCTAAACAATACTATGATTATTTAGAAATAAACTCAATTCTTTAAATTTTGCTCACCCGCTTCGCCAAATTTGGACGTTTGCTGCATATGGGAGCAGAAGTGCGCGTACTCTCCGACAGATGGCGCCTCTGCCGATTTCATTGAATGCATATGTTTTGTGAAGGCTCCAACAATCGCCGCAATGCGATCGAAGGCGGTAATATTAATGTGGCCATTAGGCAAACTGCAACAGTTAATGGAAAAAACATATATGCTATAAACATGTTTGTATTAAATATATATATATATATATATATTAAAATTAAACCTATACTCAATTAAATGCTCATAAATATAAATGCCGCTTGCAATAAATGCATTTATTTTAAATCCAGAAAATCAGTTAATAAATATAAAGCTCATAAAAAATATAAAAGTAAATTCAAACTCAACTGACAAGCATTAATTTCAATTGATTATTAAAATCGTTTGGCCTGCATATGTTAATACGTTAAGCGAAAATGGGGTTTTCTCTTGAATATTTCGAATTTTAATAAATCGCAGGAGCAAACTTACCACTGCAAACAGTTCTCGCGTTCGACCAGTGCCAATTTAACAATATCCGCAAACACAGGAATAACGACCCAATCATTTGGTTTGCCACAACTGGTTACCATTTCTGTTGTTGTTGTTTCTGTCGTTGTTGTTGTTGTACCCGATAGAGTCTTGGACGTGAGCCTTAAACTCAAGCCGGATGTGTCTGGACGAGCTCCATTGACTGTTGCTGGTACTTCATTTGCTGCTGTTGCTACTGGAGATAATGATGGTTCAATTGTTATTGATGCTGCTTCTGTCTGCTTATCAGTCTTTCGAATTGGCTGCTGCTCATTTAACACAATTGTCTGCTTATGCCATAAATGGCCATGTCCTTCGGCATGCCGTTGCATGCAATCCAATTGCTGGCACGTCACTTGCAATTTGCTCCACTGGAATCATATAAATATGATTAATTTGGTAAATTACCTTAATAGGCGACTATCTGTACTTGATTATGCTTGGATCGTATAATAAATTCATGGAATTATTTTGTCACCATTCGAATTATAAAACTAAATTAGTTGTTGCAAATACAATTTTTTTCGAATTTAAATGTAATAAACGAATGTATTTCGTATTGGCCTTACGGTAATTTTAAGCCTGGATATGGCTGGCGATTCCAATGATTCCAAGATTGCCGTTGCACTATTGTAATTGCCGACCAGCAAACAATACTGTGCCACACCGCTCCACACCTCCACAATTCTGCTGCGCTCCTCGATTCCTCTGCACTGTAAATAATGTATATGTTTGATTACTGAAATAAATAAACTAACGGAAGTTAGTTAGACATTGTCATGCTACAAAAATAAAAAAAAACAATAGGGTCAACATGAATTGACAAAAGTTTTTAACAAGCCGGCTCACGTGACCAACAGAAGCAGCTGAAGTGAAAAGGGGTTTCCCGGCTGACTGTGAAAATGTCACATGAGCTGCTTTTGCCAGCACGTAGCTTTTACATATTTAACTAACTCTGCCAAACATGCCAATTTTAATGCAATCCGCATGGTCTACAAATTCTTTGGGTTTATATACTTAACTTAGCTCTGCGCATGGATGACCTGTTCCCCCTCAAAAGATATAACACTCACCTGCAGTATCTCATTGCAGACAAAGAGACGGAGACGTGCCGACCAGTCCAGATACGTTTCCAGGTTACATGTCTTCTTTGGATCCTGTGCACCCTGTAGTCCGGCAAATGATGAAGGTTGGTCCCATTTCTTCTGCATTTTGGATAACAAATCTATTTAGTGGCATGCGACATGGTCATAATAAGGATGGTAGTGATTGCTAAATATGTATTTATGTGTTTCTGTCAAAATAAATTTCCCAAATACAACCCAGCAAACTCTTGACCACGTAGAGATTGCTGTGCCATCAAACTCACTTCAAATTATAGCCAATTTCTTACCTGCTTGTCCAAAAGCACCAAACTGCTGCACTGCAGAAACTCCTCTGGGCCAATGTGCTTGGCCAATTTCTTTTCCAGTCGACACAAGATTTGTGCATATTGAGTGGCAGTTGTGCAGTTGAGGGCTGAGCCGAGCTGTTGCAATGGGATTAGATATGATTATAATCCTCGTTAAACTGTATATATTAGCACACCTTATCGCCATTATTCTGACAGGCACGCAGATCGGCCTCATGTCCCTCTAAATCAGTCAAACGGTTGAGTAAGGCACTTAGTACTTGGGAGACTACGGCTTCTAAATGTGAATTGGAACACCTGCGAAGAAGGGTTCACCATTTTACAAGTTATTCCAACTGCATATAGAAAATCTCTTACCTAGCAACGATATGTTTTATATGATTCATCATGCGCTCGTCCCGATAATCGTATGGAAATCTCTGCGTCCATTCGGCCAGTAGGGCAACTAGTGTCTCCAAGCATTCACTATCAGGTACCGAGTCCAACAGTTTTCCCAGCAACTCGTGTGGCCGCAGGAACAAGCGTGATGATAATAAGAATGAGAACAGAAATTCCTGCGCCAAAAAAAATGTCAGAACTTAATGGGTCATAAATATAAACTAAATTGAGACCAAATTGGAATTGTCTTAGCTTTTATGAGGCACACGTAGACCGAGTAGGACTCAATTAGTTTCACATGTTTTGCTCTCTATCAAATTAGCGATGGCCTCAGCACTTCTTTGCAATGAATTAATTATTTTTGTGTCCTTTTGTCCTGACACTGACAAATTCTACAAATCTGGTTGGTTTATTTATCGATTTAAGTACAGCAGTAAATACACAAATTTTTAATGACTTATCTAAATTCACTGAGCACTTAGTATGTGTTTTTTTATGCATTCAATTTGAAATCATAGATTATTTATTTATTGCAGTCACGTGTGAAATATTTAAAAGACAACCAAAACACATATGTTTTACATATTTTATTGATTGAGTGCAAACATTTTAGTCTAATTTAAAATGCATTGCACAATTTTTCATATTAATTATTTGCATGTGCTTCAATGCATTTTTAATTGACTGCATTTTTTTTATAGCTAATTTATTTATTTTAATTTGATGTTTAATGCAAATACAGATTTTCCCTTACCTTATCCAAATCATTGACATTCTTGGGTATGAGCACATCAGTAAATGAGTCCAGCGGGCCAGAAACTATTCTACTATTTATGTACATAATGCCGCCAGAACCCAAAACAGAGCTCTGCAATCAAAATATTAAATTGCAAAAAAAAAAATCATTTTAGTAAGTTGCAGTTGAAAACTGCAGTCTGCCAAATACTCTTTTCACAGAAAAATAAAATGTTAAGTACTACTTAAAATGAAAAAATGCAAGTTACAAATATTTAAAACTCTCGAAAAAAGTGATAGCTTTACTATAAAATTCGGACAGACTTTTTTGCTGCACTTTTTTAGTTTCTGGAACAGAGTATACAAATTTGGCAGGAATTGATTATAATTGCCTCAAAATTGATATCACATTGGCTGCGCTTTTGCGAATTTTTGGGTACATCGTATTGGAATGTGTCATTGCCAGCACCCATTGCTAATGATTTTGCGTTCATAAGCTGTAAAATTAAATAAATATGATTATTTTGGATTTCATTAAATTGAGTATACGACGATCACACCTGAAACTCTTGAAACCCCTGTTCCAAATCTCTGGCATCAAGTTGCGTTGCACACTCCTTCCCCGGTTCGAGTGGGTTTCTCAGTTGCAGGCTGGATGGTGTCGCCGTTTCAACGTCAAGCGAGAAAATGCCAACATCCGGAAATTCAGATGATGCCTTGACAGGTTCTGCCTCGTCTGTGCTTGTCTCGCTATCGGAGCTCTGCCGAAGACATCCCCTGCGCTGGCGATAGATGCCTTTGTCCCGATCCCGTTGACCGCGCGACTTTTGCAGGACGGTTTGCTTGGAACGGGTGCCGCAGGCGATGGCTGATATTTTACTGGCATAAAAGTACATCGCCATGTGTCACGTTTTTGTGGACACTCCCGACGCGAACATGTGTCTGCTTTTTGACTGAGTCTAGGTACGATTGGACAACTGATTAACGCACGGACACGCTCCAAACAGGTGACACACCGTGAGAATCGGAGTCGAGAGTTTTGCTAATGAGTAATGCCATCATCATATGCACTGAAAACATTAGATAAATTTTGACTATGAAAATTTGCAGTTTTATGATTCGCTGAGTCGTCATCAAATCAACATTGTCGACAACCGTTGTACATTACTCATACGCCGCGTGGTACACAAAACACACGTATAAATCACAAATGTTTGACTGCATTTGCAAATAAAATATAACTTTTCTGACTTTGCTTAAATATCCAAGAAATTGTCAATTGAAATCCACTTTTACTGAAAAAAGTCAAGCTTACAATCAACTTAAATTAAGTATTTTTATGCAGTGAACTCTGTTCGATGGAGGCTAAATATACCAACTAAGTATTAAATATTTTAAATATATATGAATAGACATTTTTAATATGTTTCAAATCTTGAACAAAAAAAAAAAATAGCTGAGGTTGTCACATAAAATATTTTCAATTTGTACATTGACAACGCAGTTTTTATGCGCAAGTTGCCCATATCCAATTCTTAACCCTTTAAATTAATTTGCTTTTGGGTCGACTGGTTAAACAAAAGAATTTTGGGCACGTTTGAAATATTTAAGAAAAGAAGAAAGAAAATGTAAAAATTAATTCGAAAGTTCGAGATTGTGAGACACTTTAACAAAACATTATTTCGTAATTGTTTATTATTTTAATTTTGACAAGATTTCTGTTAAGTGATATCTAAAACGGTAAAGATATATGTCCTTTGTAAGCAGCATCTAAAACAAAATTTCAAATAACTAGTTCTTATTATATATAAGATATGCTTAGCAACGTGGGTAAGAAAACAATATCAACCCTTTTAAATGTGTATAGGGTATAAAAAGAAAAAGGGTTATCTGCCTTTTTTTGCTTGTAATGGAGCACTTAACCGAGAACCAGACAGCAACAGGGACTGCTATTGATTGATTATCGCCAGAATATTTCGTGCAAATAATTTTCTTATTTTTCTGTGTGCTATTTTGTCATCGCGCCAAGATTTGTTTTGCGAGCAAAATAATGATCCCACATTGCTCGAATAAATTGCTGCGAATTTTACTCGGCACTGGGCACATTGCCCGGCAGATTTTATTAGGTGTATTAATGGATTTCTGCATAATTTTAATCGATTCAATTCCATGCTATCAGTTTCTTGGATTCATTTATCAAAAATTCATGCGAATAAATATATTTTATTTACAGTAAAAAAGCTTAGCTGCATTTATTCAGTATGTGGCAAATAATACTCAGACATCATTTTTATGCATCAGCTGTTTAACCAACTCTTTTTAAGAATTTCAAGATAACAAATGAAAAGAAAGCACTCTAATTAAATACATTGCTTCTTTTATCCATTTCGTTTATTCTAGTCAAACCCCTATCGCTATTTGCCCTTGGTTGCTTGCACAAGCTTTTCAAAATCGTCAATTGCAGAAGATTTAATTAGCATTTTTTACGCTCTTATCTACTGACTCAAGAATTAAAAGGAAACGCAAAACAAACAAAAAAAATAATTCAATGGAATTTGTGTCCTTTTGACATTTCTCAGCGCTTTTAATGCAGATTGTGTTTAAAAAGGCAACACTAAATTAACCTCCAGCTACATTTATTTAACCATCGTTGAGCTGTCATTTAAGTTAAGCAAAAAAAAGCAGATAACTGAATTAATAGTCACTCACTTGAAGTAAATCTCCTCCTCTTAAAATTATTATATACTTTAAGGAGTAATTTAAATGCATTTATTCATTTTATATCACATACATTTTTACACCTAACGTAAAACGTAGAAGTATTTGTTTTACAAAATTTGAGGTGATTCCAGTTTGAACAAAATATATAATTAAATTCGTCACTTTGGATTCATAGACAGATTTTTGAATCGGGTGCAGCACGTGGATTCCTTAAAAAATGTTTGTTAAATAATCAATTAAAGTTTTATATTTGCGAGTGTGATTTTTCACTTGTTTTTAAAAACATTTTATTAAATGGCCAAGTATTATTATAAAAACATTATTATTTATTTATTACAAAACGGAATTTTTGATATCATTTATTGCTTCAAGCATATTTGCAGGCTTAATACACTTACAGAATTTCTTTTTAATTTTAATTTTAATACTTTCTCCACTTAACACATTCTGTCACTTACATTTTGCCTTATTAAATATATATATTTTTTTTTTGTATTTGTGCAAAATATCTTTTGTTGCGTGATAAGCTGTGTCGTAAAATTCCGTGTGGTTTTGTTTGTTTTCACACCAACAAGCGCTAACCGAACCGCACTCGCCAAACTCCCGCTTCGAACTAAAATGTCACTGCAGTTGATGCTACTGATGTTGCTGGCCTGCTAAAGATTGCCTTAACAGAACAGCTTCGCTGTTAATTTATAGAAAAAATGTCCTTTTTCGAGGATATTGTTGAGTCGCAACATTTTTGTCGCTTTCAACATGTTGGACATCGAGCACACACACAACCTGTGTATTCTTGAATAACTTAAGTTGTTTTGCTAATTATAAGAAATATTAGAAGCCGTTTAATACAAATTGTAGGCAATTTTACTAAGCTCCTGTAAATAACCTGAAGAAAATATCCAAAAGTAAATACCGTCTAGACTCCAGGCCATTTCTCTATACCCAACCCATCACTCATCTTCAGGTCTATATGGATGACATGTAACAGATATTTACATATATTTCTTTACAAAAGATTAATTCCCAAATGTGTGCAATGGTTTTTGTTTCTCATGATATATGGCCAATTATATGGTTGAAATATCATGTGCTTGGCTTACTTGCCTTTCAAACCTACATTTAAATGCCTTAAGTGTCTGGGCCACAAAAGTTCGCCCAACAAATTAATCAAATCAATTTAAGAATTTCGACAAGAAGCCAGCTTTTGCTTGGCATTTAGTTGAGAGTAAAACACACAAATACACATATACACACACACACACACATTCACAACTCACATCGATATGGTTCAAATATTTTGGGAAGTCATTTAGGAAATTGCTTGAGCAAAACTTTGACCAGGAAAAACTTCAACTAGTCAACTTCGTTAAACGTTGCTAATTTTTTTTTTTATTATATCTAATTTATTGATGCATATAAAAATACATTGAACATTGAAATTGAATAATAATAATAATAATCAAAAGGATCCCCAATTCCTTACTACTGTAATCGATACAAATTTTTTAATGTATTAAAAATTGACTTGCCAAATTTTCAGATTCGTTAATCTTACAAAAATGGTATCAATCTGAGAGAGTAGCTCGTGAGTAGCCGTTACATATCACTAAGATATCGAGATTTACGTATTTACATATGCAAATGTAGATACTTGAGTAACACCCTTGGCTCCGTCTCTAATCAAATTTCAATGGCGTTATCCAGGATGACAGGCACTAAAAGCGAAGTCGAAAGACACTTGTCAACTGGCGGATTAATGCCCAAAGATCCTTACGCACCATGGCACACACTTCAAATGTGCTCGAGTTCACAATTGAATAACCGAAACACACACACTCCAAATATCCAAATATATGTATATAGAGAGGAGTGTGCTCTAAAGCTTAAATAACATAACAAATCGTAAGTATAGTTTTACTCTGTCAATAAGGCCAAACAAAGTTGAGTAATCAGCATTCTTAAATGACTCCAAGCTGACCACATTATTTCGTCTGTAGTTTTATGAACATCGTTTGAATTTGCTTAAGTTTTACGAGTGCACAGATCTCTGAACTTGTAACGTGCACAAAGCTTAAGAGTCAAGTTGGCAATGTTTCGAGGCCACACAAATTGCTGCATTCAAACTGAAATTGCATTTACAAAAGACTCATTTCCAATGTTGCAGACATGCGTCGCATACAAAATATTTATGTATAATCAATTCAAGAGTTTCTGCTAATAAACTGTGAGTTGAGAAAAAAGTTGCTTATTTTTAATCAGTTAATTTCTTGTGATCAAAAGCAATTTTTTCCATTAATTAGTTGTGTCTGTAAAATACTCTTTGGTTTTGGTTGCTGCATCTCTGTGCAGCTGCTGGTATTTCTGTGGAGAAATTCGCTTTGTTTATATTATTCCTCGTTTTATATTTATCCCTTTTTTTCTGTTACTCTTCACATTTTTTCACTGCAATTAAAAAACGTTTGTTTTGTTCACCTGTCTTGCAATTTTATCTATTTATTTTATTTGATGATGATTTCATTCCACTAAACATTCAGTTGGCCATATTTATTGTGTATTCAACTATTCATTACTTTTTTTCATTGCCTTCAACTAGTTTTAAATACGACATTTATTTAAATGGGTATTTTCAGCTTTTTGAATTTATTTCGAAATATATTAAATATGAAAATCAACAATTTGTCGGTTGAAAATGGAATTCGAAATTGGTTCTTTGTCATTTTGGCTATTAATAAATATCTATATGCAAATATATTTTGTTCTATAATTTTAATATTTTTTATGTTCATTACAAATCAATTAAAATAGGGAACCATAGCTATCTTATGCACACCGAATATTATATACCCTTGTAGAGCAAAGTTTATTGACTGCTGACATATAAATTTTTGTTTAAATCGTGTTAGCTAATTTTGCATTTTGTCTTGGCTGACTTTAAATCGTGTTAACAGAATCTGTCAGTATGATCCTACTGCCTTTCATTTATTTTTATTGCTTTTAAGAAGGCTTTAAATTTAATTCAGCGTTGACCTACAATAAACACGGAAGGCCGCCAGAAACGATTTTTGCAGATTTATATAATTTGCATGTCCTCACAAATTACTCTTCGCCCAACTATTTTGGTCTAGACAGCATTTAAGAGCAAGTTAATGACACGCATTCAACTTCAACGCATTTCAGCTTGCAACGCCCAACCCTCTCTTGACATAAATGTTGTTGTTGTTGTTGCTGTTGTTATTGCTCTTTTATGTTGTTACTGCTTGTACAAGTTGGCTACATAATACTTAGCTAAATACATATATATATACATGGCTGTAAAGCGTGAGTTTGAATTTGAGTTCACACTTAAGATTAAAATCTGTAAACACTGTGGTGAACCTCAGGCGAACAGATTGCAAGCCAATGTTTTTTTTTTTTGAAGAGAATTTGAATTTATGTTTATCGCACGTTTCTAATTAATGCATCAGCAATTGTGTTAAAAACTGCTCATATGACAGCTTTTTTGATTTCAGATTTTACGTAATATAAACAAGCTTTGTAATGTATACGCGATGTGTAACAAATCAACTTAAAAGTTTGCTTCCAATTGATTTTTCGATTTTCAAATATACTCAAAATAATTTTGAATAGGCAAATATTTACAAAAGCATTCGCATATTTCACAAACAATACTACAATATATATATAGTATTAATAAAATAGAGTTAAGTATATTATTATTATTATTTTTATTATTATTGCAAACAAGCAACACATTAGATCTAATTACAGGGTATGAGCACCATCAGGGCACTGCTCACTTGCCTCATTATTACAAGTTCAAAGAACAAGTCACACCTAAAGCTGTTGATAAAGTGTTCAGAATTTTTCAACAAAGCTCTAAAAAAAATGAAACTACCACAAAATAAAAAAAATTTGCAGCTGTGGCATAAGCGAAGAAAAGAAAACTTGCCACAGTTCGTGTCGCATCTTTAAAAAAAAACTTTTATATAAGGAAACTTTTTGTATTACCTGTCAACCTCGGTTAATGCACAAAAGCAGGTGCAAATGAAGATAACAGCTTTAAAATTCGAGCAAATTTTTAAATAAAATGTACTTAGTTATATAATTTATATACATATAAATATAAGTTTAATAGTGAAATTAATATTGTTAAATGTGTGATGTGGTCGATGTAATTGTCAAGTTAAACAAATTGACATTTACTCGTATAATTTATACATATTTATATTTAATTTACTTTTAATTGTTGGTCACATTTACATTTAAATCAGTTCAATTAAAAAACTTTTCTGCCACAGAACAATTATTAATTGAAAGTTTAGCCAAGCTTGCCACGTCCAGTTTGGGGCAGCAATTTTCATATTGTATTTCTTTGACGTGGTAAATGTATGTGCAGGCTCCCGTGTAAAGGAAAACTTTAAATAAACCTAGAACAATAGTGCAAAAAGTTGACTAAAAAATTATCAGAAACTCGGAACAAAAAACAGATTCAACGCGTTTTAAATTTTCTGTTAAAAATATATAGATGCCTTTATATATACTTCACACATAAAAAATGTTATAAAATAATAATAAAAAAAGGCATTCTCGATCATTTTCGGTGGATTAAATGATATAATCAGGCTTAGTCGATTTGGCCACCTCTTTATTGTCAGCTGAAATATCACAATTAAAATTTTACCATAACTTTGCAAACACACACAGAATAAATGCAGGGTATTTTCTAGTCGAATTCTGTTTATTCCTCAACATTTTCTGGCCGTTAGTTGACGTTGATAAACCACACATGTCGCAAAAGCGCATCGCTACAAATTTCATTCGCTTGTTTCAATAAAAATGTAAAAATATAGGTTAAAAATAAATTCCTTGCGCATCATTGTTATCACATTTGTATTGTTTGACATTTCAAAAATATTTATATTTTTAACCGTAATTGTAATAAAAACTGTGGAGGGACTTGAAAGCCTAACTCTGGGTTTTACACATAATTGTGATCTGATAAATTGATTTGTACACTTTTTGATATAAAAAATATAAATATATATATTTTAAAATATGTTAGGATAAAGAATCAAGGTTTTGGTTTGATTGGCTCTTTTGAGTAGTCCCAAACACAACAACTTTTGACACACTTCTCGATTGATGTTTTTCAATGCCAATTACAGGAAATGGGAAAACTTTTTATTTGTAATTAAAATCACATTAAATCAAGCGATATGATAGAAAATGTTGCTAAGCTTTGTGACTTGCCTGAATGAACAGTTTCTTGTTATTCATTTCTTGTTCTCCTGTAATACAATTGATTTTGGTTTTAGCCCAAATGCTTTGTTTGTTTTGGCCCACGCACAACTAAATTGGTTTACAAGAGTGTGCATGTGAAAAAGGCTATGAAACTGGAGGTGAGGAGGTGGAGGCAAGAAGCACTTTTCCATTAAATAATGTTATTAGCCACAGCAATTTCAGTTAGCCTTTGTGTTTGAGCCTTTTTGTGCAATTGCTTAGTCTTGGCCATTTACGCAGCATTTTCACTTGGCTCTTTAGCAGTTTATTTTAGCTGATTTCATTGTGATGAATTCTGTAAGCTGTGGGCTTAGCCAGGGCCAAGTCCAATAATACGAGTATTTACTCAGCTGTGAGCAAAGATTTTCGTCATCATTTCCTAATGGATTCTCTTATTTGTATTTTCAATTGAGTTGTGAAAGCAAATTTGATAATGCGTTGATTACTTTATTCAATCTTCAATAATTGCATAGATGTGATTTATCCATCATTATTTATCTTTGAGACTTGCATAAATTTGCTTGAATAACATTTTCTATGAAATTAATAAGTAAATTTTATTTCTTATTTGCGATGCTAAATTTATTTAAACAATATTTTCATTAGCTGGTGTACAGTTGCCTCAGGAATTGTTTATCAATCCTTAAATTTATTTCGTATTCAGTTGAATTCTCTGCAAATGATATATAAACTATAAAACTATATGCTAGACAAAAATCGAAGCTAAATTTGAAATTCATATGCAAATAATATTTGTATATTCTGCCCAATTGCTTTCGATTTATTGTAGTTGAAAAAAGCAAAGTATAATTATAACTAATCAATAATAATTAATTCCTAAATTTCAACTTTGAGTCACAAAATAACAAAGGCAGCTGACACAAAATGTAAATTGTTGCTCAGTTTAGGCCAATTGTGGCTTAACCATACCAAAATTCAAATTTCAGACAAATTGATTGGGTTACTTATGGAACTGGTTTATTTAAAGTCATTAAATGCTGTTAGATGCTGACCTACAACTCCAAAAACATCAACTGAAGAGGTTCTGCCCATAATTAGGTATCACAAGTAAATAAAAGATACTTGGTTGACTGCTCTTCGTGTTAGCCATCAAATTGAATTTGCTTTAAGTCCAATATAAACAAGTGACAATTAAATCTTTAATTCAAATTATGACCATAAATTATTTACTTTCATAAGGAAATAAAACAAGACGAAGTTAGTTCTTATGTAAGTATCACAAGGACTTATATTGATTATTATTATTAAGTTTATTAAGTTATCTGATTAATTTTTAATAGCATTCTTAAGTGAAATTTATTTTGTTGTTTATTTGAATGTTATTTTTTAGTTGATTACAGATTCCCCTACATATCACAGCAAATGTAACAGAATATTCATTAACTAAAACATAAAGTTCCAAGGTTTACTTACATTAAAGTTTCTGAAATTTATTCACCACGTTGGCAAACAATTAGTAGAAAAAATGTAATTTTAATTTATGTAAATTACTGCAGCATTTCACTCAAAACTTGAACACTTAAGGAGCCCAAAAATAATTTTCCTTCCAAGGCTGAGCATATAAAATGAAATCCACTCAAAAATTCCCATTACCATTCTGCGTTTCGACATGCATCTTTTGCCTAGGGGAATGTGATGAAACGCAAAGGAATCATTTTGCGGATGAAGACAAACTGGCCTTTGCAAATTGTTGAATTATATATAAGTATGCAAATATGTGTAAATGTGTGTATGTGTGAGTGAAGTTTAAATAAAGTAAAGACCAACAAAAAGTTTCACAATTTATTTTTGGGGCCGACAAAAAGCAGGAGCAGCAGGAAACAGCAGCAGCAGCAGCAGCAGCAGCAGCAGCAGCAAAAATGCCACAAAATTGCGTCAATCATGAAAGCCAAAGTTCCTCTTACGGCTTCTCATAAAAATGATGGCAATGCCCTCCGATGCCCCCGTAATTGAGTGCCGACGCGGGAATTTTTACTATTTGTCTGCATCGCGTCTGGATCTGTACGCCTTTAAATGTAGTCACCTAAATGCGACAAGTTCCGTTGCAGCCGCCAGTGTAAAGTAACGGCAATTTCATAATTATTATTCATGATGACAGTTGTGTTTCATTAACCGTTATTTCTTCTTTTTTTTTCGACGCCAAGCTAAACAATTGGGGACTGTGTCAACTTGATGACTGCTGAATGACTTTATTTTTCGCTCAGCAAATAAAACAATCATAAAATAATATTTTATTGTGTTAAGTTAGTCCTTGCAGACTGCTCCGCTTGTAGGCATTTACTCATTTTCTTTCCCGCTTTCTTTCGCTGCCTTTGTTCGATTTGGCTTTTGCCATTGTTTCCTTTGTACTTATTGTTTTTTTGACCGAAAACAAACAGCGTGTTAATTAAATTAAAGCAAAATGCTCCAAGCCATGAAATTTAATTAGAAAACCACATCTTTCTGTCTCCCCCAGATGATCACAGATGAGGTTTAAATTTATGCGTTCTTAACATGCTATAAAAATCGATCTGACATGAAATGCTGCTGATTGTCAGAATTCAGTTTAAAAATATATTTTTAAAGACACCAAAATGCTTGAAAAAATTCGAAGGTGGCATACATAAATAAACAGATATTTTGCAATACTTATTCTGCATTTTTGCCTGCTTAAATCGAACTTGAGCAAATATTAGGAATCAAGTTGACTCACAGCTTGCAGCTGTCATGTAACATTTTTTCCAATAAATATTTCCAAGCTCTGCTTTGCCGCATATTTTGGCAGCTTTTTTTTTTTGCCTTTTTCAGATACTTTATGTGCGCAGCAGTGTGGCATTTGCATGTCAATCTACATATGTATGTGGACAAAGATATGCTTAAATTTATGTATGTTCGTGTGACTTGCATCTGACAGTGACTTAAAGTGGAATACTTTCTAAAGTCAACTAGTCAAAATAAAACAAGAAGCGATAGTTTATTTTTCTGCCTCATTAACAAATTGACTTGATTCACTTGTGGAAAACTTAATTGGAATTTAATTCCAAAACATCGTAGTATTGTAAATTTTAATCTATACCAGTTTGCTGATGTTTCAGGTTTATAGTGCGGTTTTAATTTATATTACAACTTGCCGTTGCGTAAAACCACTGAAAACCATCACAACCTCAAATACTAAATTGATGCAGCCATCAGGGACAACCAATTTTGTGGTACACTAAATTGAATTTTTTTGCCAAACTGTTACTTTCCCACAAGCAACTCTGCTTTTCAATTTATTGATTATTTTTCTTTTCTGTGTGTGTTTTTTTTTTCTAAAGGTAGAATTTAAGCCAACTATTAAACTTGTGAACAAAGTGGTTTTTTGGTTATGGCACTAGTAAAAATAATTTGTAATCTTTATTAATTTATATATTATTTATTTTTTCATAAACTTATTTATTTTATATTAAGCTAACTTAATTTAAAGAGCACGTTTATTGTTTACTGCAATTATTTAAAATGTTGCACACATTGTAACACAATTTTCCCCATTAAAATGTCAATTTGCTACCTTTATTGCATTATTTTGTGGCGCCATTAGACTCATTAAAATTTGACACTGTCCATGTCGCCATGTCGAGACTGACTTTGGTGCGGTCTGATCCTGAGTTACGCTTTCAATTTATCTATCTCACTATCCGTGTGCTCTTCATTGTCTCCGTTGGTGGTGTGATTAACGTTGCTCGTTCTTCCATTGTCCCGGCTGAATCGGTGAATCGGGGGGATTGGGGGAAACGGCAAGGAACTGTGCGTTAATCAAATGTCAATTAAGCTGCGGTTGCCAAATGCTGCCAACAGTTGACCCACTATTCACATTGTAACCACGCCACTCCCCCTTTGACACAGCTATTGAGTTCGAGTGGACTTGGAGTTTTATAGGCATCCTCATTGGTGCTTCTCCTAGCTGTCATACAGATGCAGTGGCTCGTTGGTTGGCCTGCTGCACTTGAGTCCTGTTCTCCTTTGTGTTGTTTTGCTGTCTTTTTCCGCACTACTACAAATTTCGAGTGCCTCGACTCGATGTTGCGTTGACTGCATTTACATATTTTACTTTACTTCACATTTTATTACTTTTAAATTTGTGCAAGTAAAATCTCCGCTTGCCCATTAAACGAGCCACAAAACAATGCATTATATATCCAATTTTATTTTAAAGTATTAACAAGAGGCAAGCAAATTGAGCTCATATCAAAGATGTTCTTTCTTAAGCTAAGAGTATTAAAAGTGAATTATTAGTAAAAGTTAAAGTAGAAAATGGGGTCTTTCTGGCCTTTACCATTTGCTGGGCACTTCTTTGTATCGGTTTTGTATGGACAATATAAGATTAAAGTGCACGCCAGTCAATGTAAGCAATTTTGTTGTTAGTTAACCGGAGTGTTGGCAATTGCATGCAAAGCATTTGCTAAGTGGCCTTTGCCTTGGCTATATGCGAGCTATACGCCGGAATGGCTGTCACGGAAGTGCCACAAAGAGCGGCAGCAGAGAACTTTGTCGGTGGCAAACTTTCTGTTTTATTTGGACATTCAACGGAGGCGTTAAATGCTTAATGCCGACTCTTGGCAAGTGCTAGTAGATGTCATACTCAGACCAGCTAAGTTTATCAGCTTGTTATGATTTCACAAAACATTTTGGCCGACAGCTGTCAATGTTCGTCTTGTCCTTTCGAGCATCTCAGTCGGCCATCTTTGTCTTAGCCATCGCCGGACATCCTGTCGTGTTTGTGAGCTGTGGCATAAAAATACAAGGATGTGCCATGTTGTTACCAGCATCTCAAATTTTGAGAAGCACAAGCAAACACAAATTGTTTATCTCAGGGAAGTCACGTAAACTGTCCAACTTTTGACGGAGGCCAACAGCCCGGAGTCAATTTCAACATTATGCATCGCCTCGCCTCGCCTCGCCTTGTCCTGCTTTTGAATCTGATTTGGCTATGAGAGGCTCTGCTTAATCTTGATACAAATTTTAATCTGTGCCGCTCTTCATTTCGTAAATATTTTCTAACCCTTTTAAGAATTCATAGGGATTTCAAATTACGTTTTGTAATTAAAGCAAACCCTTTCACTTTAACCCAGTTTGTCTTCTTCGCTGCAAATCGAGTGTTTTCATGATATTAATTTAATTACATATTAATTTTTATGCCAAAAAGTTGATAATAATCTGGCATATTATATCATTATTATGGTTATTTTTGTTGGTTTACTCGACACATATGATGCAATTTGTTTCAATGTGTCAGCAAGTTTGTTTTGGAATAGAAAATACCCCCTTAGGAGAATTTTAAGTATGTTTTAACTTTTTGGCTATTTCACGTCCACAGCTGCAGTCAGATAGTTTTAACTGTTTGCTGGAGTTGTAAAAGTTATTCGACCAGAATATAACGTGCATCAATGTAAGGCTCCATTTTCTCTTTGGGGAACTGCATTTCATGTGCTCAACATCAAAAATATTCCAGTGAATTTGACGATTCCAAGCACAACAACAGAAACATGGAACTCTCATGTTAAGATATCTTTTTCTTTGTGCTGACTTTCAGAAAAATGTCTTCGCCATATTTCTTAGAAATAAATTTTAATAAAAGTAAAAGAAATTTATTAAGGACATGGAAACTACGAAAACATTAAAAATTATTTGATTTAGTTACTTGTTTTATGGCTTCATATGAAGTCTTAATTGTGCAATTAATGAGCATTGTGATGCCTTGAAATAACAATAAGAAACGTGCAACAAACCAGCACTTTCAGTGGCAATTTTATTAAGCTTTTACTGCTCACTCACATTTGGATGGGTCACAGTTTCGAAGTCATTAAGTCGAGGTAGTTAAGCTGGATAAAACTTTAGTTGATGCCACATACGAGTTGTGGCAGTTGCCACAAAGTCATCATTCATCTTCGACTCAATCCCAAACGAAGTGCATCAGAAACTGTAGAATTCTTTTATGCGCTCTTTGGCTCTCATGTGTGGCACGTAGCATAAAGTAATTGAATTCTCCTGGATGTTGCCAAAGTTCAATTGAATTTTAATGAAATTTTTTTCGGTTGCCTTAGCTAAGCCACAAGTTGGCCACAACTCTGCCGAAACAAATAAATAAACAACTGTCAACTGCCAAAGAGACAAGATGACAGAACAAACAAATGTACTTTGTAAATGTACTAAAAACAACTTTATGGCTTGAAGAGCAAATCGTGTTATGTGTTCTGTGTTGCCTCGATTGATGATTCCTATGAGCAAAAAGACACAAAACTGAGTCGAAAAAGGAGTCAACTGAAAGCCAAACCAACTTCTGTTGCGAAAGTAAAAATAATCAAGTAAGTTTATTTGTTATATTTTCTTCATCACAAATTATTATAATATTTTTCTTCACATTAAAATTTTGCATCTGAGTTTTATTTTAATTTCTTTCAATCATAGAACACTATTAAAAGTAAATTCAAACTGTCATTAAAAATAACACATTCTACTAGTTGCCTATATGACTATTTTTTATTCAAAAATTCCGATTTCATTTGAGCAAATATGAGGTAACTGAAGTGTTGGTGGTGACACCATTCGCTTTACCATTTTGTTGTACCTGCATGTGATACATATATTTGGCAACGAGTTTATTTGCACATTTATATCACAAAAAAAATATTTTTGGCGCTCTGATTTTGACTACAACTTGTTTCATGTCTTATTTGGCTTGGGTTGTATTCAGAAATAAGTTTTGGACAGCGATAACTGGTTTAGAAGACAAATTTAACACAATAAAAAATTCTAGATAATTCTAAAGACATTTTAACATTTTTAGTTGTTGGGTAAAAATACAGCAAAAAACGTACAACCTGCATTAGTTGATTAATTTTACTGCTGCTGTCTAAACTTAATTAATACAATAGAAGCACTTTAATTTGCTGGACATATCTGACGCACCTGTTAGGAAACTCTTAATGAAATGCCAATTTCTCATCTGCTCGATGGTGTTTGGAGAGCTGTTGGCAATTCGAGAATGTTTTGCCATAAGCCGCACTAATTGGAACAACACGTCTGAGGGGGGGTGTGCCGGTGGTCAAGTGATGTCAATGAGTGTTGGGGGTGTGGTCGTGTTGTGTGGGCTTACTAATACAAAAGATGGCTCTCAACAGTAGCAACAGTAACGCATTGTAATCCTACATTGTGCTGCTTGTTCAGATGATCAAATTGTTGCCGAAACTGCTATCCATTGCTGATGGCTCTGTGAATTGGAAGAGACAAAAGCTGTCTCCAAAATTGAACGCACACATCTTGTAAACACACCCACAGCTAGACAAAGGTTGACTATTTTTTAAATTTTTTAATTTTGCAATTGAAGAATAAGAGAGAAAAAAAATGGAATCCATACCAACAGCATTTATATTGTTCCTCGAGTTTATTGTGGCAACCAACATATATCTTTGCATATATGTAAAATAAATCATTTTTTTCCGACCAAGCTGCTTCTGAATACAGCGAGTAATTATAAATATTGAAAATTGTAAGCAATCAATGGTGCAAACAAATAACTTATCAACACAACACATGCTGACAGAATACAAAAAAAAAAAAAACGCCAGCTTTTCAATTTCACTGTAATTAATTTGTTTACTCTCGAAATGTTAATAACAAAATGTGCTTTACATATTCGATGCCATTAATAAGATTCACCTTTTTGCTGCGTTTGCAGTGCATTTAATTTTTATATTGAAATATCCCAACGAGCAACTTGTGAATTGCTGCAGTTGACAAGAATTCAGATGATCAGCCAAATAGTTTTTAATAAATATGAAAAGTTCAAACAAAATTGGAATAAAAATCTTTATTTTTATTTCATTTACATTTAAGTCATCTGCATAGTTCCATGAGTGTTGCCTCTGCTTGAACTTAATCATATCAATGTTCTATAATGCATCTTTGTAACTTTGTATTTTTCATTTTGAACCTTTTCCCATAATTAGCGATATATTTTGAACTTGTCATTCTAAGTGATTTTCATGAGTAATGTTGCAAGCTGTAAATCAATGTTGAATATTGTGTACAATACTTATTGTTGCACTTTGATTTCCGTTCTTTAAAGTTTTTTCAGATATTTTCTAAACTTAGATTTCCTTTCGTCGGTGCTATAAAGGAGAAGATTGCACAAGGATAGATGCAAATTTAAATTCTCTCTCCCTTAATGTGACTTAGGAGACTACAGCGCTCAAGTGCTTTGGCATTCTCTTGCAAAATAAAAAAAAAAAAAAAAGCTTCACACATACACCCACACACAGACACACACATACACATAAACACCGAAACACACAATACACATGTTGGCTTAAATTCGCATCATGCTGAGTATTTGCAGGCTGATGTGTATCACTTTAGCCCAGTTATTAGCATATTCTCGACATGCTCAGAGCTACTTAATGATGCAGAAATGTAAAAAAAAAGAAAACACGCTACACAAGCTGCAAAATTCCTGAATCCGTTTCAGTTTCAAGCCATTGATTATGCTTATGCCGCAAATTTGGCTCAGACAGAGAGAAAACATTTTGTCAGCTTTGCATTTTTTGTATCGTTCGACTTTTATCTGGTTAGCTTGACGAATAAAAGTCTGCATATTGTTCGCAATTTGAGCAATTTATGTTAAAAACGTGTGCGGTAATACAAACCAAAGCCAAATAGTAAGCTCCGGATATGCATACATATATATATATATTTGGCAATTTGTTCGCATCTCAAATTAGCATTAAACTGAACAACATAGAAGAGATTAAACACGTTTATTTACAATGTGTAAAATTATGCATGGGTGTTGCTCAGACTCAGACTCGGAAACGGAAATAATTAATCATTCAATTTATCTAAATCGACAATTTGCAATTTACTTTTGCGTTCTTCAAGCGCAACATTTTTTTTCTCTCTTTTACCATTTGGCAAATCACAAAGAGTTTGAAGCATTGTTGCCCACTCAATGAATTAATGCGAATCCTTTTGAAAATACTTGTAATACGCAGAATATTTTTAGACTACAACAGGCAAACATTTAAATATAAATTTAATTTTACTTAGTAAACAATTTAAACAATAAGCTAGTTAAAGTGACAAAGTGAGGCTTTAAGGCACAAGCACAATAAGCAATATTTTATAATTTAAGATATAAATAAAAGACGCAACCCATTAATTCTGACACCTAAAATAACTGAAATGAAGGGCTAAAAGCCGCATTACAGGATTTCGCTACATTTTTGGGCTTATGCCAAAGCCCCCGAATTTTGCAGAGACTACAGCCACTGAATTATGTTTAATGCCTATTTTAAGCAGCTTAACTGCAGCTTAAATTACACAAAAAATTACTAGATGAAAATGTTTAAAGAGTTTTCTATTTCTTATACTTTATTAGCATTTTAGCGCCCCTGCATATTGTAAATGAAACATATTGTTCGCACTTCTAGTGTCAATCTTCTCCACAAATTATCAAAGTGAATTGCCAATGACAATCTTATTCGAAACTAATCCCAAAATCCGCAGAAATCGAATTTTGCTTTGAATTTTTAATAAAGCTTTTTATTCAGTACGCAAAATGCATTATCCTTTTCACTGTTCATAGTGGATTTGCTATTGTATATTGTAAATAAATACATTTTTTTCTGTCCATTTTCATAAGCGCTGTAATTTACATTGGCTAAAAGCGTATCCTTGTTGGCTTTTTCGTTTCTTTTTTTTTAATTTGGAGTGCCATTTCGCTTTTAGGCCAAAAAGCAGTGACAGCATTTGCAGCACAATAGAAAAAGTAGCTTGGAGCTCGAATGGCATTGGCAATACAAAAGGAGTTTTAAAAGTTATGGAAATGTTACTTTCACTCTCTCGGAGCAGACCACATAGCAGTCCAGTGAGAATGTGAAATTATGCAACCATGAACCCTTATACTCCATATATATATACTCGTATATATGTAAATATGCTTAGCAGTAATTGTGCTCGAATGGCCACTGGATAATGTTAACTAGCGGGGAAAGGGCCAGTTGGTCAGTTGTGTGGGGGCAGGATACGCACTGTGGCACTGGCTGTGGCAAAAAGTCAAAAGTACCCCGGCAGTGGGTCATGAAACGCATGAATGCACAATAAATACGTGTTTGAATGAATGCCCCGAGAACTGGAGCAACGGGGCCCAAAAGTAAATGCTTGAAAAGTTGACTGAGTAAACTAGGACACAAGGCAGTCGATGTGATTCTCTTGCAGCTCAAAGGTGGCGTCGACAAATGTCCTTGGCCTGCGTAATATAATAATAACAATAACATGTGTATTATGCATGAAATCCAAAAACAAAAAAAAAAGCAATGCAAAACTTTAAAACAAAAATGTTTATACTGAAAACAAATAGAAAGTAATGTCAAATGTATATTGGGGTTCTTGCGAGAAACTAAAAACTTATGCAGCCTCATAAATTGCTGCAATTTGGGTCGGCATTTTGTCAAAAAACGGCAAAGTGCTAAATAATAAATAACTCATACGCAGATTGTGCCACAGGCACTTGGGCAAAATAAGCGAGGCTAATACAGCCAACTAGAGCACACAACATTTATAAACATAAGCCAAGCTTCTGCGAAAATGGCAGCATATTTTCCACATTTCCACTTCTCAGTTGACATTTTCGCCTTCTTTTGAGGATTCCAATTTCCATTCAGCTTTGGGAAGAGCTGACACAGCATACAATTTCCCACAATGTCATTTGCAGGAACTTCGACTTGATTTAAATTGGCTACTCTCGCTCTACAAAACCAATATACTCGATCTGAAGTGGCTTAGATATCAGCCAGTGAATTTTAAACCGAATTTCTTACAGTGTACTGATTTTGTAGCTGGACTGCAATTTAACGAGCGAATTCACTTATACTAGCCACATGGCAATTAATTGGTTCGAATAATAAACGGCATTCGAGTAACAATAAATAAAACCTTTCAACTCAACTCAACAAAAATAAATTATCGGCCTGCACTTACAGCGATAACATTGGCAACAAAACTACTTACAAATTTGAAAATATGTTTTCAATACCTTAATTTAAGTCTGTAATAATTGTTTAGCTATTGTGAATTTTATTGAACGACTGCTCTTTTAAAGGCTTGTATTTTATAATATAGAAAGTAAATTTTTGCTTATAAAAACATTTATTGTTCAATTTAATTTTAAACATGCGAGGAAAATATAAAGCATTTCTGATGAATGAGTATAGAACATAAAGCTAAAAATGGTTTAGGCTTACCTGAAGATTTTACCCAACATTTGAAATGTCTGGAAACTGTATATTGGCCATTCAACTCATTGAGCTACATTTGCTGCCCCAAAGCCAATATTACGTATACATCAAAGCAGTCCCAAAGTAAACGATGCTTCAAAATTACTTCAGTATCCGTCCACAGCTGCTGCTTCTGACCAGGAAAACATCTTTGGCCAGGAGAATGTTGGCTTTAAGTGAGAGTTGATATTCCTTTTATATTTACATAAGCTCTGAATGTATTGGCTTAAGGTAAAAATAATAATCGTGGTAACAACTTAAATCCGAAAAGGCATTCGAAAGTGGACTGATGCTCTGCATTAATACTACGAATATTTTATGTATTATTTGTAGTAATATTTAACCGTTTAACTCTCTATTTAAATCAGTTTTAAGCCTCATTACCCAATGCAAATATATGACATGATTGCAAATATTTGACGTTTTAATTAAAAATGAATTGTACAGACTTAGTTACCCTTATCCAATTGGTGTATATAAATTTGAAAAACAACACTCTGTCACAAATCATAGTAATCATTGCATAAAAGCAATAAGTAATTTTCAAAATGCACTCACAAATTCGAAGAACAAAGTATTTATTTAATATATCTTAGGGCTGTCATCAGTAACTGTTTAAGTATGAACATGGGACGCTGCAAGGCTCAGATAGTTGTTAATGACAAATTATCATATAAACACTTTCAAATGGCTGCAGTTAGAGGTCACCTATTTTCGGATGGATAAACATCACATTCTTCGAAGAGTGAACATCACTTTCTTGGAAGAGTGGGCATCACATTCTTAGAGGAATAAATATCACATTCTTAGAAGAATAAAGCTCAGCTATTCTAAGAAGAAAAGACCACAAATAGAGTCACTCTACAAACGCTGCTAAGCTCAGCTAGTTTAAGAATAAACATCACATAATATAAATAAACATATGTATGCTTCATATGTATTTAGGTTTAAGATTTTTTGTATAAAATAAAGAAATGCTCATCAGAGCAAACAGTTCAATTTTAAACGTCGTCTCATCGTGTTTCACACAGTAACTGCAATATCGCATTGAATTCAGCTTTTTATGGACACTACAGAAAAGCGAAATTTACACAGATTAAGCACCACTGGTGATGGAAAGCGAATCAAGTATTCAATCTCAAAATCACAAAAAATTACAATGGTTGGTTCTTGCTTAGTCTAGAAAAATTTGGTATTGATTAATTACACTTTTTGTGTTTTAGAATTGTATTTGTTTCTGGAGGAAGATCATGCTGAAAGTTCTGGAGGAAAACAGAGCTGAGTTGTGTCTTGGCAATTATAGGGCAAAACTTACACATTTCACATACAACAGAAAGGATTTAACCCCTTTGTACTTGTTCCCAATTTCATTTGGTGAACTTCTTTAGGCAGGCTAAGTGAAGGCCCTGGCAAGGTGGCAGCCACAATATGGGCTTGGCTTTTAACCTTACAGCCTGGTCGAATATACAAAAGTGTGCTCAAGTCTTTTGCCAATACGATGACTACAATTGAGACTGGTCCCTGGAGCACGTATCAAAGATGTGTATGGAAAGCAGGCTTATTGTGGTGGTAGTCAAAGGATCACGCTCCTTTCACATTTGGCAAGTGGTAAGTTCATCGGAGATTGCTTTTGGTAATCGCTGGTAACTCTGACTTTTTTTCCTGCAGTGGCATTCATCAAAACAATTCCAATTGCGAGTTCAATTTTGTGCTGCAGAAAGTTAAATGTTGACTGCATTTTGCCTCAAAATCTGACCAGCTCTATCCGCCATTTCTCACAATAAGTATATTAAGTCTAGATAACAAGGAATGTGTAATCAAAAAGGCGAAGCAGTTTGAGTGATTCACGAGATCATCAACTGTTTCTGAAAATGACAATTTAAAATATGTGCACTTGCCTAATGATAATCTTCGTTAGAGTTTAAAATATGTACTCTATATTTAATAGTCAATCCAACTGTAGCTGGCTCCACATGCAAACAATCAATCATCATCAATCATAATCATTTATTATAATTATCAATCAATTATAATTATACTTCTTTAAAAAATTTAAAAACGCTTTCAATAATCTTCGATAATAAAATATATATAAACATGAAGCAATCGATGTTTAACTAAACAATAGATCGTTATATATATTTCACTTCTGCATCATCGATAGTAAATTTTCATAGCAGATTAATAATAATAAAAATAGTAGTTTAATTTATTTTTTCACTTAAAATACACACTCTTTATAGCGGTTTAGGCACAGAAAAGTGCAACAATCCTCGGCGACTTTGCATGGCTTACCAATTCCACTGCAGTTCTTCTTAAATTCCATTTGGTCAATCTATTTATTTATTGGATGATGAAAATGTATAATAAAATCATTTCAGAATGCAGCAGAACATACCAAATCCAAATTTTTCGTTGGACTCATTACTAAATCCTGCATTATCTTTTGTCTGTTCAGCAACAGTTTTGTGTTTAGTGTTAAATCAAGCTTTGAAAAGGTACTATTCATTTCCAAAATTGGAATTTTTCCCGAATTACTGTTCCCTTTCACATCTAGTTTTTTTAGAGTGCTGTTCCCAATCGCAAAGGGAAGTATCCAGAGATTCAGTAATAAAAGGAAAATGCTGATTGACTTTGGCTTCTCCATTTATCACTGTTGATTATTTACTGATTTAAAACTTTAGTCTTTCCCTCTATTTATAGTTTGCGTAGTTTTTATTTACTTTAAAAGCATATGTTGCCGTGGAACACCAGCTGAATTTTTCGTTTTATTTATAAATTAATATTACTGTAATAGGAAACTCAGAATTATGTCTGCTTTGCCAGTGTTTTTTTCAGATAAAACCATATTTTCGTATTAATTGGACAGAAATCGATTACATATTTTTCAATACACGAAATAATGGATATTTTAGACTCGATGAATTCGTAATAATTAAATTTTTATTTTCATTTGGTTATCTGTTGTTTCTTGTTGCTGTTCCTCTTCTTTATTCTATTATAATTCTATTATAACATATTTTCCATTGCTGCTGCCTGTTTAAACTTTGGAAAATAATATCAAATAAAATTTATTGCAAATACAGATTGTTATTCCTGTACGGAACGATACCACAAATTTAACATATTTCGTAACCGAATAAATTTAGGCTGTCATTTTCCATATTTCTAT
Organism: Drosophila demipolita; assembly: GCA_035042405.1. Lineage (NCBI taxonomy): Eukaryota > Metazoa > Arthropoda > Insecta > Diptera > Drosophilidae > Drosophila > Drosophila demipolita. The sequence goes on from JAWNLI010000069.1 coordinate 1,473,232, forward strand.
ATTTTTCAATTTCTCCATATGTTGTTTTCAATAAAAGCTGTGTTCCTACCCAAAAAACTGAAAGTTGTCCACTGAAAAGTTTTGCCAAACAAAAGGGTGAACAAATGCAGGAAAAAACAAGAAGGCACAATAACTTTTCTATGTAGTTTTATAGACACTTTCTCTCTTTGCTAGAATTTGAATAAAATTTGTTAAACTTTATTATGCCTCTTTTTATCTTGACAGTTATAAAATTTATTTCATAAAAATGGCCTATCCAAAGAGTCAAAGAGTTATTTTTCTCTTGTACACATTTAGTGCAATGTAGCATACCTAATAATCATTTAAATCTGCAATAAAATCCAAATTATTATTTTCACAAATGCGTATTTACGGAATTGGCCACTTTTTCTAAATTTGGCCAGAAAAATATGTTATAACAACCGCAATTGAATTTAAGCCACAAAACAAAATTGTTACAAAATAAATGCAAGCAAATTGAAATCTGATAAGCTATTGAGAAAATGATTTAAAAAAACAAGTTCGATCCGAAAAGCCAATTGAATAAAAATACAGCTTAATTTTTTATAGTATACTTTTGTAAATATTGCTTCTAAACAGAGTAATTTACTAAATATAAATCAATTGCATTTTAGTGAAATCCAAATTATTCTTTGTCAAATGCCATTGATTTTATTTTACAGCTTTATTCGAATAATAAATATTTGTTTCAATATTTAATGTGCAATGTTAACTGTTAAATTGAACGAATAGATTAAAATTTTTGGATTAAAATAAATAGATTTTATGAATTGTTTTGCTATATTAATAACAGTTTGGTCGTTAGCTTTAGTTAGTGCTCTGCATTTAAACTATTAAAATAATTATGAGCGAATTATTTTTTAATTGCTAAATACAGCGAAACTGCCATTCTCAATTTCTGTTAATAATATCCAAAATCTAGCAATTAAATACTTTTCTCAACACTTTGCACCAATTAAACTTTACTGCACTCTACTGCAATCAGGGAACTATGCAAGGGATATGAAGTGCTTTTAAATTGAAACAAATTGAAACTGAAAGTTCAAACTGAACCCTCGTACACATCCAGTAAAAGGCCCATCAAATCATAATTGAGCTGCAGAGTGTCCATCAATAAGGTGCACAGCTTGGAAATTGAACAGACAGGGAACACTACACTAGTCTACATAAAATGGGTATTTCGAAAAGCAAATATGCTTTAAAGTTCAACGTAAATCAAATTACCATTTTTAAGAAGGAAAACAAAAATTTCTTATTGACTTACAGTCTAACTGCACAGCAAAGTGCAAAAATTTTAGGCTAATCTGATTAAATAAAGTTTGCAAAGAATCTTTAATTTTTAATTTTTAAAACAACACAAAAAACTTATTAAAATATAATCCAACTGACGAAATAAGGTGTACACCTCACTGATGATTCAATCCTAAACTAAGCTCGATTTTTCCGTTACCTCTAAATTTGTGAGGGCCAAAAACTACGTGTCTGGCTCAACAAAAACAATTTGATTATTGGTTCATGTGAACTTTTTGTTCGATGCTATCAAAAGTGGAGAAAAGCGAACATGTCCTTAATTTGTTTATGCTACAGTCGACAGGACATCGCTTCGTGGCATGTGCCAAGACTACAATGTTCCAAGGATACTTATCAATTAATAACAAGCCGATGGACTTTGTTTAATCAAACTTGTTTTTTTTTTTTTTGCGACTCACGAGATGTCAAAAGGCATTTAAGCACTAATTGGTCCACTCAAACGGAAAATAAGTTCTTATAATTTACTCCAGTTTGTTTAGTATTTTATTTTGCTTAAGTTAGTAGAATAATAAATGGAATTACAGAGCTTTGAGAGAGGGTTGCTGTGAATATCTTATGCAATGAGCGACTGTGCTATTTTCTCCTTTTTTTATATTTAAAAGTTGTCACAACTAAGTACAGACAAATTCATATCTTAAACGGCAAAACACTTAAAGTTGCAGTAGCCATGAAAAGGTTCTTCAAAAAAATAGGACAAATTGAGTAAAGGATGAGGCAGGGATAAGCCAGAGAGTTTTTCAGCATGGCTTCCTGAAAACAAATTGTCGCTGAAAAGGAAAAAAAAAAACTAAAGCGCAAATTGACGCGACGCCAGCTAATCTTGTTTGGTTGCTCCTCAAAGAAGTCAAAGAAGCGAATCCATTTCGAAATCCTTGTCGAAATTGACATTTGATTAAAGCTCACCTCAACTCAGTTCTGATGGTGCTACACCAATTGACAAAAGCGGCCTAAGAGGAATATTAATCACATCAGCAACAGAGATAAATTGAAATTGAGTAGGACTGGAAAGCACTCATAATGGCCCCATAATATTCGCCTCCGACAACCAGTTGGACAGCGTCAATTTGTAATGAGCTTAATGGCCCTAGAGAGCAATGCCATAAAGTATACAAAATTACGTTTTAATGGTTGCAAATGTTTTTTGTAATTGCATTTATCTCACGTCGTGTCCCTTTATTGCTCAACATTTAAATTTTCAATTTACTACATATGTACAATGTATAAATAATTTGCTATGCTGCTGGTTGAAATTTAATGTGACACCAAACACGATATTTTCAAATATAATACGAATTACATATGTTTGTAAACACAAATTTACTACAAGCAAGAAATAAATCTATAAATCAAGTAAATTGTAAAGTTGCAAACTTGTAAAAAAAAAATGCACTTTAAATCCAAATTAAACTCTTTGTTGTTGCTGCATTCGCTGCTTGCACAATTTATATAATTTTTGCCCGCCTGGTTTGCAATTGCTGTCAATCAGCCATCAAAGCAGCCGCTATAAAAAAAGTTGTTGTGAGTAAACAAAAATTTTCACAGTGCGAACGATTGTGTTGATTAATTGCACAACATGAAAGCCACAAAAAAGGCATTTGCTTTTGGCAACGAAAAAAGAGAAAACTTATCAGTGTGTAACAATTGAAAAATTAAGAGGGCACACCGAAACTGAGATGAAAAACACGAGTTTTTAATTAAATGCCACAAGATTTTATCAGCTCTTTTCTGTTGGGATTCTCGTCTAGACTTTAAACGCTTTTCTTACGAGTCGGTGTAAAAAAAAAATAATCATATAAGGCCGTAATTACAGGCTTATTATAAAAGTTGATTCCTGCATTAAAAGGTAATTGTATTTTAATTTATGATAATTAATTTAAATTCGAAAATCCTGAAAATTGTTTTCTTATAAAATCTGTAGTACCTAATATATTCACTTCACGCAGCTGTTCCGTTAACAGATTTGACGTGAATTTCCCGCCCGAAGATTTTAAAGCAGCTTATTGCACGAAAAGATAGGGCTGAAGACAGTTAAAAACTTTTGAATTTCGTATACTTTTGAATAAGTTACAACCAACGAAATGTTTTGCAACTTTTGAACAACAGAAGCTACAAAAATTCCGCAGAAACTGCGCTTGCTGATGTTGTTGAAATTCCAAATGCCATTTCCCACTGGCTTCTGGCCTCAGAGCTGACCTTTTTGGATTCTAACACAATTGTGTGGCCAACAAATGTTATCTAAGTGTTCAGTGCACACAGGAAGTATATTTAGTTCTCCCCCTCGACAAAATGCCATTCTCATAATTATGTTTTGTTATTATTCATGGCGATTTCCTTTCATTTATTGTTTTCGGCAAACCGTCAAAACACGGCAACGGCAACGGCAACGGAAAACAAACAAAAACTTTTACAGACATCCTAGCATTTTTAATTTCCAAAACATTTAATAAAGTCATAAAAAGAATTTGCATAATTATCTTTTGTTCTCATTGAGTGACTGCTTTCAACAGCATTTATCCTAGTTTATTATTAAGCTGAGTTTGCCTTTTGTTACCAATGAAAGTGATAATAAAATAAGTGTAAATTGAAGCGTGATAATTAAAATGTAAATTTCCTAATATAATTTAAGTTCAAATATTAATTTAATATTTAACGTTTTTTTTTTGTGGGCACACAATTAATTAACTTCTTAATTAGTACACATATTGAATAGAAAACACACAATCTTTAATCTAGCGCACACATGGAGAAATTGGAAAGTCGCCACTTTTCTCATCCAAATCCTGTGCCCAGCTTTGCTGTTAAGTGGCATAGCAAAGGGAATTTCTGTAGTTGACAGCTGCTGCCAGATTTATGTGTTGTTATTGTGGCAGCAACGTGCAAAGTGGCAAACACGACTCCTTGTGCAATTGCTCACTTTTCGCCTGGACGTGTTTCATCAAATAGTTTTTCACTCAGCCAACTTTCCAAGGTGTGGCACTGAAATAACACAGCTGAGGAGAGCTGCAATGCAGCTGCTTCTTGAAAATTATTCGGTCTGTAACCGAAATTAGCCTCACAGGAAATGACGTAAGCGGATATGGTCATTGACCTTATGTTGGCGCGTTTTATTACTAATGACCGTATTATTTATGGTTGGTTTACTGAAATTAAGAATTATCGCATTTCCAGTTAATTAAGTTATTCATCTCTTATGGCCGTACAATGAGAATTGAAGTGTTTAATTGATGAATTCAATTTTCAATGATGCTTATAAATTATAAATATAATAAAATGATGATAGATTAAAAAAAAATTAATTGACAACATTTATAATAAATCTGTTCAAGTAACTTAAAGTTTTTTGTGTGAGCATCAGAAAAAAAGAAATTGACTATCTGCAAAATTGGACAATATAATTTAACGTATGTAGTTGGCCAAAAAAGTCAAGAGACAGGAACCAGTTTCTCAGATATAAAATTCTTTTACAATGTTTCAATGTTGTCAGGAGAACAAAAATGCTTCTCGTTAATCTGGTTGATAAAAAAAAGACTGCACAGAATATGCAGTCAACATGAAGTAGACATAAAAGTAAAATGATCACCTCTGGCAACGGCCTCGTTACAAATTTCCGAAAGGTTTATTATATTTTCCCTTTGCGCGCACACACACACACACACACACACACAAACACAGACACTGAGAACACACCCCTCACAGACACTGAGCACACACCCCTCACAGACACACACACAAATTAAAGATGCATTAAAAACAAATTGCTGACTCTCGTATTAACAGAGGCAATGGGATAAATGCCCGGAAATGGCATGTACCAAAAATAAAAATACATCGATGCGAATATCTTAAATTGCACTTACATGGTTAAAACAGCCCAATTTAAAAAGGGATTAAATGCAATGTAAAATGTTGTATTAATCGTAAAGCCATTGATCCCTAATATGTTGGTTTTTTCTTCTCAAAATCCGCAATAGGTTTGAGTTACGGCGAGGCCTTTTGTCAGTCACCAGTCAGCAGAGTGTGGTTAATGAATAAATAATCAAAGTTTGCACTACTGGACTTTTTTTTTTTGTCTGTGTGTGCATATAAAAATATTTATTTAGTCAGCCTGCTCCCATTTTCTTTGGCACCCACACAAATATTCGTTTTCTCCTTTGTCTTTTTATTTATTATTTATGTTGGCTTTGTATCAACTCATGTAAGGATATTTGTTTGACAATTGCGGTGTTAATTGAAAATGTGTTGTACTCTCTATATCTAGAAAATTGATAATCAGTTGACTCATTAGCTACGAATGTTGACTTGGTCATAAGTCTCTAAATATATAATTAAGTAGCGCAACGTCTTATCTCATTTAAATATAAAAAAATTAAATTTAATCCGAAGCTGTTAGTTTGTCCAAGAAAGTGATAAAATATCAAAATGGCCACTTAGTAGATGTCATTCAAATTCTCTTTTAGCGTCAGTCACTTAAAACATTAATTGGATACAAGTCCGTTCCAGATACATTCCTCAAATATCTCAAGTATCGAAGCTAAATTGCATGCCTTCATTTTCTGAGATGTGGCAAGTGACGTGGGAAAATTCAATGAATTAAATACATGTGTAAATGTTTGCATAGCTTTTACAAATTACTGCATAAGCAAGAATGTGCTGCACTTTGCTGACTTAAGACCAGAAGTCAGAGTGTTTAATAAATTATTGCCGAATGCAACAAAAAAATCTGTATTTTTGACTCTGCACTTGACGTATGAGCCTTGGGGAGGGCAACTTACTGGACAAATTGAAAGCAATTTGTTGGCGAAAGGAATATTTTAAACTTTAGTAAAAGTTTCAACTGCATTCGGCTAACAGGGAAATAAAGTTAAGGCAATCAAAGTTGCACAAGGAGCTTATATAAACTGGAAATAATACCAGTTTTGCTCTGTGAAACCCAACTCAAATACATTTAAAGTGTTTCGCAAAAATAAAAGCATAAAAACAACATTAAACATGTTCCTTCTACCATATCAATTCACATATATTTGCCATGCACACATATTGTTGCATGTTTAATGTTAGTTTAATTTCTACAAGTTCATAACACAATCGACAAATATATATATAAAATTTAAGCTACAACTTCAAACTTTGTTTAGTCAAAATTCTACCGAGACAATTCCCCAATGCAATGCTTGTGTGTGTGTGTGTATGTGTTTGTTTGTGTGTGTGAGCGTTTGTTAGAGTTAAGTGCTTTTGACCCAAAGCCAAAGTTAGAAACCTCAGCAAGAATTTCAAATTGATTACTATAATTTGCTGTGGGATCTTTTGTGGGCTTTCGGCATTTAAATAAAGATTTACAAACCAAACACGCCCAAAACGTAAACAAAAAGAAATTGTACCAGTATTTATTGGAAACACTTCAGCACAAAATCATTGAGACAAAAATAATTTCAGACATTTGGGAATGTAGCTGTGTAGACCAAGATATTATTTCCAAATCATTTCTTTCGCCCCCAGACAGAGATTAGTGGTGAATCCCTTTCAAGTATTCCCCATGCATCAGATCGTTTGTTTATCATAAATTCAAATAAAAATATGTATGCAATATCAATTTCATGAGTAAAAGGCGATTACCCAAAAGAAGAGAGAAACCAGCCAAATATTATTTCAAAATTTGTATTGCTCGTTGCAATCAATTTGCTAATTATTGGTAAATTTTAATATGCGATTTTATATATGCTTATTTTTCATTTTCATTCGTCGATTCATTTGTAAATTGTTTTCGCTTTTCCACAATCTTTGTTTGCTTGGAAATATCAACATTGCACAAATTTTGCTGTTTGCATTGTAAATTTAGAATTCAGATTAGATAGAACGTAACAGCTGGAAACTCCAGACAAATGTTTTGTATTTTCGAATTAGAAATTCCTAGAGTAGAGGATGAAATTTTATATTTATTTTTGCTAATTTTTTAAATTGAGCAGTTCCAATAATTGGATTGTAATCCGAAAGATACGGATATTTATGGCAATAGGTAACAGCAAATACGTAATATTCGAAAGAGGCATCAACATTGACCATCATCATCATCGTTTTCATTTAATACACAAGTTCAATTGGTTGAGAGAAGGTATCCTGTTCTCAGAGACAAGCATTTCCGGTTTGAGTGCACTGATGAAGGAGTCGCCATTACTGCTGCCAGTGCGTACAACAACAACAACAACAACTACAACCAAACTGGACACCAGATGAGGCAAACTCAATTATTGTTTGCTTGTGGATATTGATAATAAAGTTTTCCCGTGTGGAGAATTGAAACTTAACTTCATAATTTAATTCATTAATATTGCATATTCATCAATTTGCATATGAGCAATTGTTTAATTAACCACATGATTGTAAAATATTACATTTAATATGTGTATACAACTGACTGTAATAAATGATTATTTTAAATATTTAAATGAAAATAAGTAAACTGACAACTCAATTTTGTGACAGCTACTATTATATAATAAAAAAAAAAGTGAAATCAGATAAACACTTTTTGCTTTAGACTGTTTATCAAAGAAATGGAATATTTCTTTAAATAATATGTAAGAAACGCTCCGCTTATGAATTAACTCTTAAAAAAGAAACATTTCTAACAAATAAATGTAAATAGGAAATAATGTTTTTTGTCTAAACTTGTCGACACAACTAAACATTTTATTTTCACATAATTTCACAGTAAATAAAGTCTCAATTCGAAAAAAGGCTAAAATAACTGCACTGATGCTAACAGACGCATATGATTGTACCAACAGCTGTTTTTATTGTAGTGTTGTGAAGCGCAATCATATTATTGGAATAATGGAACCAGTTTAGCTCATTCACAAGTAACTAGTTCGAGCATCAATGCGAAAATGCGCATAATATAAAAGGTGCAAACAAAACGCAATAAACTCAAATAAAAACATTGAAGAAATGTCTGTGCTGCGTTTTCTGGTAACGCGACAGGCTCTGGCGGCGATGACAAGGCGTCCAACCTTGACAACGCTACAGAACTGTCGCCCACTGTCGTCGTTGGTCAGCAACATAAGTTGCAAAACAACAATAGCAACAACAACTAATGTTGCATGCAATACACAATTGCAACAGACGCGTGGACACAAGAAATTTGGACATGGCGAAGAGAAGACTCCTCGGTTAACGAAGTATTTTCATCTCATGGTGCTCAGTTTGTTTGTCATCTCGGTGCTTGACTGGGGCAAGTGAGTAACCAACTAGCGAAGCTATCACAAATCGTTTGATATGTAAAAACCATTTTAATTTCTTCTATTTTAGAGTAAAACGCATGCTGGTGCCCAAAGTAGATGCTGATGCTGGTCAGCGTCCATCTAATGCGGCTGGGGTAAATGGCGAGAGTAGCAGCGACAGCGATAGCGAAGACGACGAGGAAGATGATGCCTCTGTCAATCTGCATGAAGGCAAAAAGATCAAGGAAAAAGTTGGCTTTCGCGAGCGCAAGGTATGCCAGCTAAATCCATTTGACTGAAGCTCCAACTAGTGTGACTATTCAATGCTGTTTATACTTTATACTGAATATATAAATATTTACTTATTTACTTAAGTTTTCTTATGACTTTCGTTTCTCTTTATGTTTGCCCATCACATTTTCTGTTGCAAATTACACACAACATCAAAAACAACACACAAATTCACACCCACATCAAAGATTATCGAGTATGAGAATCGTATCCGGCAATTTTCGACACCAGATAAAATATTTCGCTACTTTGCCACGGTGCGTCTGCAGGATGCCACACAGACAATTGTATGCATGACACCCGAGGACTTTTTGCGCTCCATCTATCCGGGCATTAAGCAGCCAGATGGTAATTGTAGTGTAATTGGCCTATCTTAGACTGTAAATACTAACACGATTCTGAACAAAATTGCGTCCCAGTTTTATGTTGGCGTCAGCGCTTAGTTTACCAATATCTGATCACCTTCCAATTGTCTTGCACTGCCTGATTTTTTGTAATCGCTTAAAGCTTAACTAAAGAAATATGTAATTGTAATTTCCCTGAACGCTTATTGCTTAGATCATTGAGTATGAGAATCGCATAAGACAATTCTCGACGCCAGATAAAGTATTTCGCTACTTTGCTACCATCCAAGTGCCGGTGGCCGACGATCGCCATGAGGTCTACATGACACCAACCGATTTTTTGACTAGCATGACGCCAGGCATGAAACAACCAGATGGTATGTGGCTTTAACCCTCCAATATCTATTCCAAGTCGATCCCAAAATAAAACCAACTAATCTGGAAATATAAATTCTGCTCGAATGTGATTAACAAAGTTGACTCTTCACAGGTTTGGGTCTGGATCAATATCGTCGCTACGATCCGAAGGTAAAACGACTTTGATTGATGACAATTTTAGGACTTGTGATTTAAGTACACGTTTCTTCTTTGCAGTCCGTGGGGGATCAGTTAAATTTGCAACTGGAGAAGAACAGCATATTCTATAAGCTGGGCTCCTATGGTCTGATCACGTTCTCCGATTATATTTTCCTGCTCACCGTACTTTCCAGTAAGTATATTGACATCAGTGCTCCATGATTGATATACAAAATTCTCGATCGTTTCTTACAGTCTCGCGGCGTCACTTTGAGATTGCATTTCGCATGTTCGATTTAAATGGGGATGGCGATGTGGATTGCGAGGAATTTGAGATGGTGGCGACTCTAGTGAGGCAACAGACCAGCATGGGCACCCGGCATCGAGATCATGCGAACACCGGCAACACATTTAAGGTATTTGTCGATGGAATATAGATTGTGACTCTTTTTTAGCTCAGTTCAGCGATCGAACGAGCGAGATTTAAGAGTGCCATACTAAACGATCTTTTGTATTGTATATTCTCTGTCTTTTGGCTTTAATCCTATTGAATACGCGTGTCCGTTAAATGCGTGTCTAACTGTGTATATAAATACTACTTCACTTCCTTTATTTGACTAATAACAGTCCCTGAAGGTACTTTTGAGATAACCAACAACAAATGCTTTTTGTAAATCTTTTCGTTTTGCTACCACACCCCTCACCAACACTCTACTCACGTTACTGAATATAATTCAATAATTGCACCCATTCTGCACCCAGTTGGGAAACCGTCACACGCCTACAATTTTTCTATTAGTTAATCACACGTTTTAAATTTTTGATATTATGTGAATTGAGTTGTATTAAAAGTGTTGTCTGCATTTCCGCAGGGCGTTAACTCGGCCTTGATAACGTATTTCTTTGGGCCAAACATGGATGAGAAGCTGACGATCGAAAAGTTCTTAGACTTCCAGGAGCAACTGCAGCGTGAAATACTCTCTCTTGAGTTCGAGCGTAAGCAGCCCAACGAGGAGGGTAAAATAACGGAGGCGGACTTTGCCGAGCTGTTGCTCGCCTATGCCGGTTATCCGCCCAAGAAGAAGCAAAAGAAACTGAAGCGCGTCAAGCGCCGTTTTCGCGATCATGGCACTGGCATATCCGAGCAGGATTATCTCGACTTCTTCCACTTTCTGAACAACATCAATGATGTGGACACCGCGCTGACTTTCTATCACATTGCGGGCGCCTCGATTGATCAGCAAACACTGCAGCATGTGGCCAAAACGGTGGCCATGGTCAACCTGTCCGATCACGTCGTCGATGTCGTCTTCACCATATTCGACGAGAACAGTAAGTAATCCAAACTTAAAGCAGGTAGTCAAAGTAATTTAATTCTTATCATAATCCACAGACGACAATCAGCTGAGCAATAAGGAATTCATTTCGGTCATGAAGAATCGCGTGCAACGCGGTCTGGAAAAGCCCAAGGATACTGGTTTCTTGAAAATGATGCGTTCGGTGTTCAAATGTGCCAAGGAAACAAAACCCGTCCTGTTGGACATCTAATAAACCTCCAGTTGACTTCTTCCCATGGATTCTCGCTCAAAGCACACTTCTCAGTCATTTTTCTTAAGCTTGCCTTTTTTTTAATGTTTAGTTAAATTTGTACTTAAAAACACTTTAGTGCAATTGAAAAAAAAATACTGGGGTAGTCAATTTATTAATTAAATTATAATCTTTCTCTAGTTTAAAAATAAGAATTGGCGCACTTAACTAAAATTTTTACGCTTTAAATATTCCCGGTTTTTGAATTTTAGATTTGCTACCCCAAATGTTGGCTTTATAATATATAATTTTTGTATATTTAAATGAATTTTCTAATATCTGTTTTGCTCCTAATATGTTTATAAAAATATATAATAATATTTATGAAATATCTTAATAAGCAAAAGCAAATAGTTTTTTTTTATTTCAATTAAATATATAAATAAAATAATCATATTTTATATGGGAATAATTATCATAATTCTCAAAATCAGTTATAGGAAATTTATGTTTTAAGCAGATAAATAGATGCTCCAGCATCTTTCGCAGGCAGAGTAATGTCCTGCAGTGGAATGTCAGACGTTTAACAATTGGAATGTTGAATCTCTGCTAGCTGGCCATTAGGCTACATCTACATCCTGTTCCTCCTCATTCAGCTCATCGACACTAACGCCGTACAGCTCCAATTCGTGCTGCTTTAGATGATCCGTGTAAGCATCGAGTTGGTTGAATCGCGCCTGGCACTCGCAGCACTCGAGCCAATCCTCCACAGAGCTATCGCCATCCTCGCTGTCAGATGAACGCTGTCTGTGTTGAGTCGCCGAGTCCGTCTCCAGTTGCGTGTCCAGGCCATGTGTCGCCCGATGCTCCGTGTAGTGCAGATAGTCGAGATATTTGGCCGGACATCGGAGGCACTTGTACCAACGTTCGCGCACATGGGTTACCATGTGCTTTTTCAAGGTGGAGCACTCGCGGAAGGGCTTGCGACACTTGCTGCAACTGAACGGCTTCTCGCCGGTGTGGATCATGTAGTGGCGCTTTAGGTTGTGGCGCGTGCCAAAGACACGCTGACACAGGGGGCAGGGATAGGTGCGACGACTGCGTGATCGGGCCAGACGACTGGGCGCCACATCGTTGCTCAGCGAGGAGGATGAGTTGGCGCTGCTGCAGCTGCGTGGCAGTGGTGGCCATGAATGGGATGCGGATGTGGAGCCGGAAACAGTTGCTGCAGGTGGAGCGGAAGGCGGAGCTGCGGGCACAAGAGTCACCGTCAACATGGGTCGCTGTGATTCAAGCAAAGTTGCAGCCGGAGACGAAGCAGCCTGTTCCTCACTTCCAAATTCATCCGGCTTCAGTTCGGGTTCCGATTCCTGATTCGGTTCCAAGTCCATCTCTTCCTCCGATTGCACATCACAGCCGGGCGGATTAAACACCAGATTCTTGCCCTCGCATTCAGAGCAGCGTGTGGAGTCCTGCTCCATGGGCGCATGCAGGCGACAAATCATGCAAATATATCGCTGATCGTTCATGTGACGACGACGATGCTTTTTGAGATCGCTAAATTCGCGAAAACGACGATCGCACAAGTCACATGGAAAGGGTCGCTCACCTGTGGAGTGGACAAATAAAAAAACAAGAAGATTTCAGCCGATTATAAGGCAAATTTTATACTTACACAATTATTGGATTTTAGCTGCAAGGCAGTTTATAAAGTGAGAAATAAGATTGGCCAAAATAAACAGCTGTAAAAGTCAGAAATTTTTCACTCCAAAAACTTTACCAAAACCCATCCGATTTAAACAGTTTGTCATTTGGCTTAAAACTGCCTTTTTAAAGTATTAATTTAATTTTTATCTATTTATTTCCATTCCACAAGCAATTAATTATTTCCTCACCGACTAAGTTTTTCTTTTTTTAGAACCAATAATCAGGAAAATCACATCTAGTAAGAATCATTACTTTTGCTTCATTCGAGTGAAGATATGCCCGATGCACAAGTGGGACACACACTTGAATCTCACCTGTGTGTATCATCATGTGACGACGCAGATTGTAGTTGGACTGCACCTTCTTGCCGCATGCCTGGCACTGGTAGAAATGACGACTATTTCGTTTCCTATATGGTCGAGTGGGTCGTCTCTTTGTGGGTGATTTCGATTGATGCTGCTCGGGTTGTGGCTGGAGCTGCTCCTCCTCTTCATCCGACTGCAGTACAATAACCTGGCTGGGCTCAACCAGCTCACAGCTAACTGCAGTCGCAGCTGGAAAATCTTCATCATCAGCGATGTCATCGCCGCTCTCTGCTGCTGCTGGCTCCTCCTCAGAATCGCTGTCGCTCAGCTCAATCCTGGCCACAATTCGTTGAGGCTGCTGCGCTTCCGTGGCAATGAGCTGAATGTCGGGCGAGATCCGCTTCAAGCTACGCGCTGCACTAATCACCATAACCGGTGGCTGTTGTTCCACATTCACCTCATCATCGTCCAACAGCTCGATAATCTGCTGCTGCTGCTGCTGTTGTTGTTGTTGTTGTTGCAGGCGTAGTCGCTCCTGTTGCTGCTGCTGTCCAATTTTGAGCAGCAGACTCTTAATTTTGGCATCATCGATGGACACAAAATTCTCCTCCGGTTCGCTGTATTCGTAGGTGCTGGGATCGGGTGGGCGCAGGAGCTGACAGCTGACGTCACAGCAAGCGGTGGCCGTGCAACAGCATGCGTTGGCTGCGCTGACGCAGTCGCTGCAGCAGTCCGCGCAAGCAGCAGACGCAAGTTCCATGCCCTAATCGATGAAAGAAACAATAAAAAGAAACCCGAAGAGAGTTCAAATCAAAAAGAGAGCTAAGAGAATCTCAGAGAGTGGCTGCGCCAGTACATATGCTATGCTAATTGTAGTTTATGTCCTTCCAACAACAACAACAACAACTACAAAAATAATCGCATACCTTAGCGCAGTACATTAACAACAAACAGTGAACAATTTATTAGGGGGAAAACGTAATTTGTGAGTGGCGCGCAACTCTTCTGTTTTTTTTGTCTTTTTTCCCGTGGCCGTTTCGCGATGTTCGCCGAGGCCGAGTGAAGAAGAAACTGGATTCGCAGCTCACTTGCCCGGGCTCAGCAACCTCGACAAACGCCAAAAGTCGAGTTTCAGTCGGTCCGCTGCCGCTGCTCGCAGCGCAGTCTGAATCAGCGAAGCGAAGCAACAACAACAATAACCACAACCACACAGCACTAACAACACAGGCGGGCGCAACAGGCAAGACGACGTCAACGTCGACTGTGCCGCAGGCTTTTTATTTTTAATGCATTATAAAAACAAAAACAAAAATCCAATATAATAAAAGAAAGAGCGTTGGCGACCCGGCAAGCTACTGCTGCTACCCCTCTCTACCCATCTCTATGTATCTTTCGCTCTCTCTCCCAGACCCTGTACCGTTGCGTGCGTTGGCTGTTAACTTGATTTTTCTTCAGCAGCGCAAAACGAAAAACAAAGAAAATGAGCAGGGCGAACCGAAAGCAAGGCCCCAAAGACAACACAGATACATACACACATACAACAACAACAGCAGCAGAAACAATCGAGATCAAGCAGAAGTAAGTGAGAGAGAGAGAGAGCGCCAAACGAAACCAGCGATCGTCGCGCCAAACTCAACTCACGATTTTCAAGATTACTTCGAGCAGCCAGCAGCGAACAGTGCTGCGAGGTGGCGAAGACGAAGACACAGACGAAGGCAAGCTCCATTAAAGCACGACTGTAGCGAAGCGATTCGTGCTCCCAACAACAACAACAACAGCAAGTCAGAAGTGGCTGTCGAGCAGTGTGAGCTCCGTGCGCAACCATTTATTTTTTTTTTTTCTTCATTTTTCCCTTTTTTGCGCAACAGCAACAACAACGGCAGCCGCAGACTTTAATTATCTGCCATTTATTTTGTCAGCGCTGACGTCGGCAGCGGCAGCAAGAGCTTTGGCTGCGTCAGCCTTACGACAGTGTTGAGCAACGACCCACAACTGGGCGCCCTTCAACGATGTTGCCCTGTTCGGCTGGCTGGCATGCCAAATGCTCATTTGTATGCATTTAGTGTGGGTGTTTATTTTGTTCTGAGTAGATCGTGCTACTCCACTGCTCCTCCCTTTTCCTTCCCATTTTGCTAGTCGAGTGAGCGATGCGATCGTGACAGGCAAGTACGAAGCGTCTGTAAGCGTGCCTGCGAAACTTGTTTTTTTATAGATCGCCGCACGCCCACTCGCCCCACAGCCTAGGCACCTCGTGTGTTTCTGCATCGGCATAAATAGTCGCTTAACGTGCCTGACCGACTCTGGCACGACCACAGCCAATGGCAGTGTGTGGGGCAATGCGCTCGGCGCTCCCAGCCAGGTGTTCGAACTTTTTCTGAGCCACACATACCACAAATATATATATACATAGATACATAGGTATATTTACTTATTCGCAACTGCAATGCTATTTATAGCCTTTCAACTAAAAATATACTTAAACCCTTAAGAAAATACTTCTATTTATACTTTTGAATTATTGACCCACTTATTATCAAGTGTTTGCCAATTTGAAATTTATTTATTTGAAAGTATTTATGATAAACATATTTATTAATAATCCAAAATAAAACAATGATCTACGGCAAATGTCAAAGAAATAAATAAAAAAAATAGTTCGTCATCGATAAGCAAAAATCAAAACAAATATGATTGTAATTTAAATAGACATCTGGTAGAACATTTATATGGTTTTTAATATATTGAATGAAATATTTTAAATCCATATAGTTTTCAATATATGAATTAAAAAAAATTTAATAAATTTACTTTTATGTTCTTCAATTCCATACAACATTTCTGATCTATATTAAAAAAAACGCACTCAAATAGTTTTTAATCTATTGAAAAAAACTTGTTTATTATGTTTTCTTTTTTATCCAAAATATAACATTTTGAAGCTAAGTATTTAAATTCGCATATAAGACAGAGACTGCAGTCAATCTGTCTGTTATAAATCGATCGTACATATATACATAATACATACGTGATTATATATATATATATTTATATATATAAGAAACATATTTGGCAAAAATTGGATTGATTCTATTATCTAAGCGAGCTAACAACTAAATGTAGTGTAAATAGAGCTTAATACGTAAATATACAATAAAGGTAATTTCCATTTCATAATTATATATATATATATTCTATCTCATATATCATATATCATCTATCGACAGGACATTGGTACAGTAAAGTACATAAAGAATCGATCGATTCGTTCAATAAACATATTAAAAACACATGCTGCTAATTGATTAATGAGTTACACAAGATAAAAAGATATTGTTATTATTACAAATATTATCATTATTGTTATGGAGAAAGAAGGCAAAAGTTAGTCTGATGATATGCAAATGTAGAATAGATGTGGAGTTATGCGAACTTAATTATGTACAATTTCTTATGGCTAAGGCGAACTGAGTAAAGCTCGGGGCATTGGGTGGGTGCTGGATAAGAATAACGCTGGATTGGTGCCAATTATTATTAATAATAGAGCTAAGTATTAGTTTCTTAAATTTTCTTCTTCTTTATGTTGCTAATAACTAGGGGCAGCAGCAGCAGCGTATACAAATTACGGGGTATAAGCAGCAGCTGCAGTTCGATCTATGGTACATTGGCGATTGGGATCGCTTAAAGCTTTTGCTGCACATCCAATTTGTTGACCTTGCTCGGCTCCAGCGATGTGCCCAGTTTCTCATGGTTCACAATGAACTTCTTGGCCCCGGAGAAGCCCTGCTTATTGATGTAGAAACTCTTCTGGCCAATTGGTGAGCCGCCATCGTCGACAGCAAGCCGATTTAGAAATGTTGCCGCCTTGGCGCCACTGTCGCAGGAGGAGGATTCAATGCTGATGGACGAACAGCCGCCAATTGACGACGTCTCACTCTTGGCATCATCCATCAGTGTGGCATCGTCAACCATGTCGTTGACAAGCAACTGGGGACCACCGCCAAGCACACTGCTACACGATGCCGTAGACAATATGGACGAAGTGCGACTGCGACAAGTGTTCGGCTCGCTCTCCGCTATCGAGATGCCCTCATCTAAGCTCTGACTCTGACTGCTGTTGCTGCCTGCCAGACAGATGCCATCCAGGCCATTTACGGGGAGAATGCTGCTCGGCGAGGCGGATACTGGCGAAGGACAGCCGCCGCTGCTGCTGTTGTTGTTGTTGCCGCTGGCGCCAGCATTGTTGTTGGTGCACAGCTTCGATATGAAGAGCTTGGGCGTGTTGCGTCCATCATATATGCCCGAGTCGGGACTGGGACACACCGATGACGGCGATTGGCACACGGGCGACGAGCCGCGACTGCAATTTAACAAAGTTCAGTTACAAACGAGAATTTTAATTACTTTGCGAGGCCAAAGTTTTGTTTGCTTTAATTAACATTAATGGAAAATTTGTACTAACAATTATTTCTCATTTCTGGTTCTGATCAATTTGAATAAGCAACAACAAAAGCATCCAAAGTCGAGATTAGTTCGCTTACCTGTCGGTGAAAATCTTCTTTGGCGGCGGCGAGTAGATGCTCCAGTTGCTGACGCCTGGATTATTGTCATCCAACTCAAATTTTCGCTTGACGGGACCCAAAGATGATGGTCGCATCGGTATGGGCGACATCGAGCGACGTGTGGAGAATGTTCGACGTGTCGGCGATGGTGAATACGGCAGACGTATTCCCCCTCGATTGCTAGTGGGACTGGGACTGGAGCAGCTGGTGCTGTTGCTGCTGCCGCCCGTCGGTGGCAGAACGACTTGCAGCGGATTGGAGAACTCATCCGATTTGCATGACCAATTCTCGGCGACCAGTGTAAGATCCTCCCAGCTCTGCGAAATCTGTATCTCGCGATGCACCTCCCGCTCATGGTTCACCTCGCGACTGTTTAGATCCGCGCACTCCTCCTGCCGCAGCTGCGAGACGCGTGGCGTCAAACATAGCGCCGACTGGCCAACTGTTGCACCACCCGCACCACAACCAACGCCACCCGCACCGCCGCTTAGAGCCGGGCTGTAGCTGGCCGAATAGCGACGCGCACGTGGCGTAAATAGATTAAACATCGGAGCCGGCGACACTTCACGGGAGCTGGGCTGCGATCGGATGTGGATATTCTTGCCAAAGCAATCTATGCCAGCCGCTGTGCTGAGACTGAATTCGGGACGCTGCTGCAGTTGGTGCGGTTGTTGCTGTTGCAGCTTCTTTGGTGTCTGCTCCCTGGCAGCAGCGGCTGCTGCGGCGGCGGCCCGTGTCGTCATCGGTGTTGGCGCCGGTGTCGGTCTGCCCGACAATGTGCGTATTATGGGCACGCTGAGGCAGCGCTTCAACGTCTTCGAGCTGCTGCTCGGTGGCGGCTCCAGCGTGTCCATTGGTACAGACGCATCTTCGCCCTCAGCTTGCCCCTGCTTCATGTTGGGCAGCTCATCGTTGCTGTTGCTATTGCTGCCATTGCTGCTGCTGCTGTTGCTGCTGCTACTGCTGCTGTTGCTGCTGCTGCTGGCGTTCGTATCCATTGAAACGAGTCGTCGTCTATAAATAAAAACTATGTTTTTGCTTTACTAGTTTTTGTTTTGTTCTTTTTTTTTTGCTGTAGGCTACGATGTGGGTATTTTTAATGTTTTGTGGGTTTCAGTTGCTATAAAATTGCTTGTCAACACACTCACACACAAATGCACACACACATTGTCGCTATACAACACACAACACATTTTTGAACTTGCTCGCTCGCTCGCACTCATTTGGCGCTGGTTCAGTTTTTGGTTTGTTCGGTTCACTTGGGCAGCTTAAAATGCATGTGGTCATTTTTTTTTTTATCAGTTCCTCCAAGTTATGATTAGTCCGTAAATTCTTATACGGCCGTCAACATCTCAACATTGTCGTCAACGTCGGCGTCGTCGTCGTTGGCGACGTCAGCGTCGGCGTCAATATTTTTTCGCCCAAGCAATTGCGAATGGCAAGATTTTTACTCGCTTTTTATACTGTCTATTTGCGGTTGGGGAAAGCAAATGCTGCACAATTTAATTCGGCAATAGTTTGATGCGGCTTTTTGGTCACCCTTGCTGGCTAAAGAACTTAGCAAAATGCTTGAATTTACTTACAAAGTTATATCCTGTGATTACAATTTTCTTCAGCCAGTTTTAGTTTTTTCTCAGTGTTGGGTAACGCCACCGGTATGGTGCACAGATACGTTCAGACATTCAAGCAAAACCAGCGTCAGCAATGTATAAAAATTTGTTGTTTGAGTATTGACAACAATTATTCAGTACATTTAAATTGCAAATATGTTCCGAAATATTCTCTCTTTACGAGTGCACAACTAATTTTGTTGCCAAATGCTTCAGTACAAACGCGTGGCGTTGCGGTGATCGGCTCTGTCTGAAGAGTCGCACGCCAATGCTCGACCACTTATGCGGTAAGTGTTGACGTTGTGCAACACTGTGAGGGCGCGCACCTTAAAATATTTTGCTTTTTACATGCGCACTTACCGTAAATCAATACGCACAATTGAAAGACAATTAAAAAAATTGAATTTCATATATATATATTTACTATATGCGAAACTTAAGAAAGTGGTCATACCAAGATGTATGTGTGTACAAGCTACATTTTAATTTGGTAGTTAACTTAACAAAAATCACAACTAATCATAATAACACATTCCGAGATACTTTCATTCAAGTAGGTTGCACAAACAAATTTATGCCGTAAATAATAAGTAATGTTTTTAAGTAATGCAAAACTTAATATTTTTTCGTATCTCACTTACTGAATTTATAATACTCTTTTTTTTAATACTAAGAATAATATTGTTTTTTTCTTGTTGCGACACATTCGTGGGTGTTCTACAGCTAAATTACATTTTATGCTAATTTCTTTGTATTGTTAGTTGACGCAAGTTAATCTTCTTGGTTTCATCTTCTTCTGTCTCTTGGATGGTATTCATTTGCGACAATTGAATTTGTTTAGATATTTACTTGACTAAATTAGAGGACAAAATGAAATCAGTATACTGTAGAAGCATCCTACAACTAGTTTGTAGTATCATAATGAGCGGTGTTATGTTTATGTAAACGGAAATCGAGTTTCATTATCTTTTTCCCTTTTTGAGTTGACTAAATTGGCAAACGCATCGGCTGCTATGGCATGCGGCGGGCTTCTCAGCGAGAGACTGTATCCTTAGCCATCGGCCAGGGAGGGCGTAACCCAGCCATACTTTTCGTGCGTTTTGACCAACGAGCGGAACGATTCCTCTGCCTGACGACTGGAACGACAACAACAAATTGGATAAAATAAATATAGTTAAAAATAGCAGTTAATTTTTAAGAACACACCGACTAAACTCCTTTGTACTTTTCGATTTGCGCGCAATGCGACCCTGACCCTTAACAACGCTAGCCGCGAACTGCATTATCACCGCCTCGACGGTGTAGGCACTGGCCCAGCCCCTCGGTGTGAGCAGCTCCATGCAAATGGCGCCACCCTCCATCACGTAACCCTTCTCGATGCGCGGCTCCACGACACGCATAAAGGGCGGCGCAAAGGGAAAGTTATCGGGAAAGCTCAAATGCAAAAGAATCGCCGGCACATTCATCTCAACCATGTCGTTGGCCAACGGTGAGTCCGGATCGATGACATGCAATCGCACATGCCACTCAAATAGACTGTCATGGACCAGCTCCACCTGTAATGAAGTAAGAAATAAGTTTCAAATTAATTTAATGTAGATTATTTTAATTGCAGGGAAGTGGAACAAAACAAGCAAAAGAAGAAATTTAATTTATGACTTCTGCATGCTTCCCTTACACCTTTTTCATAAATTAATATTAGTATAATAACAACAATAATACAAACAATAAGCAACATGACTTTGTCAAAAAATAAGCAAATACTTTTATTTTTGTATTACCGTAAAAACGGCATCTTTCTTAATCTGCAAGCGTTCCATTTCGCGGAACTCCTTCATCAGGCGACGTGAGCGTATGGTGGTATCGGGTGGCATCAACAGCGAGCGTCCAGTAGCTGGTGCCACTCTGAAGAGCATTACAAAAAAGGGATTATTAATTTAACCTTTACTTTTTATTATTTTGCCATTGCGCTTACTTGTGATCCTGTCGGAGTCGCTTGCCCGGAGACTCGCAGACTGGATGCTCGGCGTGCTGCCGCAAGAGAGCATTCCGTAGACTTAACTGAGTTGCTGGCCCGGCTCCACTTCCGACTCCAGCTGCAGCTTCATTTGCTGCAGCTCCAGATTCTGTTGTTGCTGCGGTGGCTGCTGCTGCGGCCGCGCCTGCATCAAATCCAGTGGATGTGGAGCCGGCTGCGACTTCAACCGGATTGTTGTTTAGATTATTATTGTTGTTGTTGCTGTTGCTGCTGGTGCTGTGCTCGGCGCCATCGTCCTCATCGCTGCTCTTATCATTGTTGTTATTATTATTATTATTATTATTATTATTGTTGTTGTTGTTGTTATTGTTCCTGGACTTTTGGAAGATTTGGCGAAGAACGGAAACGACTCTTTCTTTGGAACGTGATGACATGTTTGCAGTGACTTTTCCCTTTGATTTCTCTAGCGGTGGACTTTACTTCTCGTAAGAAAATTTCACTATTGAGCAAGTGTGTGTGCGTGTGTAAGTGTGTGTAATTGTGAGCTTAATTTCTCAGTCTTTATTTTATAAAATTTTTGTTGCGACGCAGCGTCAATTGTGCTGCAAGCAGAGACAGAAAAGAAACAAACAAACATAATTTTCATATATTAACAAAGTTTGCTTTTATGTTCAATCAAATGATAAGAAGACTTCCAGCTGAAAACAATCCACACCACATTTTTTTAGGGCACATAAAAACGTCCATGACCTACGCCCCATTTCCAGATAAACGGATTTTCGCAGCGACCTTGGAATCAGTAATGAGAGAGAACAAAAAACACACATATTGGCTTGATTATATATACACTGCACTCCTTGTAAAAATTGTACCAGACTGTTATCCATAAGTAAGCATCTTAATATATGTAGATGGGGTGTTTTTTTTCTCTTGTGTTTTATTTTCATGACTAAAAGGAAAATGTGAAAATAGTTTTTATTTATGGGTCTCTGAAGATAATCAGTCTGCGATAGCTAACAAAGAACTTGAGAGACACTTCCCTCACAGCTCGCTCTCCCTCTCTCTCTCTCTCCCTTCACAGCTCCGACAACATCCTTGACAACATTTTCAAACTTAACCAAATATAAATATGTATATATATATATATGTGTGTGTATCTGTATAAGTATATATATGTTAAATACTCGCTGCCAACTACGAACGAGGCAAGCGAAACAACAACAACAACAAAAGCTTATAAAGAATAACAAAAAATAGATATAAAAAAAGCTTATTGCGACGTAGCCAACAGTTACCAGGCCATCAGACTGGAAGGGCGGGGCTTGGCTGGGCGCGGGAGGTTGCGCTGAGTTTCCAGGAGGTGGGGGAATATATATTTCTCAGCATTTATGTGAAAAAGTTTTGCAGCCAGCTCATGGGTAAAGTGGATGCTCTGTGTGTGTGTGGAGACGTGGCTCGGATTTACTGCAGGTGGATGCCAGCTTAGGTGTTGACCATGGGCCAAAGCTGTTCCACTTGCGCATAATTAGCTGAGCCGTTGCTTTGGAGACTGGTCATCATGTAGCACCGCAGGGATCAGTGCTGGCTTGGAGCCAGGCCAATCCATTAGGCAAGGGGCAACATTTTATATAATCGCTGTGCATATTTATGTTAACTAGTCTTATTATCAAATGCATCATGTGATTAGGTTAACAAGGGGCCAAAGCGACCAACTTTAGTGCTCCAAAGTAAGCCACGAAGCTGCTTTGTGTAAATAATTAATTAATTAAATAAGAACTTGGAAAGAAAGATTTAATATTAGTCTGGTATTTACTTGATTTCAATTTGGGCTCCTTTAATTTTCTATTACTTTTTATTGCGAACCAAAGAAGCTATTAATATTAAACGATTATACGTACGTAAATGATCCATCGACTGTACATTATTCGATATTTAAAATTATATATAGACCGATGTGCCTAAGATAAAATTAATTGACTAAAAATTGCACAGTTAAAAAATCTGTCTTCTGTAAAAATTTGATATTCTATTTTCGATTTTATATTTTCATAACAAATGAAAAGCTATCCATGAAAATAGAGCCTTTTGCTTAATCGGTTATCAATAATTTTGTGCACAATTTCCACATGCCAAATGCATCAATTTCTATTCATGTTGAATTGTACATACCAATTGTACTGCCAACTCAATTAACCGCTGAACTATTGCCATTTCTCGTCTACGCCCGGGAATTACAAATAATGATTGATTGATATATCGTTGGACGAAATAAATGCCATTAGCACATGTAAGCTAAGAGTTGACTATTAATAGTGTAGAAAAGTCATTAAATGTACGTAGTTCAGTTCAGCTGGTATTAGGCTATTTATCGATATATTGCTGATTGAATGTTTCCTGCCCAGCGACGACGATTATTTATAGATTGCTGCACGTTTTACACTCTTGCTTTCAGCCCAGACGAAACTCTGGTCCAGACAAGGCCAAGTTGGGACACAAGTTCCAAGAGACTTCAAGCAAGGCAAGAGAAAAGGCGCAACGGGGAGCAAGCGGATTGTTTACGCAATGCTAGCCAGACAGACACAAAATGTCTTTTGCATCCAGCTGGGCATGGCATTAGTTCAGACGAGATATATATATATATATATATATATATATATATATATAGACGGTATATTTGCATTTCTATTAAATAAATATAATTTAACAAAGCCATTTGACAGCTTTGATATTGAAGGTCGACAAATTGAGTTAAGTATGGGAATTTTTTTTTAGCTCTGTGAAGGGGAGACTATCTAATCTTATCTAGCATTGTGCAAATCGATAAGGCCACCCTATTAGTAGAAGCACTGACCTATCCCAGAGGGGAGTCTATGGAAGTATATATATATATTCATATTTATATACAGCCTTGGCATATTAAATCCCAGATACAAGTTGTGGGCGGCTAATAACAGAGTGTGGCAGTTGAAAGCAACGGTTTAGTTAAATTTGCATTTGGTTGAACTGTTCAATTTGTAATAGCATTAAATTAAATAACAGGGTGCCCTCACTCTAAATGTACAGCTGTTAATGAGCCGATATATAACGTTAAATGATAATTGTATGCGTTTGTGATACTTTCTGCGATACGTTTATCTAGTTATATTATTGTTTGGTGCGTCACACAACACTACAATTGTAGCGTAATTGAGCGTGGGAAAATATTCAAATTTACACAAAAAACAACAAACTGAAAATAAAATTTTTTTTAATATAATTGTATGTACACAAAATATGTTAGTATGCATATATGTGCATGTTTTCACTGGAATAAACAACTTGGCAGGCAGCGATTGTTTTTGCCGTTTTTGTTAGTCTGTCATGCAATACACCAACAGCTGTTCTGCTTGTTGTTGTTGCCGTTGCATGCAAATCACAAGCGCAAACACACGAAACAGCGTCATAATAAAAGCAGCTTCGTGCTTTACAAAACACATAAAAAAAAAATAAAAAAAATCATATGTCGGTTGTAACTTCCTATGTGCATTACTTGCAAGCATTTGTTAGAATATTGATTTTCGTAGCGATTTTTAATTGCAATTCAAATTCAAACGCATTATTAGTCAACACTGGCGGCCCCCAGGTAAGGAAAAGTTATAAAAAGCGCAGCAGCAATTTGATAGGTGCGAGCGAAACGCAAAGCGCACCAGTGACTGGGGAATCAGAGCGAGCGCGAGAGTCAGCGAGTAAGGGGATTTGTTTGCTAGCTCAACAGTTTCTTTGTTTGCCTTTGGCAGTAAATTGTTTTCATTTTTTTTGCGATGCACTTTGCGCTGTCATGGCAATCAGTTATTGTTGTTGTTGTTGCTGCTGCTGCGAGCCTTTGTGGTGAGTTGTTCTCTCTCTCTCTCTCCACGTACCGCTATCTCCTCAATCAATCAGTCTCCTTCAACGGTTCTGTTGTGCTTTTTGCCATTGTTCTCATTGGTCATTGGCTGCTGTTGTTCCAGCTCTTCTCTTTCGGCTTTGTTCTTTTATTTATAAACTGGTTAATATAAACCAATTGAATTAGGCACAGCTTTAAATATGCTGATGCATTCATTTTAATCAAAACCACTAACTTCCTGGTTTCGCAATTTGCAAGTTCGCTGACTTTAAATCATCTGGATTAAGAATAAAAAAGCAATATAAAATAGTTTGTATTTTTATTACGCACTTTGATCGACTTTGGTTTGCTACAAGTGTGGGCGCAAACAGTTATTTAGCTCTTTGCTCCACTTTGACCTTGAGCTGTATCGTCTTTGTTTATTTATCACTCTCGCGACGGGTGTGACGGCATAGTCCAATAGATTTTGTCCTACGCAGTAATTTTATTTTTGTTCATATTATTAGCAATTCGGTTGCGGCACGTAGAAGCTGCCAGAGCGCCCGTAAGCAGGCAACATACACAGACAATATGTTCTACCCTAAGTTTTATGCTACTTTGAAAATATGCCCTTTAAAAATGCTTATGTTACATATCAGACTATAGCAATTGTCTACAGGGTATCTGTAGGTCGGGCAGCGGAATCTCTCTTCAGGCGAGATAAGAATGCAAAGCTTTGCCATTGAGAGAGGCCCACTTAATGGCAGCGGCGTTGCGCGTGTCCTCTGCAAACGGAAGCCATTTATGAAATTGCTTTCAACAGCAACAACAATAGCAACAACAACAACTGGGCGACATGCAGACGCGTATGTCATGTGAGATAATGATGATGATGGTCAAGGGTCTCTTGGCTTTCATAGCTCGTCTGCTCGGTTAGGTTAGTTAGCGGTTCGATTATGGCCTGTGTCAGATGTAAAGTGATTAAGGACGAGTAACCCAGCTAGATAGAGTCGGCCGAAAGTGTTGTCTGGAGAGCCATAAAGAGGAAACACTATATGCAGCCGAGGGACGACGTGTTAACAGGAACACGTAACTTGTGCAACCTTTACCAAAAAGTCAATTAGCTGTTGGTTGGGCTAATTAATTAACCATCACAATATTTTTCTAAATTTTGATTTGATTTTATAATGAATTTAACTCAAACCTGGAGGATATTTTTCATAACTTTAATAATTCATATTTACAAAAATTAAGAATTCTGAAGGACACTTTTCATATACATAGTAAAATGATGCACTGATTTATTTACTTCGCTCTCCCTTACTTAGTTTCTCCATTAGGTGAATGGTTAAACCAATTCAATATACAAATAGTGCCACTCGGGAATCACAGCGCTGACGTCAATGAAGCACAGGATGTTAAAATAAGAGATTGTTTATCAGCTCAACTCATGTAATATTCATAAATCCTTAACGCACACTGACGCACTAAACTTCATCTAATCGGCGATGCCATTTGCTATTTATAGAGTCCTCGCACAAGACATACAGGTGTAGGTAAATGCTGGAGGTGGCTCCTTAGGTGGCAATCATGTGCATGCATAATCAATTTACGACTGTGTGTAAATCGAGAAATTTGTCCATGAAACTAAAGTCAAATTGTTTATGTATACATTGACGATGATGATGTTCTTGATGATGATGATTATAAAGCAACCCAAAACTTTAACTGATCAGCGACAATTTAAATGCACAAAGCGTAGAAGTCAACCCCCACTTTGTCGATTTTATATTGGGTTATTCATGATGTGCACCCCAAACAACAACAAGAAAAACAGTTAGTCGGCATAAGCTTAAGGCAATGTAAACAGCAGCAGGAGCAGCAGCAGCGGAGGCAGCCTTTCACAACAACAATTGTTGCCATCTCATTCTAACTTGTTCACACTTCCGCATTCGCTGCTTGGAACGCGTTCGCTTCCATTTCCATTCATTCATGAATAACACACAGCCAAACACACACACACACACACACACACTCGAAGCGAACTTTGCCTTCTGGGCGCTTTCAAGTTGCGTGTGGGCGTCGAAATGTCAGCCAGCAGTAAATAAAATTGGCACATTTCTCTGCCGGTCTATTTCATTGCATTTCTCTCTCCATCTCTCTCTCCCTCTCCCACTCTGTTCTGCTCTGCCAGCAAATCATTTGCAGGCTTTTATAAATAAGTGAATACAAAACGTTTTGACTTTAAGGATTTCTTCAAAATACTAGCAAAGCTTTTGGAATATCTAAAATAGTAAGGTAATTAAATTATTATATATGTTTATTTACATATCATTTTGAAGGCTTAGTTTGAATAAAAGTTTTTAGAGTGAGATGTTTTAAAGGAATTAGTATATTTAATATGTAAAAATCGAAATTTTCTATTCTAATTCCAGTATAACATTTAACTTGTATTCAGTACGATTTCTTTAACTACATTGACAATGAGGTTTTTTCCAGAAATGTGTGGATTCATCATTTTCTACTGTTTTATTTGTTTACACTGAGCCCAATAACAAAAACAAACAATGAGAGCAGAACTAGCGTAGCAACCGAAATGTGGATGAATATGAAACCATATTCGCAGAAAATCATGAAACTAATGCAATAAATATTAATGGGAAATTCGTTTTAATTCACAACCAAGCTATATAAAAGTAATTAAAATGGTACATTAAAAGCAAAACTATATTGTGAGGAGATTCTGTAATGCTGATCATTTCGGCCATGAAACTCTGCTTTAACGGAGCGGTAATAGCAGCTTTACAAAAGAATTCTGAAACCTTCGACAGAAAGAAATTCGCAATTTGTTATCTTTTCTGCTTCAATTTTTTCTTTGCTTTTTTGCTAGCAAAATAAATAGGAATTCACAAGTTCGAATTAAATGGAATAGAGGGAAACACATATCTCATGAAAGGCTTGCTAAATTCATGACTAAGTTAATTTAATTGGTGATATGTTTGAGAAAATGAAGATGCGCTGGCCTACTACTGGGCCTTGGCCCTCGAGGCTTAAGCCTTCCGTCAGACAAAACCCACTCAAATTTTCAATATCAAGTTCAATAAAAAATTGACATTGAATGCACGACAAGAAGCATTCTATTGTCGCACTACTCGCACCATCACTGGCAGCAGCAGCAGCTTTTAAGGCGCAGAAAGCAGCAATGTCAAAAGCTAAAGTGCAATAGTCAAAAACACACACACACGCACACAGATGCGATGGCGGAATTGTTAATTTTTCTATTGAATATAGAATCATAATAAAATAGAAGATATTCTCTGGTCAAAAGCTCGCTCAATTGCACCAAGTGACATTGTTGGCTGTTGCGGACCCAAAAGAGCAGAGCGGCCAACAAAAGGGATAGATAACGGCACGCTCACGCACACACACAAATGTAACAAATATGTACATACACACATAACTTATTTTTAGGGCTCGCTGTGTAACACTTACCAGCACTTGGTACTTCTCCTCTTCTATTTGTCCGCTCGTTCTTATCAGAACGGCAAAGAATCGTCTTGTCTTTTCTTTATTTTTTTTTTTTTTTAAAACTATATGACTTGGCTTTGTTGCAGTTCAAATTTTTTTTTTTGCTTAATGTGTTTTTTTTACTCACTTAGCAAATATTGAAGTCAACACTCTAAAATTATTTTGAATAATTAAGCGCTAGCAGAACGTCGCTGCAACTCGCACGAAAAAAAAACTTTTTAACTTTTCCCTTGTTTTGAGTTCGAGCGGAACACGTTCCACCAACGTTAAAACCAGCGTACACTGAGTTCTTTAATGTAACTAGTTAACAACATATCGATATATCGATATATGAGCACTGTTGAACAGCTGCTAAGCTTGTTAAGTTAAGTGTTGAGAATCGCACCGATGATACATATTTTCGAATAAAATAAATACTTTTCAGCCAAAAACAACTTTGTGTTTTAAATTGGAAATGATATGCTGAGATGGAAATTCATGCAATGATTTATTTTGTATTGTTGCCATAGAACAAAAATTGTTAGCACTAAAATGTTGTAGTGTTGAATCGGTTACTTTTTTTGTATCAAATGTTGGTAGCCCTACTCACCTACGCAGCAGTGATGACACATTTAAAAATACCGAAAATACTAAGTCGACGGTTCGTATTTAAATTTAATTTTTACCGCATTTGTTTTGCTAATAATAATTTTATTCAATCGTTTACAGAAGAAGATATTACCAATTTGGAGAGTAAAGTAAATTGCGCAAGATAAACGAACAAATACGCATTGTTTTTACAGTTGTATTTGTAATAATTGATTTAATTCAAATTTTATGCAAATATTGCTTTTGTAATATATACTTAGTAATATTTGTATATATATGTATATAGTATATAGTCTGAATTGAATATTATATACTTGAAATGCGCAGACATTAGACATAGATTGTATTGTTGAACAGTTAGGTATTTTAATGATTATGAGTATTGCTTATAAGTAAGTAATTCGTTACAATTGGATTTATATCAAAACGAAAATGTTCTACACAAAATGGCCAAAAATTTGTTTCGGTTTCTCATTTACCTGTAATTTATAATATGGATACAAATACTTAATTGTTTATAATTATATCATTCTAATTGTAATAAGTATATAAATATATATATATATATATTATATACTGCAAACAAGACGTTAGCTACGCACTAATCAACAAATTCTTAGGCAATTTTTAAACACATTGTTTTACTTGTAGAGTTGTAAATTTTTAATTTTTTTGGTTTATTCTCTTGTTGTTGTTTTTGTTTTTTTATAATATTTTTAAAATATTTTCAAGCACTTGATGTATAGTTTAGCTTAAAAATAAATAAGTTATTTGGTTAATAAATTGTGTGTAGCATTTTCAACGGAATCTCAACATTGCAAGGAAGATATTTGGCGGCGTTATTTATTTTTACTTAATCGTTTGTTTTATGGTTTATATAGTCGCCATATACTTGGCCTTAACTTATGAAAATTGCACTATTTAGCTTTCGCAATATATCGTGTAAATGTGGGTGCATTTCTTCTGTGCTACATATCTAAAAATAAAATAAAATAACAACAAAAAAGTGTAGAAAAGTTGTGCCAATTGTGCAAAAAAAAGGAAAATAATAAATAAAATAAAATCGTTTGTCGTTTGGTTTTATTATTTAAAGTCTTGGCTAATAAATTCTGCTAGAAAATCATAAAAATGTACAAAGTGTTCTTGACGTTTTCAATATCGAGATTAATGTGTGATGTTCACACATATATATATATATAATAATATTTCCTTTTTTACACATTAATTATGCATGCATTAACTTACTTGGCTAAGAGGAATTGACTAAAAACTTGTACGAAATCAATGAAACAAAGTCGTTTTGCCTCAGCTCCCCGCAGACGCTTTCAAGTCTTTGCCAAGAGCACATTTTTACAATTATAATGGATATGTATATTTAATTAGTTAATATAGGCCATTGGCAAAGGCTTAATAAAGTGAAAACCGTCATCACAGAGCTGAGGCATTAAATTCAAATAGTCACACTTAAATTAATATTACACATTTATCAAAATTATAGCTAATTTTGCTAGTGGCTCACAAATAATCAAAATTAAATAATTATTTCGCTATTTGTTTTTTTTTTTATTTTCATGGACCCCCGAATAACAACAAAATGAACAGCAAAATGGGCCATTTCTTCTTCTTCTTCTTTTTCCTTTTTTGGGATGTACAACAAAATATTCTAAAAAAAAATTCACGAAATATTTTTTGCACATTAAATTCCAAAAAAGTGTTTTGGTTTGGATATTGTTTTTTTTTTGTTGGACACAGCCAAGCAGAGGTTGTAGCTTAAAGTATGATCTCTGTGGAGCGTCGCTGGAGCGGATCACTGCTGTAGTCTGCATCTCCACCGACCGGCGAGTATTTGGAGCTGCTGCGCTTCGTCCTCAGTGCGGGCAAAGTGGTTGTGGTTGTGTTCGTGATGCCATTGTGAGAGATGACAGCGGTGCGAGTTCTTGGTTGCTTGGCAACGGTGATGACGCTGGGCGTTAAAGTGGCGGTGGAGCTATCATTGCTACCAGATGCTGCTCCTGCTGCACCGGCACATTGCAGCTGGGCCCTTGGCGGCGACAGCGGACCTGTGCGCGGCTTCATTGGCAACTCCTGCAGCACAGCTGATTTGCGTATGGTCTGCTGCAGCAGGGCATTCACATCGATTGCTGGCCACGCGACCAGCGAGACACTTCGTCATAAATGGGATTCCAGCGGCGACGAGCTGCGTTTGAGTCGTATATGCTTGCTCCAGCTGGCACTGGCACTGGCACTGTTGCTATTGCTATTGCTATTGATATTGGTGGTGTTGTGGGGCGGCGCCTCCTCTTTGCCACCCGTGGCGGAGGCGAGCGAAAAGTATTCGGCAGATTGACTCAGCGAGGAGGCATCCGCATCGGTAATGGCATTCACATCATCCTCCTCATCATCATCATTGTCAGCCAATTCGCTGCGCATCGTGTGCTCCTCGGTGCTGAGCGGTGTCAGGGTGCTGCTATGCGGATCTGCATCCTGCGTGGGGGTGCTCCTTATCGTGTGATCCGCTGCAGTGCGATACGATTCCCGCTGACCGGTCGTCTCATCGTCATCGTCCTCGTACTCACCGCCGGCATAGTCCTCCACGTCGCTGCAACGGCCACAGCAGCAGCTGTTTGTGCGGCACGAACAGAAGCTCTTCAAGCTGCTGTGACGGCTGCCCATTTGTTGCTGTTGCTGCTCGCTGCTCGCACAGCGGTGACAGTCGGCGGCAACGGTCATCTCATGGGCCAGATCCTCATCCAAGCTGCTGCAGGAGCTGGTGCGCGCCTGGTCGCAGCTGCAACTGGAGCAACGTGAGCAGCTGCTGCAATAATCGTGCATCGCTTCCGGCTCGAAGCGTTTCCGCTTAATCCTCACGCATTCGTTGCGTGGCGGAGCTGAGCCGGCAAAGGCGCGTGCTGTGCTGCTGGAGCTGCTGCTTGGCCGCATGGCCATCGATGGTGTCAATTGCTCCTCATCATCGGGCTGCACGCCCAGACGCACATCATCATCGTCATCATCGTCGTCATCGTCAGCGTCGGCATCATCGTCGACATCGGCGTCATCGTCTCGGGACAGCTCATCCGTTTCGATGGTCGTATTGGAGTTAATGGAGCCCCGTCGCCGTCGCTGACGATGCTGTTCACAGAGCGGAATCAGATTCATGGGCGCACCGCCGCCCTCGCTGGCAACCTTATACGGAAAATTGGAGGTGGCAGTGCTGCTGTTATTCTCCGTTACGGTTGCTGCATCGATCTCAATCGCGATGATATTCGAATGCAGCTGCGGCTGCTGATGCAGATGCTGATGCTGATCCTCGCTGGAGTCCAAGGAAGACTTGTTGTGTTTGTGGTTCGCCTTGTTGGCTGGAAGCGGACTGCGCTTGGAATGCAACTGCTGTCGGGATTGCCCATGCTGCTGATGATGATGACGATGCTGCGGCTGATGATGATTATGATGATAATGGCGTCGCTGGCCGAAACTGCCTCCACCACCACCGCCACCACCACCGCCACCGCCACCGCCACCGCCACCGCCACCGCCACCGCCACCACTGCCGCTGCCATAGTGATGATGATGACAGTGATGATGGCAATGATGATGCGTCACCTGGCAATGGCAACCGCATCCGCAGCAGCAGCAGCAGCAGCAACGTTCCAATGGCGTCTGTGTGGCATTGTGTCGCTTGCGCCGATGGCAACAGCTCTGACTGTGATTGTGACTGTGATTGGGCTCCTGTGCCCCATTGCTGATGCCTCGCACATTGCTCGACTTGTGCACAATGACCACCTCGAGATCATCGAGAGCAACGGCAACGGCAGCGGTGGCATTGCTACTTTCATGTTTGCTCTGACTTTTGCCACTGCCGGCCGAGCGGGAAAGCAACAGTTTGTTATTGTTATTGTTGTTGTTGTGATGATGATGATGATGATGATGATACTGAAAGCCTCGATTATCGTGACACTGGCCAAAGTCGAGTGTCTTGAAGTGCTCGTCATCGGCACGTGCCGTCAGCAGATGATCATCGCCGCTGCTGCTGATTGTAATGGGAAGCGATAGTTGTCGCTCCTCGGAATGCGAAATGTGCAGTTCGTGTTGTTGTTGTTGTTGATTTGTTGTTGTTGATATTTGTTGTTGTTGTAGCTGTTGTTGTTGTTGTTGATTAAGTGGAGGCTGTTCTTGTTGCTCTTCGGGGGCAAACTGCTAATCACCGCGTCGCAGATCGCGCGGCTTCGTATTGTGGCGATACAGCCAAACCTGCAGCAATATGGCCAAATCCAGGCTGACCTGTTGAAAAAAAGAGAGAAATTTTGTCGATTATTAGTGTGAGATTAATTAATGATAAATTAATAATTAATGACTAAATTGTTTAGAGATTTGTGATAATAATTATGTTGTACGATTAAAAAGCGAAACAACAAAATTGATACAATTACAACTATAAAGTATCATATATATATTATGTATATATATATATATTATGTATATACATATATATTATTATATATATATATATAAATATATTCACATAATCTAAATTAATATATATAATTAAAGCCAAATTTTATCATAAAAACAAAAAGATTTTTTACTCTTTGTGTATTTTTTTGAGTGTGACTTTAAACAATTTTTAATTGCATTTTAATTATGCATTTTTTTTTTACAATATCTTTTCAACTTTTGCTAGCAAGAACATATATTATTTTTGCATGTTTTCATATTTAAATCACGGAATATTAGAGAGTTCTTTGAAGTAAGAAATATATTGTATTTCATATTTATAATACATTTTTTAATGACCCCTTTAAAAAGCTTAAGAGAATACCTCTAAATTGTAACGATTTATTCATATCAAGAATACTTTATTTTTAGCAAAACGAAATTCAATAATATGCATTGCATAATTTAATTCTAAATGCAGTTTGCATGATTATTTTTTATGTTATTTTTATATTTTAATTAACTGCATTGTTTTTAAGATGTCTTTTTAACTTTTTGTAGCAGATACATATTTAATTTTTAACTGTTTTCATATATGAATCATGCTATATTTGAGAGTTCTTTGAACTTTTTCTTATCATTTCAAAGTTTACCCGTTAACAAATGACAGACTGATAAATTTATTTATGTACTGTGGAGCTCATAAGTATTATTTAATTTTGTTTATCAATAAGTTATATTATTTTTCTCGCAATGTAAAGTTGTGTTTCTTGTTATTAATAGTTTTTATCGGCATTCAAAACTTAGTAATCCGATTCTTATTTAAAGAGGGTCTGACGCACCTGCAACGTGCCACAAATCCAGAACTGCGATGGTGCATTCCGAGCGACAAAATAACCAGTCTTGAACATATCACCGAGCGTCCACATGACCACCATGTGTATGCTCATCCCATATGTGGATTTATTCTGGAAGTTGCGCAGAAACTGCGGCGCACCTGCAAAATGTCAATGAATATTATTAACATTTGAATAATTAAATAATGTGTGCTAATTGCTAAAATACTGTACCCAACATGGCCTCTGTGAAAACGGCCACAAAGCCCATGGCCTCCATGAACCAGATGACGGGTAGCATCAGATATGTGACGGCGGCGCCAATGGCCCAAACGACGAGCATCATGTCCAAATACGATTGGAAATCTGTCCAGTTCCAAAAGTATTTGAAATCGAGATCTGAAACGGGAGTGAAATGTGAAAATATAAGTAAAAAAAAGACATAAATGATAAAATAACATTTATATGGGTAGAAAAGGACTTTTCATCAGTCTTTTTAAAAATAGGTAAAAAATAAATATCTGATTGGAACTTAAAGAATCAAGTTTGGGTTATAATACAGGATTCATGGATAGTTTTATGTATCGTGAATAAATATATAAATTAAAACACTATCTTAATAATATAGAAAGAAACCAATTTGATTTATTTCCACTGTTACTTTGAGGCTATATTGGGGCAAAACTATTCCGAAATCAATCGCTATTATTGTTGCCTGCTTTTGAGCGTTGAACAGGGACAAACACACTTGCAACACACACACTCTCACACACACACACACACAGGCACAGCAAGAAGCCCAAGGCGTGCCACTATAATTAGCTCAATGTTGTTTCAGTGCCGCTTGCTCATTGATCAATTTATGGGCCACGTTTCCGCCTACTAGCCAAGTTTATAGTGCTTTCCATTTGCGCGAAGGCAGATTGATAAGACTGAAGGCTAAAATACACTGCAAATGGCACATTTAGATAAGGCCTCCAAAGGAGCACCACAGAAAATTGGAAATGCGCGTAAATAGTGTGCTCTGTTTTTACTATAACATGATACGGCCGGAAATGGCCGTCAACTGTCGCCCGTCACGAACAGTGAATGAAGAGCACATAAAAAAATAAAAGTTTTCATTGAAACCTGCACCTTAAAAATGTGACTGGATCTGTGTTCGACTTACCATTTATATAATGCCTGGAACGTGCACGTTTCAGCACACCTGCATCACTGGTGGAGACGGAGGCGCCAGTTTCCGTCTCCGTCAGCGCTTTTGGCACGTGCAGCTCGTCGCCTAAAAAAGGAATAATGTGTTCTGATATTTTATCGGATTAATCGAATTGATGAGCAGCAGTATTACCTCGGAGTGTATGTTCTCCTCGTGCATTGGCACCCATGCGTTTCACCTTCACGCAGAGGTGAATCATTAGGAACATGGTGACATTCATGACCACGCTCTGCACCAGCAGTGGAAGCTCAAAGCGGCTGGAGAACCTGCAATTGGTTAAAGATCACATTATTATTTTGTTGCTATGCCAGAAACGCTAAATGACATTATAATTGGCCACACAAATTTTGCTTCAATCAATTTAAGTAAATCGATTTCGATATTAGCACACAAAATAAATGAATATTTGTTGATTACTATTATTAAATTTGGACTAATGAGGCTCAATAAGTATTCAAACAACACTCGAAATATAAATAAGTAGATTGAGCTCGACTGCGACATATATCGATATATCGATATTCCCCAAACGTGGGCAATTATCGATAAAATATAATTTTGCTATATATAATCGACTGTTAAAACTGATCAAGAATATATATACTTTATGAGATTGGAGTTAAATACTTTCACACAAAACAAACGAAAATCATAAAAATCTCGCAATTATTATTTAAAGTTTAACAGGCAAAGTTGTTAAATTAAATAAGTTTAAGCTTAAAAAGTCTCTTTTAGTTAATTCAGATAGTAAAAGTAACAAACATATGATTACGTAATTTGTATACATTTTTAATGGATACTAAACACAAACAGAAATTCATTTTGTGTTTTTCACCAACAAAAAGTGTGTTAAAGGTCAAAGGTGCTTGGCATTTCATTTTATGCCCAGGTGAGCACAGGTGAGAAAACAACTTTTTCGCAATTCACAAACTAATAAAAATCCATTTATGTTTATAAAATGTGCACAAATTGTTTATTTTTTCTCTACTTGAACCTTTCAACAGGCAATGCAAATAAAATACATATTTCTTAACATAATTTAATTATTTTTAAATTCTCTTTTTTTCTTGCCTTCCAAAATAGCTGAAAAATATAGTCATATAGAGATTATTTTATTTTCTGCATTACATAATTTAAGTGTAAAAGCATTTTGCATATGATAACAAAACCAGAATGTTATTTTTAACAAGAATTTGATACGAGATTTAAAATAAAACAGCATCATTTGGGGAAAGTATACTTGAGGATTATTAACATAGAATTAATATAATAAGTACTTTGTTTTGCAAGCCTATAAAACAATGCTACACAGAATAAATTGAAAGTCATTGGGGAAATGATGATTAATGAACAGATTTGTAAACCTACAAAATCGATTATGTGCTTTAAGAGGAGCAGAACTGAAAATGTATTTTTTTTGTGAATTTGAAGTGGAGACAACTGTCAGTGTCAAGCGAAGCTGTCACACAGCTGACACCACGGCATGTGTTGGCCACGTTTGTGGCAAAAGGGCCAACAGCAACAACTAGGCAAACAATGGAACTGAAACGTGCTAAACATTTGGCAAGGCAGTCCACAAAAAAAAAAAAAAAAAAATTGTGGAAAAATGAAAAGGAAACTTAATCCAAACGCATTTGTTGGGGATTTGTTGGTGTGTCCCATTAAATGCACTTAATAAATGGCTTTTGTCGTGTGATTTGTGTCACAGAGTACACAACACGTAATATATACATATATATTTATATATATATGTAAATAAGAGCCTAAATAAATGTTAAATGAAGCAAACCTCAAATGTAGACAGAGTTTTTGATTAACACGATAACAAGTTTGTCAGCCAGTTTGGCGCCATTTGCTTGTGTGCTTTATGAAATTTAATTACAACTTCTGACATTTAATGCCTTGCCAAGCCTAAATATACAAATTGGCAACACAGTCTGGTTACGCGTTACCAAAAGGGAAAATTCTCGTAAATATTTATATGCGTTATTGCAAACGTCTAAATAATTAACTGCCTATTTGGTAGAAAAGTTATTAAACGGAAGATATTATTTTTGTGTTTAATGCCAACACATAAATATGAATTAGCCTATGAACCCCAAAAACCAATTTGGTTGGCATATAAAGATAAAGATTTCGATATGTCTGCAATGCAGTAGTAGAAAACTTACAGCTTTCAGCTTACTTGCTGCAAGTGCAGCAGTGCCACAGTGCCACACTGCAGCAGTTGAGCACATAAAACAACTATTTGTATTATTCCACTGAGTGAAATTCGCATTGAAGCAACCCTTTTATCAGCACTAATCAAATTTTGCTCTTTGTTGTTCGTTGCCATCTTCCATTTGCAGCACTGTTGACATTTGCACTCTTCAACTTGCAACAGCAGCTGCACAAATGCAACACCACCTTTTCTCCTTCAATTGTTTGACTAAGTTTTCTTCTCGCAACTTTAGACGTGCCACGAACATTAAAGCTTTAAATTGTAAGACAAAAAATATTGGAAAAAAGTGAAACACAAACGGTAAAAATTATCGTTGCAAGAAAATTTGAGTTTTTATTAAACTATCCAATTTCCTTTTGAGGGGTATACAAGTTGTTGCCACAGCTTTTCCACTTTGTTAAGCTTAACTTTTAAATTGCCAAATGAGAAGAGTCAACAGCAGAAAAAGTTATGCACACCAATTCACACAGCCACACACACCCACACACACACACACATAGACCATTTTGCACACTTGTGCGTGTAAAATATTTATGTAGTAGTTTGCAAAAGTCGTAAAAAATCGATAAAATTCCAAACGTTTTGGCTGCTTCATATTTGGCTGCAAACGGATTGTTCTCGCTTGCCGCAATATGTATAATGTAAGCAATTTCAGTTATGCATGCCGCCTACTCGGACAGCCGACATTTGACGTGCCCCCCTTGACTCATGCCACTTGCCCCATGCCACACACAAACACACACACACACATATGCATATCACACAGCATTTCGCAGGCACTTTTTCTTGGGCAATTTGTGCAAATAGCCGCAACGATTTGACAGGGCAAAACGAGCGAAGTTTGAGGGGCAAGAAAAACATTTATTCAAAAAATAAGACAAGCTTTAAAATTTTGACTGCCAGATATCCTGTCTGCTTAACTGAAATAAATATTTTGAAATATGCACAAATATTTGGACGCAGTTTTAATTTTATTTGTATCTTATTTGCACTAAATACAAAACAACTTTTGATGAAAAAAAATAATGTTTTTATAGTAATAAAATAGATTTCAATATACTCCCACTTTTAGTCTTAGCTTACAGGGTATAGGATGCATAGAAATGCCACTTAATGTTGATGAAGTTTTCATTGATAAATTTAAGCAATTTCTTTTCGTTTTTTTCTATTTTGTGTCTGCCTTGGCAAATGAAGTCACATTCGGTGGGAGCAATTTGTGTGTTTGCTTATTTGTTCGGTTTGTGTGTGTCCTGCCCCAGCTTAGAGGAAGTGTGTGGCAGGATGTCCGTTTGCAGACATGTGTATGTGTGTGTGTGCGTGTGCGTGTGTGCGTGTGTGTGTATATAATTAAAACTGTGCCGCCTTTAATGCACTGTTTGCTCAAGTGTGTGCGCCGTTTTGTTTGCTCATAAGTGCAAACACTCACACACACACACACTCACACACACACACAGTCAGCGAAATTTAATTTGCCTGGAAGTAGGCTACAAGCCTGGCAAGTTGGCCAGCAGCAACAGCAGCAGCTGAAGCACTCAATCCAATTGAGTACATGTCATCATCGCCGTGTGAAGAGGCCTCCTAACGAACTGAATGTTCAGGCATTCACCGAGCGCCACTTAAGCCTGAATCTGAGCATGAAGACAACGAGCAATACACACACACACATATATAAAAAAATGTATATATATATAAAAAAGGAGAAACCAGTATGAATAGTGTATGTTGTTCCATTGAATGCGCCCATTTAGTGGCTATATTATTTTTTGTGTGTGTGGCCGCCAAGATTTGTGTAAATAAGGCGTCGCTGATGAACCAGCCAGCCAAGTCAGCCAAGCCAGTCAACCCGTCAAGCAGTCAGTCCACTAGCCAGTCCACAAACCATAGTAATTATCCTTGAAAAGCGAAAGGCTCAACGCGACTCGGCACAATTTCCCTTTGACGAGGCGTTGAATGAGAAACTGGGTCGTGCAGTGGGTGTATTGCTTGTCTTAAGCTGCTAAGCTATTTGGGATGACCTTGCTGGGATTTGGGCACAAGTCGATGAGAACGAGAGTGATGGACTCGAAATTAAGCTACGACACCAATTCTTAAGGTAAAAAAAACACCTGCTGCCCGTTGGGTGGTCATTGAATTAGACATAGATATCATTAAGGTTATAGTTTGTCAGGTATAAATAATATATATATATCTTTATATCGAAAATCGAATATAAATTAGATTATTTGTTGTAGCTTTCGCAGGTCGAAGAAGTATCAAGACTGCTTTATTTTTTAAATAGTGATTGATGGTTTTTTGGTGACCTTTTTACATTTTAGTTAGTCTAACAAATCTAAATAAAAAAAGATATATCAGCTGTTTGCAGGGCATTTCCAAGTCGACTTATCTTGTTTCGAATTGATGTTCTTTAATTTCCGGCCTTTTCTGTCAATAGTCATGGCTAAATGAAATGTTGCCAAGTTCATTGAGTTTATTTAAGCAAAATAAATTGAAGACCAAATAGCAAAACTGATCATATTCAATTTCTTTATTAACTCAATGAAATTGAATATGTGCACATTTGACTGGAGGCTCTCGATTTCAGATGCCGTTAAGCTGCCCATCAACACCAAAACACATTAAACACGTCGGCACAGCTGGATGAGAAAAGCAATTCCGAATTACGCCGGAGCAGCTGCAGCAGCCCACAAGCAATAGCGGATGAGCCGGCAGAGGAGCAAGCAGATGGCAAACAAAAGGGCGGAATGAAAAGACCACAAAAGAAAAATGTGCAAAATAAAAAGCAATGTCGCAAATGTTGCCGGTTGGATGCTCCGGGATTTGCATATAGGCGTAAATATTGCTGGCAACTCGATGTCAGATATGGAATAAAACAATGGCGGCATACAAACAATTTTATAGAAAATACGCCGCCCCCAAACCCAGTTGCAAAATACACTCGATAAGGCAACCAACTGGGTGAATTTAAGCCAACTGAGAAAAAAGCTTAAGAAATCCTAGTTTTATTCCAGATTTAAGTACATCTTTGAGTAACTTTGAGACTTAAGTTTGTAAGGGTGTCTTTTTAAGGATATATATATATATATATATATAACTAGTCGAAACTATTAGTAGTGTTTCAAGTTAATAACCTACCTAATCATAATATATATATATAAAAATAGTGTATCAATATTACTAATTTGTCTAGTAATAATTAGTAGTATTATCTAACATATATATTTGTGAGATTAAACACAAGTTGTTAATTATATTTTTAAACAAATTTTAAAGATACAGCAAATATAGCAAAACGCTGGACTGTGTGGAGTTTGTTCAGTATGAAAATACGAAATCTACATTTACATTAATAAATTTATAGAAATTTCAACATTTGATTAATAATATTTTATGGTATAATATATTTCAATTGAAAGGAAATATACTTATTTTTATTGCTATCAAAAATTGGTTTGTTTCAATTTCATAATGAAATGAACATGATTTGCATGTGCTATATGAGAACTTATTTCTAGCTATTCTCTGAGATCGGCGTATTTATACAGATGAATCAAGAATACCTTATGGACTTCCTTCTGTCTGTTATATATTTGTGCACAACTTCATTCTACCAATTCTGTCAATTTTATAAAAAAAAAAAATATTGTCTAAATAGTGTTTTTATTTTTGCTAGAGCTGATTAGGGTTTCATATTGAAACAAATAATCGCATTTATAAATTATTAATAGTTCATGTCTGCCAGCGATAAGCAATGAGTTGTGTTATTTTTTATGAATTCTATTTCAATTTGACTTGGTTCTAAGCAAATCATTTGCGTCAATCAGCAGAGTTATTGGACGTTTGGAATGTGCAGAGGGGGAAAACAAATTTGAGGGCGACGGGTTTCAATGTTCCATTTGCTATTTTTGTTTGTACTGTCATCAGACTAATACTGCAAATATTGGACTAAAATTTCAAATCGAATAAGGTTGAATCGATCTGATGTTGATACGATTGTTCTAACTGTACAAGTTGTTAATCTTATTATTGTTGTTGTTGTTAGCGTTTTTTGTTATTGTTATTGTTGCGACATTTGTTGAGACATTTCGATTAGTTCCACGGCTGGTTTGGTCGCCGCTTTTGGCAATGCAAGCAAATTAAATGCCACACAAAATAAATCAGTTGTAAGCTTAAAATGGTTACAAAAAAAAAAAATGACCACAACAGAAGGTACACAACAACCTTTAAGCATTAAGCCATTTTAAATCACCCGAGGGATTTGCAAGGGCGAAAGCCAAGCATTAAAATTCAATTAGAAAAGCGGAACCAAATTGCTGAGCTTTGCCACTCCAGATCCAATGTGGACAACATCCCACACGCTTGTGTTTTGTAGTCAGAGGAGCATTGTTGCCAGGCACGAACCATGACGTGTCTCGATGTGGAGACCTTCACTTTTACTTTTTTTTTTTTAATTTCGCGAAAGTTTACAGCACAAACTGACAGAGCTGGCTGTGGAGCAGGAGCAGATAAGTGCGAACTGTGTTAGCCCCCAAGTTAACCTTTGGGTTAGGCCAACTGATGACGGCACCCAGGTGGCTATCAAGACCGGAATCATCGCCTTAAGAGCTGCTCGGCTGAGTGATGGCATTAAATGTGCTGTACATGGCAAATTCGAAGCTGATTCTGAGCGTTTCAGATAACGCTAAGCGAACCATCTCGAAAGCTGATAAGTGCTAAGCCAGTTGAACTGTTTTCTAGATTATAAAAATAAAAATATACTAAGAGTATATAAAACTAATATTTTGAAAAGAGTATAATAAATATTTTGAAGAAAAGCAACAAGATATGGTTTAGTGGGAGACAGCTACTGTAATTAGTAAAGCCACATGCTAAATTTAACCAGATTAAAGTGAGTCAAGTGGAATTTAAAATATATATATATATATATATATATATATATATTGGTACAATTTCTATACACACATGTATAAAAATCTATTAGGAGAGACTCAAGCTAAAAGTAGAAGCCAACATCATCATTTAATGTCAGCAGCAGCAACCGGTTTGAAATGTGCTAAACGCTAATTTGCATGAAAAAAGGTAAAATAAAACAATAACAAAAAACACACAAAACAAAACAACAACATTTATAGCCACATTTGTTGTTCCGACGAACATGGATCGACCCAAAAATTAGTTGGAATCGACCGACACACGACAAAATACTCAAGCCCAAATTTAAATACACGGCACACCCCCGAACCGCCCCCCTGACCTTGGCATAGGCATATTTTTAAAAGTCGTTTTTTTTTTGGGCATATTAAAAATATATAACTAAATGAGTAAATGGGTCAATTATGAAACCTATAATGTCTAATTTGCTTTATACCTGGTTATTGACATTATTTCCATTTTATGGAAAAGATAAGATATGTGGCAATATTCAGGCAATACAATTATTTTTTTTTGGCTGATAAAGAAGTTGTTGGCAAATGGCAAGTGTCAGCATATTGAAACATTTTAAGTACAGGTGTCTTTTTTTTAAGTGCAAAAGTAGTCAGAAAGTATAGAAAAAAGTTATCTTAATCTTAAACAAAATTAAATCGAGGCGTGACGCGCATTGTTAAACAAAGTTTAAGTTTATATTGGCATATAAACAATTTTGCAATCAATAAACATTTCAAATTTGGGATAATATATCACTGTCTGTTCGTCTATTGTAGGCGGTTCGGTTCGGCGGTTCCGGGACAAGTTTCAGAGTGCCAAGTTCTC
Organism: Drosophila demipolita; assembly: GCA_035042405.1. Lineage (NCBI taxonomy): Eukaryota > Metazoa > Arthropoda > Insecta > Diptera > Drosophilidae > Drosophila > Drosophila demipolita. The sequence goes on from JAWNLI010000069.1 coordinate 1,517,027, forward strand.
TAGAGAAGTGTAAACATCTTACGTAAACATCAAGCTGGTGGGTAAAATGTACATATAAAATCTCACCATCTGCAGTCTAAAATGCGTTTTTTGCAAGCCAAAAATGTGGTTATTTTTTAATCAATATATATTGATTTTATAAATTTATATATTCGATTTAATAGGGAAATAAACGTTGAGCCACATTACTGGGGTTTTTTTTTTATAGTTACACAACCAGTTGTGCCATTATAAGCGAACATCTTTCCAGCTATTGATAATAATAATAGGTTTCTCAAAAGTTTCTACACTTGAAAATTACTAGATAATTTTGTTACGTGATAAATGAACTCTCTAATACCTCAATTAAATTATTATCAACGTGTTTTGTTGTACAAAAATAGACACTTTAATAATGTCAACCAACATTGATATTAATTGACCATTATTGAATGCAATTGTTGCTCATAATAGCATTTAATAACCCATATTATTTAATTTAATGTTTCTTTAGTTTATACGTAAATAATTTAAGTGTCTTAAAAGGCTTTACTTATCTGCAATGAGCAATCTATTGCAGACAGTCCATGTTCGGGGCGATAAGAAAGCCATTCAACTGAAGTGAACTCAAATGTTTGCTGTTGCTGTTTGATATGAATGAGGACTGAACCATATAGATTGGTAGGAGAGGCCTTCCGAGACGGAGTTTATCTATTGCGGAAACAGCGGGCGATGGTCTTTATATGGATGGTTGCTGATTGTTGACACCAAACAGTAAATGTATATTATATATTGACTAACAAAGAATTGAGTTCTACAATAAATGTAATTTTTTTTTTTGTGTATATTTAATATTATTTTTAACATTCCATGATGTCCCTTTGATGTTAGACTTATTAATTTTTTTTTTTTTTGTTAGGTGATAACTTATAATATATTTTTTATCTGGCTGCTCTTTTTCATCTAACAACTTTCTTCTCATTACTTTCTCACATCTTTTCCATTCCATTCTAATTAGCAATTATATCTGCAATGCCCACACTCAGTGCTGCAACATTAGAGCCTCTAGCGGATAAAACTTGAATGCCGCATTTGCCACACGAGCGTTCATTGAACCCCCCCCCCCCCCCTCTCTAACCACAATACACACCATACTCTTCAAATGGCTGTAATACGAAATTGTTGGCAAATTTTATGCCCTCTTTTGGCCTTTCGCAACTAAAGCGGCTTTTAACTTTGCCAACAGCCGACTGCACACATAATTTAAGTGGGTGCTGGTGTACTTAAAAATTATATTTATACCTCACACACACACACAGTTACATGTATTTATAAATATACAGATATGTATTTTTTTGTGTATATATGTATAAATAAATACAATGCACCAAATATAATAAACATGACTGACTAAAAGATGCCCTGCAAGGGAAGAGTTCTACTAAGAGAAGAGGAATTTAAAATTTGCCTTTACTTATTTTTAAGATAATCTTCTTCAATCTCTTCCACAACAAACTCCACAAATTACCAAACCCACTTCTATTCACTTAATTTGTACAGGGTATAACAATTCCACATCACATCTAGTCGTTAAGCACTTTAATACAATTTTTGTTGGCTCATTACTTGATCATATATATATATTTTTTTTTTCAATTTGTGCAAATATTTATTGTGCAAATATGGAAGCGACAAAGATATATAGATTGAATGTGCCACTAATGACACTATTTAGGAACACTTCACACTACTTCAATTCACACGTCTACATATAAATATATATCGAAAATGTGTATTATTATTTAAATTGAATGCACTTTAATCAAATTAATTGTGGGCCATTTCTTCAGAAACGAATCATCGCCACAAACCGTAAATTGAGTCAGTGAAAAAAAACCTTATTTTGTTTATTTTCTTTGGATTTTTTTCTCAGTATGTTGACTTTCGTATATATTATATATCGAATTCACATTCTTGGAAATTTGACGCCAAACAAACAAATATGAAACTACTGAAAAGATGATCTAATACCCAGTACATACAGAGTATTAAATTCGCATGCTATGATAATAAGTCATCAATGTTATTAATATTTTACAATCATTTTGTTAAGGCAATGTTAAACTTGCCTATATCTCAAACCAGTTAGCATGCTCTGATAGAGAAAATTCCACTAGAAGATATGCTGAACCAAGCTTTAAGTACATAATGAAAATACAGTTTGGTTAACCAAATCTGTGTTAATTATACGATATTAAAGAAGATTCCATAGTTGATCAATGAAAAGTTATATACTCATATATTGAAATGCAATATCCCTATTGCTATCAGAAATATGCATATTTATTGGCAAACAGAGGAACATGCCTAAATCAACTTGGCTGTTAAAGCTGTTCAGGAAATTGTAAACTATTTGGGATCACTTTGCCTGCTAAAAAGTTTTACCCATTCTCAATATACCCTTTTTGCCCATTTTTAAAGGGGCGCAGAATGTAATAGAGAAACCTTATTTGGTATAAATTACAAATATACATATATATGTTTTAAGATATTTACAACAATGACTTCATTTTGTTTATTGCTTTTTATTTGCTTTTTGTTATTGTTTGTGTCGCTTATCGCGATGAGCTCATTCAACCCATCGAACATAAGGCACACATTTCAGGTGTGTGGGCGTGAAAATAATATAACTAAAAAAAAAAAAGTTACACAATTATCAAACAATTTGTAATATGCGAACAATAACAAATGAAAGTGAGCTGCAGTCGAGCGTGTTCGGAAATTGTTCTTGTCTTTCCGTGAGCGTTTCAATAATTGCAATTTACAAAGTCGCATTTGTAATTACATTTTTATATTTAACGCTTTTAAATGGGAATTTGCATTCTGAGCAACAGCAGCCAGACTATTTGATCTACAAATTGCATATAAACTGCAACACTTTTTGTTTCTTTTTATGAGCTCGACTTTTAATGTTCTCCATAAAATTACCCAATCGTTGCGGGTTGTCCAGATGCGGGAATAGGGAACCTTGGGGAACTTTATCTGTGCGACAGCGATTAGACAGTGTAATGATAATTAACTTGTCAGCGTGTTATTCAATTGGCACTGGGCAAATTTGTGCCCGAAAGCACAATAAGAAGCAACAATAGAATAATTGCCACTTAATTGGTAAACCAAAATAAAACTGTAGATTTTAGTTAAAAAATTTATTTAAAATAATTACAGAATATTACAGTTATTATTGCATTTATTTTTGATTTATAAAGAAGGGAGTTAAGAGAGTGCTTCAAAATAGAATAAAAAATTTGATTACTGCTTTTAATCACAAGATTTAATCTTTGTTTTATATCCAAGTTCATTGCTAGAAGAGATTAACAACTATTCGAGATTGAGCCTACAAATTGGACATAAGAGTTGTCTAGTAAAAATTTAGCCTTTGAATTAATATATAACACACAAATATTATTAAGATCAGATAAGAAACGCAGATTTTGTTAATTAAAATCAGTTTTATAAAAGCTGTGTGCAGGGTATTTTCTAGTCATGCTATAACGATTAGCGCGTTCTAACAATACAACATAGTTTTTACACTCGATAATTATATAAGCATTAAGCTAAAATTTTATTATATGGTTATAACAACAATTGAGAACTTTTAAAATAATTTCGCCAAGGCAAATACAAAGCAAAAGCGTGTTATTAGTTCAAAGGTGGTTTAATATATTATTTAATATTTAATATATATATATATATGTATATATATGACCAACGGAATCGCGTGTAACACGCCGTCACCCGCAGATTGCAGAGTCACGCTATAAATACTCTAATTAAGAGGAGTGAGTACTTCTGCACCCACAAAACATTTAGAATAAAAAATAGTCTCTATAATTAAAAAAAACTAAAATAAAATAAAAATAAAACAGCTGATTCACTTGGTATGCGAAAGGCCGACAAATAGTCTCTAGACAAGTTTGTAGCAATTCAATTATTGATCGTTGTTGTTGCGGCTGACTAACAAATGTGTCAGACAAATTGACGACTGCCACTAGTTGCGTCTGCCTTCGTTTTTTATACCCTGCCGGGGCCATTGGGTATTCCAATGAACCAGGAAAGCAGCCTTCAAGTTTTTCAATTGAATTGATTTTAATTGTGAGCAGTTGAGCTGCCCCTCGATAAGTGTAACTAAACTTCGGCCTGTCTAACAATGCTTTTCTTTCTATTGTATTTGTTACTTATAAAAATTAATGTATATATATATTATGAGGGATTCGCCCTCGGTAATGTCATTAAAAATGCATAACTTATAAAAATAAAAAGAAGCTATTTCCACATAGCAGCAGGTGGAAGTGGTTGACCCTGCTGGCAGAGACGGTTACCGTTGCCTGGCCCAGACAGTTGATGGCCTCCAGCTGAATTCAGCAGCTTAAAACAACAATTCCCAACAGGTTCTGGTGTGGGTTTTGGCAAGCAGCAAACATTACACAAATATTCACTTTCAGAACTGTTTGATCTCATTTTCGTGGTCAGGCGACGTGAAAAATTGAAAGAGATTTGTTTATTTGATTTGGTAAAAACAAATAGTAAGTGTATCCTATAATCTTTAAATAGACTTGAATTTCTATTCTTTTGGGATATTTGAAAAACATGTATTTTCTGGGTGAGTACAAAGTACATCGTTAAAGTGTGTATCAAAAGGTAAAATAATGTCAAAGGCACAGACAGAGAATTACTCAAAAACTAAACATCCAAAAAAGAAAGGGAAAAAACTGCCATAAAATTTTAAAGTAATTTTATTATTATATATGCAACTTGCCACAGCGCTTTCTCTCTGTGTACATATGATTTGCCCAGTGACAGTTACAGCTGGTTTGGTCTGAAAGGAACCCTGACATTGATAGTCATTTGCCCAGTTATTCAAATTGAATTAAAATTTGTTGGTTTGAAATTGATTCATTTGCGTTTACAACTGAATCGACTCAAAAGCCAATTGAATGTGTCATCGTTTTATATTGTAAGAAAAATAATGAATGCCAGCAATACACAAAAAAAAAATAAACGAAATTCAAGTGGTTTTCATATAGATAATATTCATATATATACTTGTGATTATTCAGTTGTACACAGATGTTATTTTGAGTACCAGGCCAATATTTAAAACAGGTCGAATGAAACAGCATTTGCACTGCGTCATGTGAACTTCAAGCCCCAAAAAAAGCTAATAATGCTGATGTTTCAAGAAGTCGAATTAACGTCATCGAAATATGCAGAAATATGAAATGTGGGTGCAAATAAAAACGCTGCCTTTAAGCCTTGGCTAATGTAATAAATGGTCGCAATCTACAAATGGACGGAACACAATGACATGGCTAGCCACAATTGCCATTTGTCATGAGATCATGCGAGCACTTCAATAAACATAAACAGATAAGCTCGATAAGCCGCTGATAGGCAAGCGACTAACTTTTAAGTTAAGCACCAAGCGGTTCCAGATAACAAATGTGGACACAAAATGTGATTTACGGTTCTCTTTTGCCTAGCCAACTTGAGAATCTCTAACAGCAGTTAAAGAATTCACCTGGAAAATGCAGAACAAGCTGCTTGATTTTTCACTTACCAGAAGAGTATTCTCAGCGAATTGGCGACCAAAAGGGCCAAACAGACGTATAATGAGAAGCCGTCGGCATCCTGCGTTTTCTTGATCTCGATATACTGCGGGACATAGGGTATAACGCCGCCGATGACCATTGCCGAGGCGGCCGCCCAGCCGACCACGTGACCGACAGTCAAACCCAACTCATCGCTAATGATCCAATCCATTTTGTATTATGTTTTTTTTCTTCTTGTTATTGAATAATATTTTATTGAAAGACTTGGTAGAACTGTTACTTAATATGACGGATATGTTTGCTTAAGTTCGTTGCTGTTGCTGTTGCAGTTGTTGTTGTCGCTGTGCAAGGGGATTGACTAGTTAAGGGGCCAGCGGCTGGAAGTTAGTTGTTTCTTTACTTTTGTGTTTTTATCTTTTGCATTATTATGCAGCGACGGCAGCGATGGCAGCGACGTCAACATCTGCGTAGGCGTTCCCTAATTTTGTGCCAAACAGAACACAGAATGAGAGAGGAAGAGATAGAGCGCGCGAGAGATATGCAGTCAGCTGCTCAGAGGCTGAGGTGAGTAAATGCCCAAAGAGGAAGTCAGCGTAGTAGTTGTTGTTGTTGTTAGTGTTGATTACCGCTGTTGTTGTTGCTGTTTCGTTTGTTTTTGCAATTTTTCTTTTCTCTTTTTCTGTTTTTTTCGTAACTTTTCTGCTACACACACGCACACATTAACACAAATGTAACACACACAGCTGCTGCTTCAAAATTTGCTGTTTGTTATTGTCGCGCTTTATTTGTATTGAATTTTCCAAATTATTTTTGCCACGCCGAACACGAACGCGCGCCTTTTACAATATAACTGCTGTCTGCAAATTTCCTGCAATATCCTAAACTACACATTGACAACGAGCAGAAGACTAGGCAGAGGAAGCAGCAAAACTCTGTTTCCATTTCCCAAGATTTGTTTGACTTTTAATTTTGTAAGCGTCTTGACTTTTCTCGGTTTTCATAAGTTTCTATGATTTTACATTTCCATTGCGCGTAAGGAAACCCCTAATTGACTGTTGTTGTTCTGGTTGTCCTGCTTAGCTGCTTCCTCATTGTTTTCGCTTTGTTGTATTCTGATTCTTGTGCATTTTTTTCTGTGCCAAACGCAATTATCTTCCGTGATTTGTTTAATATTCAGTTTAATTTTCGCTTAATTCCACCCGCGACGAACGTCTCGCTCGCTCGACGACAAAGCAACAACAACGGCAATTAACATAAGATTTTAAGAGCAAGTGTTATGCTCGAAATGGCACTGTTAAGGTAACAGATTGTCTGGGATGTGTGACCAGCTAGTTTGTTTTTAAATTTTAGTATCTTAAGAGAGTGACACAATCAAAATATTGGATTCTTATTTAAATTATAAAATATATTTTTAACTAATTAGCCAATATTACATATTGTATAAATGAAAATAAAGATATTATTTCTAAGCTCTTATTATTTGTTTCTGAAATGAACTGCGATGTTAGCTTTGGTTTCTGATTACTTTTCAATTTATTGATACTCATTTGGAGCATATTTAAAATCTGTACAAATTGTCATTGATTTAATGATTATAATATTATGCAACGATTATCACAGTAAAAACTAAAGATTTTTGTATGAAATTAAAATTATACTATGCAAAAAACATTCGACTTTAAACACTAAAATTTAAATTAAATGAGCGCGTGTTTTTATTAGTTTTTCTTTTTCTTCTTCTCGGGCTGACCCAATCCCTGGGATTCCTGATACTGTCGAACAATCTGCTCCTGGATCTCGGGCAGGCAAGGTGAATAACGGGAATATTCCATGGTGAACTCACCCTTGCCCTGTGTGCTAGATCTGCATATAAAAAATAATATTAGAATGATGATTTTTGAGAGATTTCCTTCAAGGAGAACTTACCGGAGTTCGCTGGCATAGCCGAACATGTCGTTGAGTGGCACCTCTGCGTAGACGGTGAACCAACCCTCGGTGCCCTCTGTGCCGGTGATGATGCCATGTCGCTTGCTCAGGTGACCCATGACGGCGCCCTGGAATTCCTCTGGCGCTGTGACCTCGACAAGCATAATGGGCTCCAGTATTTGCCAGGCGCCATTCTGGAAAACCTCCTTGATGGCACCGTGGGCGGCGAGCATAAACGCCAATTCACTGGAGTCGACAATGTGATGTCCACCATCCTGAAGGCGGAAACGAATGCCGGATAACTTGTGGCCGGACAACATGCCACGTTCACACATTTCGCGATAACCCTTCTCCACGCCGGGCACAAACTGTTTGGGCACATTGGTGCCCACAGTTTCATCGACGAACTCGAGTAGCGTATTCTGATTAGGCGGCAGCGGCTCCATGAGGCCAATGATGCGGGCATATTGGCCTGATCCGCCCGATTGCTTCTTGTGCAGAAAGTCAAATTCACAGGGACCGACGAGGGTTTCACGGAACGCCACCTTGGGCTTGCCCAGCGTCACAGGACATCCATATTCGCGCTCCATCCTCTGGGCATAGATCTCCAGATGCAGTTCACCCATACCCGAGACGAGCGTCTCCTTCACGTCGTTGTCAAAGAAGAAATGAAAAGTGGGATCCTCCTTGGTGAAGCGTGCAATGGCCTTGGAGAAGTTATCCCGATCCTTGGAGTTGTTCGGCTTAATGGCCATCGAGACAACCGGCTCCGGCACAAATATCGACTCCATGGCCATATTATTCTTTGGATTAGTAGTGAACGTATCACCCGACGCACAATCGACACCAAAGAGAGCAAAAATATCACCGGCAAAGATCTCGTTGACATCCTCCATTTGATTGGAATGGAGACGGACGAGGCGAGCGATGCGCACCTTTTTGTTGGTGCGCGCGTTGAAGATGTTGTCGCCCTTTCGCAGCACGCCCTGATAGCACCGCAAATAGGTCAGCTGGCCGAAACGACCCGCCTCCAGCTTGAAGGCCAGACCCATAAACGGATCCTTGCCATCGCGTGCCGGATTGAGGACGATTTGCTGTTTCTCCTTGCCTTCGTGTTCGATGTAGGCCAGATTCTCTACCTCACCCGGATTTGGCAGGTAATCAATGATGGCATCCAGTAGCGGCTGCACACCCTTATTCTTCAGCGCGGTGCCCACCAGGACGGGGGTAAAAGTGCGCTTGATGCAGGTGCGTCGCAGGGCCGCCTTTATGTCCGCCTCTGTGAAGGGCTTCTCCTCGAGAAAGAGCTCGCCCAAGGTTTCGTCCGCATTCGACAGATGCTCGATGAGCTCCTGCCGACGTTCTTGGCTCTCTGCGCGCATCTCCTGCGGAATCTCGTCCAGACGCATATCCACACCGTGCTCGCCATCAAAGTAGATGGCACGCTCCTGCACCAGATCCACAATACCCTTGCAGTGACTCTCCACGCCAATGGGCAGCTGTATAAAGGCCGCGTTGTGATTCATCTTGGAGCGCAATTGCGACAGAACCCGATTAGGATTTGAGCCCGTGCGATCCAGCTTATTGATAAATGCCAGACAAGGAACATTGTAGCGCTTCATTTGCCGGTTGACAGTCAGTGTCTGGCTCTGAACACCACCGACGGCACAGAGCACCAAGACAGCACCATCGAGGACGCGCAGGGCACGTTCGACCTCCACAGTGAAATCAACATGGCCGGGCGTATCGATAATATTGATGTTTGTTTCCTTCCACATCGTGTAGGTGGCCGCCGATTGTATGGTAATGCCCCGCTGTCGCTCCAGCTCCATGCTGTCCATGGTGGCGCCCACATTATCTTTGCCGCGCACCTCGTGCATCTCCGCAATGCGTCCCGTGTAGAACAGAATCCGCTCCGTCAGTGTCGTCTTCCCGCTGTCTATGTGCGCCGAGATACCAATGTTGCGGATCCGTTCGATCGGCTTGTGCTCCGCATATTTTGCATGCGAGCTGTAGCCGCATTGCAGCTATAAAATGAATTAAATTCAATTACATAATGAGCCGATTGGACAAACTGGATGGTCTAATTGTATAACCCATGTCAAACACTCACCTGACGCACGGTTTTCATGGCGCTGAGACGCAGCGGCAGATTGCCGTTCAGCACACGCATTATCAGCGACATTTTGTCTGCTTTTTAATTGATAATATGATAAATTTTACTAAAAACACGCGCTCGTTGCCGCAACCACAAAAACAGCTGATGGCGTAAAGAGTTCTGCAAATCGACGATAACAGTGCTGTTAAATATCCACACTCTGCTGTGCAATCGATATATCAACAATCGTTTTTTACAGTAGAGAATAGCGCGCAATTTTGGAAAGTGCGCTAATCATATTCATATTTATATCTTCATTTATTTATTCATAATAGATATTAAAAACCAGACAAATGGAAATATTGTTGTGTGTATCAGAAATTTGTTTATTTTTAAGGTGTACTCGTAAAAATCAATAATTGACAACACCAGAGCAAGATATGCCTTTCAAATCAATTATTTTAAGTCAGATGGGATCGCAATTGAAATGCCTGATAAAACACATTTAAAACATTTATTTATAATAAATTCCAGGATCAGGTAGTTTTGAGATGTTCTTGTTAATTTGTGTGGTGAGGCTTTAGCCTCAATATTTAAAATATATATATTTATATATGTGAGTGTGTGTGTTTTTTTTGTTTGTTGCAATTTTGTGCCATTTAAACGCACTATAAATTCATTGGGATCGCTGATGGCAACAATAACGGTGGCTTGTACATAAATACATATTTATAATACCATAAATATAGACATATACGAAAGTAATACAAATACAATAAATATAACTAGATCATCGATTCAAACGGATGTTTCTGTTGATGAACGATATCCGCCCCACAATTGCTTCGTCGTATCAAATTTCGGGTTCTGTAAAAGTGAAATGTTTGTGTTAATATTATCCACTGAATGTTTACTATGCTACAGATCTGACAGAATACATACATACAGTTATATATATAGACAGAGAGAGAGAGGTTTGATTACAAGCATTCTATGTGGTATTTAGAGATCAACACGATGCAAATGAGTATTTTGATCGTTGATTGATGGCTGATTGAAAGATGCTTAATGGGAGCAGGCAAATACCAAGATGTTATTGGTGCTATATATAGATATAAATATAAATATTTATATATGTATATATATGTATGTATGTACAATGTGCCACACAGAGAACTATGCACAAAATACACTGAAACAAAGTTGACTAAAACTATTTGTTGATTTTGGTTTTTGGGCGCACAAAATGAAACATACAAATATTTAATTTTTACTTTTATTCAATGTTTATACGTATATTTTAATGTATAAATGTGTTTCTGTGTGTGTGTAAGTGTGTGTTGTGTCTTTGCTTGTGTTTTTATATATATATTATTTAGAACTTAGCATAATGCATAAATTATAATACATTTTACAGTTGCATTTTGTTTGCTAGTTTAGTTTATTATAATTACTAAACGAATGCGTGTTCTGACTAAATATATATCTAAGACGGCTTTCCTCTAATTCCTCTCACGCAATGCATAAATCACGTATACCCACTATAAGATCACAGCTTATCCGAACCCAACCAATTAAAAATCGAGAGCCTTTCATAAAAATTATTAACTTAATTAAAAGCAAACATAAAGGAACCACATATGAATAGTAAATATTTTTAGCATAGCATATATTATATTGTATATATGTATATAGGGAGTGTTCATATTGCATTAAATTGACTCCGGTAATGTTTGGTTTGCATTTCTTGTAAAATTCCTTTCAAAAAGTGTATACAGTGTGCATTTTTTTGGGATAGATATTGATCCAGTTAGCCTTTGAGCCAGATAGTATGTAAAAATAATACTTGTAGAGCTTGTACCTGAGCCCAAAATCTATGAGAAACGTTCATTGTTTGATATATATGTATATACATACATGTGTATACATATATATATACTTTTTTTTTAGATGTTTAGTTCTACTCGCACACTAAAACTTTTGTCAAAAAACACTACGAATAAGCTATGTATATATATATATATAGACATATATATATATTTATTTATGATACTGGTATGTATAATTCCACATTCACATTTTCGCTAAATGTTTTCGCTAATCTTGAAGTCCGGTTCTGAAACAATCTATTTATGAACATTGTGCATTTGTTCTACTCCTTGTGTGGACTCTCTACTCTAACACCATAAGGTGTGCTAGTTTTAGGTAGTAATCGTATAACACTTAGACGGGTGTTATATTGGCTGGGGTCTGAGTGTTGGCCACAACACCTTCTAGCTTGGCAGCCGCCTCCTTGCAGCTGCTCGCATTCTGCTGTTGCATCCCCGACAGAGTTGCCGTTGTTGTTGTTGTTGTTGTTGTCATCGTTTTGTTTGGGGTTTCATTATGCTCATCGGCCTCGTGCATGGGCGACAGACGTGGCGAGAGGCCGGCATTTGTCGCGGAACTGAGGAGCATGATCGAATGCAAATGAATGATATTTATACATATGTATATAGCAATATATATGTTTTTCATATGGGCATTTCCACAAACCAGATCCAAACTTCGTATAAAGATATTAACAACTAAACTAATTTATCAAAATTATGTCAATTTTTCACAATTATAAAATAGATAACATAGGCCAAATCTTAAGTTCATCTTTAAAATTATATACAAAATTATTAAAGAATATGAGGAACCTTATTCCATATCATAAATGACTAGATATTAAATTTTATATGTATCACAGGCTGATCACAATGTTCTCCTTACTCTTAGGTATATAGTTATGGAAACGCCCATATTAGAAGAAAGCATAAAAATACAATTTTTTCTTTGCTTAAACTTAGAACCTATTTAAATTAAGTTTGCACGTGACATGAGTGGCGATTGAGTATCGAATATATCGAATTGATATCGGTTGCTAGCTAGCCGCATTGATTGAGGTGCTCGTGATTGGTACTGGTACTAACTGGTACACTTACTGATTGCCATTGATTTGACGGACTTTAACGGTGACCGGTATGATCAGTTGCTCGGAGGTGCCATCCTTGTTGATCTGTTGCCAGACAGTTGTTCTATTCACCTCCGTTGGCAGAGCAGCCGCAGCATTGCCGCCCAATTTGTTGCCCGACAACGGGATGTGGATAGTTGTGGCACCCGTACCGGTACCTGCAGGATTGGTAGTGTAGGTGGCACCCTTACCGGGTGGCGGTTGCTGATGTTGATGATGGTTGTCCTTCAATATATATATATATATAAGACATTCATAGCATTGTTTCTTTTTTTTCTTTTTTTTTTGTGTGGACAGAAAGAGAACGCTTGCTCGAGCGAAAGAGAGAGAGAGAGAGAAAATGTGAAGAGGAGCAGGATCTTGTTGGGCTTGGTGAGATTTAAAGTATAGCTGCAAGTGTTTTGCAAAGTGAGAGCAAATAAAAGCCAATAAAGTGTTGTGTTGTGTAATACTAAGCTAGAAATTTAGATGCTTTTGCCTCTAATTTTTGCCAAATAGTTGTTTTATTTTTGTTTTTTTGTTTTGTGCTGGCTTTCTAAATTACAAAAATGTCGCCATAAATTTTGTTTTTGATTTTTGTTTTGCCAATTGGGTTTGCTTTGTAATTTGTAGGTGTTAGTTACTTGTACTATTTTTTCTTGTCATTTGACTATAAAATTATTTAACATTTAATAGGTTTACGTAGTGTAAACATTTTGCGCAAACTACTTAAGCTAGATTTCATTAACATGTACAGATAGATATAAATACAATATAGTAGTAGAGCAGTATATAGTTTAAGTAAAGATAACACATTTCATAATTGATTAATATGCAATAGAAAATAATAGAATTTCAGTTAGCATATACAAATAGGACCATTTAGCTTAGGTACAGTTTCGCTTGGAATTGGATGGCAATTGTATTATATAATTGAGCATTATGATTGAAAAGAAGCATTTAAAAAAGAACGTACACAAAACATTTGTAAGCAAATATATCAAAACAGATAATTATAAATATATATAACAAAAATAATATATATATATATATATATAAATTTATAACAAAATGCAAAAAGTGCATGCTAGGATATAAGAAAAAAATTAGGGAAAAACATTTACAGAATACTGTTTAGAACAAAAACATAATAAATATTCTCACTCATATATACAAACATGTATACGAAAGAGTTATACATTATACTCGAAATATATACATACATATATATATCTGTTAAAAAATATGTATATGTATATGCATTTATGTACAGTAAAATGCAAGAATTTCTAAAAAATAATTTCCATTATAAGATTGCATAATCAAAATATTCTGTGGTGGATTGTGCAGCACTGCAAACGCAAACGAAATGGTCAGCACTGTGTCGGTGTGCCAAGTGTGACCAGGACAGTCAAATGTGCGGTGTTTTTTCAGGATGTGTTGTGTTTCTCGTTATGGTTGTGTTGCTGTGTGTGTGTGTTCAATTTTTGAGCAGACTACTTTGTGCCTCGAACTCCTTTTCATTTGCATTTGTGGTATTGCACTTGATCAGGGCGACGGCATTGTTGCCGGCGCCATTAAGGCCACCATCGAGACCACCCTTCGGATCGCGCTTGCCGCGTCCACCGAAACAGGGTAAATATTTCTGACAAAAGCCCACCTCAGCGTCCAATTGATGCAGATCATCCGCCGCCGCACGTTTCGTCATCTCCGGCATGATATCATCAAGGATTTTCAGCTCACGTCGCGTAAACACAAAGTCGAGCGATTTCCGTATGCCAATCATAACGACCAACATCAGTGGGAACAAAATGGACGTCTGCGAGAAGCTCTTAATTAGCCATAAAATAATCAGACAAGCCAACTGAATGAGGGTAAACAAATGCACACGTTTAATTGGCACCTAAAAGGGGAAGATAAAAGAAGTTAATAGGAATCTTGGCTGCTTGAATATATTTATTTTACCTGTCGCAGGAACATGTAGTCCGGTTGATATTTGGCTGGCATAAACATGATAAGGATGCGATCGAAGAATTGCAGGCCCCTAAGCGAGGCCACGCCCATATATAAGAAGACCCCGAAGAGTACCGGCATCGGTATGTATCCGAGCAGCGGTGTCAACAGCACCGACACGCCAATGGTCAGGAAGATGAGGATGTGAGTCACACGCTGCTCGCGCACACCCAAGAACTGTGGCTTCTCGCCAGGGGCACTGCACTCCGATTCCAGTTTCAGTGAATTGACATGATTTATGCTCAGCACCGTCGCAGCTACGAACCTACAAAACATAAACCGCATTTAAAAATTGGGAAAGTCCAGAAAAAATCTCCTAGATTAATAGGGAATTTAAATTCCCCTAAGTTATGGATATTACGTTTTAAACAACTCTTTTCGTGGTGGATATGGTAACTCTAGATTAAATATCCATTACATAACACTTACCAGGGCAAACCCATCACACTGCAAATGACAATTAGGCCGGAGAGAATAAACAGATCCAAGTGATAGCCGCAGCCCTTCTTCAACTTGTTCTCCTTGCGATTGACAATCACAGCCGTAATCTGCTGATCCATAAAGATGAGAATGGTGCCCAGCATTGCTGGGAACACAGCTATGACGGCTGACCACCAAGGATTCTTCTCGCTAAATGGCGGTATAAGCCAACCACGTGTGCTCAATGTGGGCTTCAACTCATGGGGCACCTCCAGTTTCTGTGTGGGCACACCCAATGAGTAATCAAAGAAGGTCATCGAAAAGATGGCAATCAGTACAGAAAAGTCACTGATATACTGGCGCACAATCGATGGGAAGAACAAGGCATTCTTGAACTCCTTGAGTATGGTGGAAAAGATGAAAGTGCCGGTGCACAAAACGACGGACATAAGGAAAACGTTCTCGGTGGGTGGCTTGCCACAATCTAAGCCCGTCAAAGTACCGTTGTAGGACTACATAGAAAATAGAGAGATCAGTTGGAATGTGCTCATCGATGGGACTTTCGCAGCTTACCTCACACGAATCCCATTTGTACTTGGCAAACTCCAAGACGCTGGCATTGCTCTGCAACGGCGGTGTACAGATGCAGTCGTAGATGCCCTGGTTGACTGGGAATGTCTTGCCAATGACGACCACATTCTCGATGGCCTTGTAAACGAAGATCACTGCGATAAGGGTGGCAAAATTCTCCTCGGTGAACCGTGTTATGTAACAGACGAGGGCGCTGGCATCGATGGCAACCAGGATGACCAAAATGACGGCCACCCAAATGCCAATCCAGAAACGGAATGTCATATAGTCCCAGCCCTGACCCATTGAGAACTCATAGACAATGGACTCGAAGACCAGCACTGGACCAGTGGAACCTAATATTGTTAACGGTTGTCCGGAAAAGAAACCATAGCCCATGCCGCAAACAAATCCAGAGACTAGCGACTCCATGGCTGCCATGTTTTTGCCCGTCGCCTCCGAGAGCAGGCCACCGAACGTGATGATGGGCGACAGGCAGGCGAAATACAAAAAGATCCACGAGGCGACACACTGCATGGAGAGGGCTTCGCGATAGTCGCTCCAATACCAAGGCGCCTTACGCTTGATGTCATTGATAAGGCCGCCAAAGAGGCGACCCGTTCGCGAGAGACCGGATTCCTCGCGCAAGCGCTGCTCCTCCTCCTCTTCGTCGATCTCCTCCTTGGGCAGCTCTGGTGGCCGCTTGCGCACCTCTTGCGATGGTATTGCCGCTGGCGGCTCAATGCGTATGGTTGGATCCCATTCGCCTGGTGGTAATACTGTAACCGCATCCAAAAACTCATCCACGCCAGCGAGCAAATGGTCTCGCTTGCGTGCCCTATAAGCTACCTCATGGAAGATCTCATCCGACATCAGTGTGGCCATGGCACGACCAATCTCATGGAAGTTACTCTGGCTGCCCGGTGGACCCAGCAGTATGAAAATAAATCTGTGAAGAGTTGCAGGTATTGAAGAGGGATTAGCTGATGATTCTCCAATTGAAACCCTTTAGATAGTTCCCCCATATCTCGAATAGATTCTTAGCTCACCTGGTTGGCACTGGCACCTCGGTCAGATCGCCCATGACAGCCGCCTGGCTTAGACGTATGAAACAGGAGAGGGTCCGCTCCAGGAAGTCCACTTCGCCCACTAATATGTTGCTTGCCTCCGCTCCAGGCGGGATTTTGCGCATGAAATGCGTGTTGCCCTTGTGTTGCTGCTCGGCGAGCTCTGTGCCGCTGATCTGTCTGGCCATCGATTGGCTGCTGGGACTCTTCACCATGTCCTCTGTGATCACAGGCATTTTATTGTTGGGCCGCAATTTTTTGGAATTTGATTTTTTCTCTACATTAGTCAAATTCGGTTTTTCGCATAGATAGTTGGTACGGAGTAGGTTTTTTTTTTTTTTGGTATTGGTGGGCGTGCGGGTTGTTGGTGTTGTTTTTGTATATTGTTTATCGGATATAGGCAATACATTACAGCAAAGACAAACAACATAAATCATCAATCATAAATAAAGAAGTAAAAATACAATAGAAGTGCAAAAAAGAAGTTTAGTTAATAAAATTCATTTCAGGACGATAAAAACATTTCTGTGATAAATCATGCGTTGAACAGTTTATTGAGTATTACAAGCATGCAAAGGTCTATGTGTGTGTGAGTGAGTGTGTGTGTGTGTGTTAGAAAATGTAGAAATATATGTGTGCATTTTTTTTTTTGTACTTTAAGATATATATCTGAAAACTATTGCCTTATTTGTAGGTACCAATGTTTCTTGAAACAACGCGCATGCAAATTTCTTTTCTAGATCTCCGCCTTGATTTATTTATTACCAACAAAAAAAGAAGGAAATAAATCTTGGATTTATATTTGCAGCTATTTTTTGTAGTAAAAAACAATTAGGCAGACACGCAAACGAACGGTAACGATAACGATAACGATAACTTTTTGATTCTTGATATTTGGAAGGTTTTGAAGAGTTGGTTTCTTTACCAAGCGCCTTGTTGCTGGGTTTTCCGGGTACAGTTAGAAAACGTCCCATTCCCATTCCCATTCCTAGGGCATTGCTACCATTGCCATTGGTATTGCCGGGGGGTCCGGGCTCGCTGGCGGTTACCGATAGCGGCGTGGTTGCCATTAAAGCGTTGCCAGACTGCTCTTCAACTGTAAATTTGCGTCGTATTGATTGCGTTTGTGATTAACATTAAAAAAAAAAGTAAACAAAAAGAAAACAACAAAACAAAATAACAAAAAAAAATAATTTCTAAGAATCTCGGAATTAGTCAGCTGCATCATGATTAGATTTTTAAACGGGAAACCCAGTGAAATATCGATTAAATCGCTTGCGAGAGTAGACGACACAAAATAGGAGAATCTTATTGTATCTTGGATAATTTCGTAAGGAGTTTTTCATAGCAGATAAATAGAGAGTTGAGTATTAAAAAAGTGGCAAGGGTTGAAAATCAGCTGAAAGTCTTATATATTTTAGAGTGATAGAGAAAAGGAGAGAAATATAAAGTCAAACTAGATACAGCGTGCTATGGTAGGTGGTACACTTTACGCAAAGAAGTTAAACCATTTAAAGAGATTACACAAAAATATGTCCAATAAGACAATTACTTGGCAATTGGGTCGTCGTTGACTGATGCTGTGTCGATTGTCCTTGTGGGGCATGCGGGGGCGAGGCACCCGCATGGAACCAGGTGGTAACACCAATAGCGCCCATGTCGGCTATTTTTTTTTTTTTTAAATGAGTAACCAGTTGGGGAGCAAAAGCGATCGTTAGAAGTGTTTGCACTGACGTTGCACAACACTGCATTTGTGACTTAAGTAGTATTTCGAGTGATTGATTGATTGATTGATGAATATAGAGATGGATATTGCAGATGGAATTGTATGAGTGTGAGCTGGATAGATAGGAGAGGGAGGCAGAGTTACGAGTCTGCGAATCTATTTGCTAGATTGATGGGAGGTGCGTGCTCTCTTTACAGCTGTGGTGTGGATCTGGAGCAATTTGCGGTGCATTGAAAAGCTGCTTGGACAGAGAGAGAGAGAGACGGAGAGAGAGAGAGAGAGCGAGAAAGAGACAGAAGAGGCAGAGAGAGTGTATGTGTGTGTGTGTGTTGTTGTGTGTGTCTCCAATACCTGTGGGAACAGCGAGATAACAACCACGCTGATCCTTACTGGACACAAAGTGGGGCGTCTCGGGTGTACGGTATCCATCCAAACCGAAACCAGGCGATGGAGCATGCAACGAATGCCCACTTGCATCTATGCAACCCCAGTTTGTTTTGGTTTATTTTCATAATGGTTAATATTGAAGTTAATGTGGGTTAAATAGGAAGAATCTCGACTCATGATGATGATGCGCAGCAAACGAACGAGATGAGCTTAGAGCGAACTGATAATGTGGGGAAAGGCACTACTCACTTTTGGATGATGACTGGTTGCGCATGTCCGCCAGGGAGCGAATGATTGGCAGACGCGTCTTCTTCGCATACTCGTGCTGATGCCGATGACGTCGCAGCAGTGCATCCTTCACCTTGTCCTTGACGTCGGCGGGCAGGGTGCCACTGTTGACCATTTGATCGCATACCAAGTCGGCGACTAGCTCCAGATTGTTGGCCTCCATGTCCAGCATGACGCTGCCATTGAGGAGGAGGCCGCGCAGCTCGAAGAGCGAGTGCAGCGAGAGTGTTGCCACATGCGGCTTGGACCAGCGGTTGCCGCCCTCTTCGACATCCTCCTCGAACTTAATCCAACGAGCGGTTTCTTTCCATTCAATTTCATCGCCCTCCTTCACCAACATGCCCATCTCCGAGAAGAGTGGATGCGACACATGCGTGCCATCGTCCACATCCTCGCCCAATATAAACTGTACACGTTGTGCGGGCGGCGTCGCTATGGATAGTCAGAATAAATAAGTCAGTAAAGAACACTCAAGGAGACAGCCACAGGGTCAGAGCGTAATTGGCCGGTTAATTGGCCACAACATATGCGCCGATCCTCTCGGGAAACGCTCTCGACCATATGGCCACTTAGAAGCCACTTAGTGGGTTAGTTGGTGGCGTGTCTGATGTGTTGTGAGTGAGGCAGGCCAAAGGATTGGCCAGCAGTGAATGGTGTCTGGTGTCGATTATTCATGAGCCTAGCTGGGTTTTTAAAGTGGATTTAGTAAATTGAATTTTAATCGGTCTGCATTAAAATTTAAACTAGTCAAAAGCTTTGAATTTGTTTTATCAAATAATCCGCATAAAAAAAAATAGACAAATTAATGCAATCATTAAATATTTATATTTATTCTCATTTTTTACTCAGTTTAATTTATTGACTGTGACTGCAAATGAGATTTGTAAACTTCTAATTTTTAGTTTAATTATTGACTGTGATAATTTAGCTGAACTGATTTTTATTGCTTAAATTTATTTCTCAATTAGTTGCTCGAGTTGTTGAGTTAAGCAAAAGTTAAGATTTATTTTTGCACAGTCATTTTTAAATTGAATCATTCTAGTAAATATTTGATATTTGAATAAGAAGAACAAGAATTGAGTTTCTTGGCCGATTAATGCATTAAGCTGATCTGCTAACTGATTGTTAAATTGGCAAACACCTTTTAAAATATTTCACATGTTGAAATGAGGTGTAAGAATCGATTGATAACAGATTTAACAAATATCTTTATATAATTTGCTAATAAATTATTCATCTTTGATATGGTCTATCTACACTTCAATGAATCTCGTCAAGCTATAATTTCCACAAGTTGATTATAATTTGTATCTGCAACTGCGACGAATTTTGTGTCCTGCAATTTGCTCTGATTTTGTAGCAGCAACGTTGATTGGCCAGAGTTGTCAGCTTGCAATTGCCATCATCATTCATTCAACAACGTGTCCAGTTTGCAATTATTTTTTCTCAGCATGCACACACACACACACACACACCCACTCACACACACACACACACAAGCACATGCAGTGTAAATATACAGTGGGATTGTGGAATAGTTGGTGCTATGCCACCCACCTGGACGCTCCACTTCCGGTTGCCTGTCACCGATGCTGCCTCTGCTAGTGGCAGCGCCACCACCACCAGCTGTCGCAACCGTTGCTGCAGCAACCACGCCTCCTCCGGGGCCACTGTGGTGATGCTTGCGCCGTCGCTGCGAATGGCGTCGTCCTCCTGGCACGTGTACGCCCACATAAACGGTGTGTGCACGGTGTCCTGCATGCGTGGATTCAAATTGAATGTGTCGCTTAATTGATTACAACACAAAACCAAAAACACAATTGCAAAAAATAACTAAATATTTACACACGCACGTACGTGAATAATTCTGCTCTCGGAAATCAAATGGAAAAGTCGGTCAACTTATTCCGTTCCGCTTTTATAGTTGATAAGAGTCGAGGCTACAGCAAGTTGATATATTTAATTCCATTGCGCTACGATCTGACCCAGCTAAGCAAGACTTTCGCTACAGGTCAAGTACGGCATTGCGCATACGCCGCATTGTCTCATCTGATTTAAGTTCGGAATTGTTTTGTGTGCCTAATTGCAACTAAATAAGCTTTCTCATCTAGTGGCTAGATGTGTGTACACTACTAATTAATTTCTCCACTATATATATATATATATACGTACTACGATCTGTTAATTTCCTAGTCATAAAACAATTTTAATTCCAAGTTCATCTAAGCTGTGCGGCAGCTGTTAGATCATAATTTGAACTAATTATGAATAACATTTATTTTATACTATATAATATGTCGTATCAAAAGACATATCAATATATATATATATATATATATATATATATATACGTACATCAATGTCTGGTGGGCGTTTAGCAAGCTGCTGTTAATGCATTTAATTTGCAATTTATTTGCGAATACAGTGAGGATTGTTTCCACGAAAAACTGAGGATATAAATCGACTTGAGCTGGATTAATGGTAAATGTATTTAATGGCATCAGGTTAATGTGAATGGGTAATGAATAATAATGGATTAGTCAATAGGAAAAGCAACATAAAATGTTTAATATAAAATAACATTTAATTCGAATTAAAACTAATTAAATGTGAGTTAAATTTATAATATGTTGATAAACAATAACATTTCATGGGAGTAATAAACAGAAACTTGGGAAATGTATAAATCTTTCATTTTAAACTAGTTTAATTTAATATTATATTATATATAATATTCCTATCTTTCTTGTCACATCTTTATTGTTTCTAAATTACTTTTATAGTAAGAAATATTTGTAATAACTACAAAACCCACTTTGGAAGTATGCAAAAATTTAATAAAAATTATATTATATGCTTAAAATCTTTTTTTATTGTTTCTTGTCACGTTAAATTTAAATATATATAATAATAGGAGAAATAAAAGGTGCATTAGCCAGTTTTCAACGTTTTTTGAGTCAGGTAAGTTATTCAGAAGTTTTTATGCATTATTAAATGAATAATTCCCCGTTTGCTCTAATTGCCTTATTAACTAATACCTGAAAATTAAGAGCATTTCAAAAACAATCTATAAGTTAAGGGAGCAAATTATTTGTTTAGTAATTTACGTGATACAAATGAGAAAAATCAAAATCATATTTGGGAGTGGCCCATCTGTGACACATCGCATTGCAATGAATTTTAAAATGCAGTTTTTAACATGCCGCTAAATGTGTTGCTTGTAATGACCAATATTGTTCTATCTCCCATCAACCCTTCCCTTGCGGCATTTAGCCATTTCTCATTAGATTACGTAATATGAAAGTTCTCAGGTGCACCTGAGCAATAATTTGGGCTTGTCTAAAAACGTTAAGCAAGTAAAAAATCATCTTTGAAGTCTACTAAACTGATGTGCCATATATTGCGTATACGCAGCGTGAGACAATTAATTTGCATTTATTTACTTACCCTCAAAATCGTTTTCTGTAAATTGTTGAGTGAAGTCCTCGCCACCGGTTCGAGGATCTTTTGGTGCCTCATCGTCACCACTTGAGGAGTTCATGTTCCAAGGCCTTTAAGAGCATAGAATAAATTTACAAATAATTAGTTTTGCTAAGGTTTACTCAACTTTTGATAAATATATGAGAAAAAAAAAACAAACAAACATATTTAATGACTTTATCGCACATCAATTTAATTATTTAATTTTTGCAAATTTTTTGTTCATATGCTTTCGGTCAATTGACAAGCAACACGAAAAAGAATAGAAATTTAACAAAATGTATTAATTTTAGTGGCGTCACTTGGTTGACTCAATACACTATTAAGCATTCACATTTGATTAATCTGACTTCGCATTACAGGCAATCGCAAAGTACTCCAAAAATGATTTCGATTAATTGTATATACCCAGTGATGCCTGTAATTGTTTAGTTTAGCTTAATTCAACACGCGACTAATTTATGAACTATGCCCAACAATTATTTGGCTTATTCAGCAATTGTTGCTCAATAGAATTGTTGCTTTTTATTATTATGCATTCCATATACGCAGTGAATATTTAAGTTTGTGAGTTGAATTTTATACTTTGGCAAACTCTTATAATTTAGACAAAAATTTAACATTACTGGAACTGTATAAATAATTGATTTATATGTACATTTTAGACCATATTGTTGGCTGGGCTTGACAATTTACACATTCTATTTCTATTTAAATATTTTTTGTGCATATTTAGTATGTAAAAAATTAATAATTATTTTGTCAGTCAATGCAATGTTAATTTAACGTTACAGATTTGATATATTTAAATTAAAATTTTAAGAGATTGCCAAGTAAACTTGTTGAGTTGGTTATAACATCAGGTCAAAACCTTGTCACTATTAGAAGTGCATTTTTTGAATTATTCAACAAGTGCTATGCCTGCTAAATAAATATACTTTTCGGGTATGTTCGACTTGAAGATACCCGGTATAAAAACTATGAACAAAAATGGCATTCCATTTAAAGTTTCTCAATAGCTTCAATTAGTTTTTTATGAACTGGTGCAGTAATAAGATATGTTTTTTAATAGGAAACAACAAGTCATCGTTTTATTATTTGACTTTGTAATTCAATTTGGATAAGACTTGCGAAATTCCATATAAAAGAACATATTTGCACAGCTTTATTGATATAATAGCATTTTCACTATGTCTATAGAGTGAATGTATCACGATTGTCGTAAATGTTTAATAACATCTTGAGTCAACAACAGCCCTATCAACAGTCTAAAATGCTTATCTATAAATATAAAGTACATGTATGTCTACATACATATATATATATATACATATATATATGTGCTTGTCCAACTGATAGACAGACCCTCCAAGCTGTCTGCCAAGTGCCGCTATAAACTGTGTCAATTTCAGTCATACGAAATGTTAACATAAAACCACTTCCCCAGAGGTCCAATCCAACCATCCAAACCAATATCAAGTGACTCAAGTAGCGCCGGTTTATAAAAACAAGCAGCCGTCAGTTATGCACACACTTCAATCTTTAACAAGTTTGTTCGGGCAAGTGTTTAATTAAACTCTTAAACCCAATGATAAATCATTTTGATAAAGATATTTTCCGAATATAGAACAATCAGAACATATTGCGCCCTTGTCCTTGATCTGTTTTAGAATCGTTGCTTTGTGAAATAAACTCTTCAATTTCCCACTGTGACATTTTCAATGCCCAATTTTTTGTGTACTTTATAATATAATAAATGTCAATCATTTTGCAAGAAATATAGTCGCACCTGTGTTGTATGTGTTAACTGTAATTGACTGAGAGAAAAACTATTTTTTTTGAACTACTTAAGAACTCATGACTACACCAGGTGATATATTTGAAGAATTGATTTTACTATTTACTTACGTTACATTTTCATAATTGTGGGCCATACTCTGGTGATTTGACTTAAATGTGGATTTTGATACCGACAAAACAAACAATCGCGTATCGTTTTTATAATTTGTTTATTACTTAACGATTATTGATGCAGTTCAAACCGATAGCCGCAGATAGGCACAATATTTGTCGGAACTGCCAAGTTCGAAGTGCTTTTCGCTCGATTCTATTTGCTATTTATCACGCCGTTCTTACGACTCGCTTGAAGCCCGTGCGATTGCAGACTAACTAGTAACTGGCCGATCTTCAAAGCGAAGCAGAGTCGGCGCTTAGCCCGCTGCTGCGTCTGCTGCCGCGTTTGCTGCTGCTGCGATTTAAGTCGACAGCGACGCCGACAGCGGCCGCACAGTGGCTCAGCGCGTTATTATTATTTAACAAATTTAACAGTTGTGCCATGATTAATATTGAGTTCAATTATATGTATAAACACATTTTATGTATAAAATATATAATATAGATCCGATTTTTCATTTCATGCACTTTGAGTTTCTTAATGTTAAAGTTCAAATATTTAAATCGTTCAGAGCTAAGAGAATTCGCACCACTGTGCGTTGATCAGAACACACAGTGTGTCAATGGGAGAGTGAAAACATTCTTTCAGATTGCCTATACATAAATCCAACAAGCTGATTTACAAAATGTGTTTTTAAACGTTGATATTCATTGTTGACTTTATCGATATTCGCCGTTTTTGTTCTTATCGCCAGAATGTGTTCTACCATCGTCTCGAGGCCCTCTTCGTATCACTATCAGTAACTTTGCTTTTCTAGTTGTTTGCCTAACTTGCAATTAGTTTTTATTACAATCTTTATTAATATAAATTTAGATTTACATATTTGATTATTGCAGTGATTACATTGATTAATTTGGACAATTAAAGTTACAGTTGTAATTTTTCAGATTTTTTTTTTTTTGACAATTTTGCTGTGCTCTGATTCAATATAACCGCTTTATCAATATGACAAGGTTATTTACAAGATTTATTTTGTATATATTTTAATAAGTCTTTTTTGTGTGATGCCAAAGGTATTTCACCATAGGTTAAAGCACTTAAACTGATTGTTTGTTTTGTTAATGATTTTGAATTTATATTTTATTTATGCATATTCATGAATAAAATACGTATAATGTAAGCTATTTTGAATTTCAGTTTTTCTGCTTTGTATTCCTTTGTTTGGGGTAGGTTTTTATTTTTGTGTGCATACCAAATTAAACGATTTTTATGACAAGACAAGGCAGCTCTTTATATATGTTTCCGTTAATTTATTTTATTATATTTGTAAGGAAAATTATAAATATAATTCAAATTACGAGCATTCGTCAGAACACATTATATACATGTTTTCAAACTTATTATACAACATTAAAAAATTTTAATTAATGTTTACTTTTGTTGCTGTCCACTGATTTTAGATAACATATTTAATAAAATAATAAAAACACGCTTCTAGCAACCGCATTAAACTGGTATTTGTTAAACAGTTTGTTTATCACTATCCGAGGAAATACGCATATTATAAAATCAACAAAAAATTTAATATTAATATGTACATTTATTTACATATAACGATTTTCTTTGTGCTTGAATAATATCAGTTAATTGCTGGAGTTGTCTCGCACATAATTCTATTTAAGGGAAAAATAATTTTACCGGGGCATGTTGTGTTTTTTTTGTTTTAACAGTGCCTGTTGGTATTAATTAAAATTAAGTTTGTAAACAATTGACAGACTTGAATGCGTTAAAAGCGACGCAAACAGAGTGGCAGCATTTTACTGGCTTAAACTGGAATGTGGCAGTCGCATCGAGTTTTGGCAACTTACAAATTGCTAGTGCCATAACAAAAACTCAGACTGTCTGACTAAAAAACAATTCGATCCGATTTAATTAATGACGCTTATGCAGTGGTAATTTTTATAAATCTCTGCTGAATGTCTACTAAAAATGGGATATTTATTTGTTCTGTTAGGATCACTTCCGTTGGAATATTAATAGATTGATTTTCTTGATAAAATAAATTATCGTTAATTAACACATGACAATCTAGACATATAATATTGCTGAATTGATGTTGATTTACTGCTCTAAAATTATTAAACGTTTGTCGCAAAACACTTGCTTGATATTGTCATAAAAATAAAATCTTAAAGAATCCAGCTCTGACAACCTTTTCGAGTGTCGAGTGCATAATTAATAATAATACTAAGCTAAGTAACATTGACGTCTGCTGCATCTTATCGATGAGAATATTGTAAAAATCATTAAGCTCCTTGGACATAAATGTGTCATAAGCAAGATTCATTGCAATTTAATGGCTTAAAGTCTTATTGTTTTCAATTAAAGATTGCTTGCACAAGACTTATCGCAACCTCTTGAGAACCTATACTTGATTACTATATTATTTAATAAACGTGACAAGCTCCTCATCTAAAATGTTTATTGTTGCTGTTTGGACTCGTCATTTCGCTAAACACTTGAAGAAATCACTCGATAAGATTTTACCTGCTGGCAATTGTCGAGCTTATCATTATCAACAAATATTTTTGGTCTTAACTTATATTGTGTATATGGTTTTGTTTGCTTCGTCTGATGTGCTTATGATTTTTTGCCAAATTTCACAATTCTGAGAAAGATTTGTTTAAGCATTTTATCGTCCGATCAAACGTTTCCATAAATGTTTTCGTGTTTTTTTGCTTTAGTTTAAATCATTTGCTTTTAATCATTTTTGTAGTTTCAAGTGCCAATAAAAGCGCATTTAATTTAATTTATTCTATTTATACAATATTATTGCTTAATTAATGATCAAATAACCCTACGGCTTATTTATCTACAGAAATGTCTAGATAGGGGGGAAATGACGTCAAATATTTATATACAAATAATAATAAATATGTCTTGCAATAAATATGCTATTTTTGTTCGTTAAATCAATATTTTCAAGCTTCGAATGATAAAACCTGAATTGGAGTATAACATCAAATTAACATTTCATTCATAATTTTGTTCAAGTCTATATTGGGGTAGCTGAATAAATTTGTTTGTTTGTAAATAAAATATTATCATTAATTAAAAAATGGAGTTGTCAACTCTTTCTTTGATACGTCGCTGCAAATTTCTTACAATTTTTATGAACAACAAAAATGAAACGTCAGCTGGTTAATATAGTCACCTGACAGCGGGAATTCACATTTCAAATGCATATGTAAACCACAAAATGGCTCGCTAATATTAAATTTAAAACTTGTTAATTAACTCAAAGGTAAATACAAATTTTCATTATTTATTTTTAGAGGTCTATGCGATGCAAAGAAATTACTTGGGTTGCCAAGACAAATCAGTTTTTAACTAAAAAGCTATCGCTTAAATTAGAGAATTATAACTTTAGATTAAGATTCTTATTACTAAATTTAAATTTAATACTTCTTGTAAAATAATAATAAACAATAATAATAAAATAAGATTAATAAAAAAATAGTGTAAATATTCTTCATATATGGTTAAAGGCGTACATTATCCCAAGAAACTCTTTTTGTTGCCGAGAGCTAGTTCTTAAAATAATACCTACTAGATTAAAGTATTACTAGTTTAGCTTAAATTCCTTACGCACAGTTTCCAGTTTCTATATGAGTTAATCATAATCCTTTCAATGATTATTGTTTTGTATTTATCTGTCAGCAAATATAGAACTAATTATTTATTTTTGTTAAATTCTGCTGCATAATATTTTCAAATGCATATCGACAAAGCCGCAGACATATATACATCCTGACGTTATAAATCCCCTGAAACTCAGGGTCGTCTGCTGGCAATTTGGCTTTCTTGTGGCTAATGCCCAGTTGCCTAGTTACTCAGTTGTCTAGTTAAGTGGTCGACGGTACCCTCGCCGCTCATTCAAACCATAAAGTCGTGCAAAAATTATATACATAAATATGTTTGGCTGATGTCATTCTTGGCACGATTGCTTCCACTTTTATTGTCTTTGAGAGACGCCATTTAGCGCGTTGAATTTCAGACGTGAGCTCCAAGGACAACCAAAACCCTGCCGACATTTACGATTTATACCAAAAAAAGCTTTATGAGTAAACCACTACGTGAAATAAAAAGAATTGGTTTTTTCCTTTTCTTATCGCAGACAAACATCAAATTTGATAGTCCGGATAAACCCCCGACTTCCAGCGTTCCTTCAATTAATTAACAGAGCGCGATTTATTAAGCAAAATTTTCTAAAAAATAAAATCGTGTATAAATATATGAAATAATCTGCAAAATTTACTCAACTTGAGGGGGTACAACAAGCTTGCCTCAGAGGCTACAAACACTTCATGTCAAATGTTGCATTGCGGAAATGACATACATAAGATATGGGGGGCGTGGGAGGTGTGGTTCAGGCAAATGGGATCAATGTCCCCGCCTAGATGTTGCACTGGAGAATGAGGCAAGCAAAACAGAAATGCCAACTAGGGTAGACAGTTTAGCATGAGTACAACACACAGAGAGAGAGAGAGAGAGAGAGAGAGAGAGAGAGAGAGAGAGAGAGAGAGAGAGAGAGAGAGAGACTAAAGTGAGAGAGACAGGCAGAGAGAGAGAGAGAGAGAGAGAGAGAGTGAAGCTGCCTTGCAGATACTCAGCTGGGAGAGGAGAGTTCTCCCAAGAAGTGTCTGTTTATGCTTATCGAATGCTTCCTGACGGCAGCCGTAGAGGCTCTGCTCCTTATCATAATAACCACAATACATATCCAGACAATAAGATATATGCACTTGCCATGTTATTGACCCAGTGCAGGCTCTAACAATGCAACACACACACACACACACCCACACACACACTTGGCTGTCTCGAAACAAAACGGAAAGTAAGCCAAAGTTCTCCAGAGATGCAGACAGTTTATCTATTGTTTGCCTAGTTGGTTCCCTGATACGGTTTAAGCCTTTTTGGTTTTGGTCGTGTCGGCTTGGTTTATTTGCGCTTTCAATTAGACGTCATTAAGTTGAATTTATGGCCTAATCGCATATTAATGACAATAGCCGGAAAAGTTACGTGGCCGTTTAGGAATTTATGACTCTATTTCAGATATGCTTTTTTATACTTCACTTCATTCGTAGCACTTATATCTAGATGGGTGCTGCGTTAGGTGTGCGTGTCGCGGAAGTTTCCAATTGTCACTTAATTGGGGGCAAATTGCTTAGTAGTAGTAATGCCGCACAATTTGCGTATTATGGAAAAGCTATTGTGTTCGGATTTCTTGGATTTGCCTTCAGTGTGACTAATTTAGATACTTAGCATATATTAATCAAGTATACGTATTACATATTGTGGGGCAGTCTCGGTTAGACAAATAACAGCCTTTCAAATAGACACGTATTATTAGCTGTAATTTATGGGGGAGGGGGGGGGGGGGTGAAAACTGTAGATGCGAAGGATTTTAGAACGTTGAAGTCAGTTTTGAAATAAGTAAATCGCTCGAAGTAAACATTATTACATATAAGTATTTAAATTTTAAACGTTTTAAATAAAAATTAAGTTTCAGAATGATTCAGGCATCTGCTGATGATGCTGGAAAAATATCTCAGCTTTGTTAAAGTTGAGCAAACAATTAAATCTTATCAGAATTGCCTGCCAAGCGTTTTATACTATGAGTGATTTCATTAGTGATTATATTAGTGATTATATTAGTAATTGTTAGTCTATTATCTTCATATATGGCCCATTTAATTGCCAGCATTTACAAAGCAAACAAATTTGTTTCTTTTGCAATAAATCATATTTTAAGAAATATAGTTGAAAATGGCAATAAATTAGAAATGAGTCATGTATCCATTTTTATGTAGAAAAATGCCTTTAGCATTTATTAAGTTAACTGTTTGTTTATGTTGATATACATACAGAAATGAATATATGTATATTTCGGATCAAGTCTAGACATCTTAATAGAAAATTGTATATTGAATTGGTATACACTTTACCTGCTACAGTCCGTTGTTATCACTTTTGACAGCCTGCCATGTCCAAGGATATGTTTGAGTTGTGCCTGTGTCTGGGTTTGTTGTGGCATTCTGGCATTAATTCCCACAAATTCACAGTCAAATTTGCCAATCTTGTTGTTTGCTTTTGAAATCAGCAACAAAGAGACAAAGAGTCGGCGGCGGCGGGTTATTGACTCGTGCAACAGCAACAGCAACAGTCACAACACAACGACTGCGACTGTAATGGCAGCAGGCAGCAGCAGCGACGTTAGCTGCGTTGCTGCAGACACAAAGGACAACAACCAGCAGCAAGCGAAAGGAGTTGCCACAAAGTTCGAACAAACACACAATCAAAGACTAGAAATTAATCGCTTGGCAGCACTTGCCAATATATGCTATATGCTGGTAGAGTGCATGATTAGTTGTTTTGGATCGTTTACACTTAAAGCACTTTCCGGCCAACGCAAATTGCAGCCGTATCCGCATCGCATTGAGTCGCGCGCCTTACTAATCTGGCCGGGTTAGGCGGGCGCATCGTAGTCGTGTCGTCAGCTAGAGTTTACCGCAGCCGGCTCAGCTGTTTGTAGATATTCAGTTTGTTCGTTCGTTCTTTGTGATAAGCGCACTCTCGCTCTCTGGATTCCTCTTTCCATCTATATTTCTCTTTTGGCTGCACCAGTTGCACAGAGCGCATTTCTGCATTCATTGCTCTCTTTATGTATGTCTTCCTCTTGCTCGCTTAAACTCTTTGGCGGCGCTCTTTGGTCGTGTGCCTTAAAATGCGTTTGTTTTATTTTTATCAGTTTCTCACATAATTATCTCGTTATTAGCACATTACCAGTTCGAAATAAGTGTGGAGCAGGGGAAGAGTTTGCCTCTAGTAGCGAAAGTCGTGCAAAGGATGCCAGTGTGGTAATGTGTGTGTGTTGTTGTGTGTGTATGTTGGTGTGAGTTGCTGTACGTGGTTAAAAGTTTCGTGTTGATTTTGCTGTTATTGCAATGCAATTTAATTAAATTTAATGTGCTGAGCAAATTGTGGAGTGATTTTTTTATAACGTCAAAATTACATTTACAAAATGTTATTTCCAATAACAGAAATTGAAGGATGCTGTTGCTTGAAGGCTTACTTAGATATTTGCAATTTTTGTGGCATTTTGAACCCATAAATGTTTTAAAGTTATGACAAAGTTATGAAAGTGAAATTATATTTTTAAAAAAAATATATGTATATAATTTAGAGTATTCCCTTCTAAATTTTGAGATGAAATCATTTATTTTGAGGACAGTCTAGTTGCATAATATCAGCATTTCAGGAAATGACATTTTCCTCATTTCGCGAATGCCCTTTTCCTATTTGGTTTGCATTTTATGTGCTGCTTATTTTATATACTATTGTCTGCGTAGGCTTAAATTGTTCTATTTAACTTGACGTTTTTCGACCGGTTTTCCCCTATACGTTGACATAGCGGATATGAGAACTGTAGCCAATGTTTTGTAACCAGCCATGTTGTGCCGGCTTATAGGAAAACTGGGTACGCAAAACGTGCGAATGCCAAAGCGATTGTGCGGAAGGGAGCCATGTTGTTGGTGGGTGTAGGGAAGGGGGTCAGCGGTACGTATGCAAGTCGAGAATGTAGGCCCCGGGCTCGTGCCAGTGTCAAGTGTTAATGAAATTTTCAATTTTGCAGTGTGTGCAAAAATCAGCAAATGAAAGGAAAACGTGGCTCGTATTGATTTTTATGTTAACGCCACATACAAGGGCGTGGCCAACATTTCGCAACAGGGAGGGGGGGGGGGGGCGCAGACGATATGTAATTTATTCATTAATTTAAATTACATTCCACACACTGTAATCAAATAATTAAAAGGATTCCACTGCTTTTTGAAATAACCCACTGAGCTTGAGTATAATATTAACTATTTGCTGTGTCTATGTTAATTTGTGGTGCCACTTTGAATATATACATTATGCATGATATAAACAAAGAGAGAGAGAGAGAGGGGATTGTGGACTAGTTGTAACGACACATATAAGATGACAATATGAGCCACATTTACATAAAAACATATGCCAACAAATTTTAAATCTGGCTTAAATTTGAATTTGGCTATAACGCAAGCATTATTGTGGCAGGCGGTCTCATTAAAAGATTTGCATCTAAATGTAAAAAGGGATTTGTGGAAACCTTTACTGTTTCGCTGTAAATGTCATGTTTTAAATTTAAACTCCAGCTAATCTAAGCTTACAGAAACATTTAACAAAAAGAAACAATCAGTAAAATTTAAGGCATTATCATATTATTATTAGTTAGATATTAAAAGCGAAGATTTAAACTTTACGAAACTTTTTCTGTTTTTGTAAAAAACATATATAAAAAAATCACATGGAACCGTCAAAAAAAATTTTGTATTTATAAAAAGAGTTTAGCAAAGCATAAACAATGAAAATTAAATTCTAAGCGTATCTCAAAATTGTAAATTTTTTAACTTTGTGCTGGCAACTGTAAGCTGTTTAGTCTAGAATAAGTTAGCTGAGCTCAAGTACAAGTTGTCACTTGACATACGCATAGCTTAGGAGGTTAATTCCACACATGACTGCAAACACACACACACACACACACAACCGCACACCCGCACACACGTGCTAATTATAGAAGGACTTTTCCACTTGGCTGTGCGCTTGCCTGACATACTTTGTAGTTTGGAGGGCCAAAATAATAATGCTGTACCTGCTGTTAGCCATTGAAATTGCATAAGTTAATACAGCACATGACCATTACTGGGCAATGAATTCGTAATGCAAAAGCAGCAGGCATTTGTGGCAGTTGGCTACTCCGTTTGCAGGCCGTGTAAAAATAACCATCGATTGGAGTCCAGGAGTCCTTGTGGCATGTGCCACAACTCTGAATCTTCGCTTGTGTGTCAAGAGTAGCAAATACACGCATGTCCCATTATTAACACACACACACACACACCCACCCACACTCATACATATACAGTAGTTAATAGTAAGTAGTTAATAGTAACCTAAAAAGTTTTATTTGCCGTTCGAAACTTTCCCTTGTTTGACTGTGATTTGGCATATTTATTGTATTTATTTGTTCGATGTGTTTTTAGTTTCGATTTCCATATGAGAATGTTACGCAATGTGTTAAGTCGAAAAAATACTGATTAAAAAACAATTTTGATTTCTGACTTTCTAGCAGCAGCGAGAAA
Source organism: Drosophila demipolita (assembly GCA_035042405.1). Taxonomy (NCBI): domain Eukaryota; kingdom Metazoa; phylum Arthropoda; class Insecta; order Diptera; family Drosophilidae; genus Drosophila; species Drosophila demipolita. The sequence goes on from JAWNLI010000069.1 coordinate 1,550,685, forward strand.
TTTGAGCTTCGCAAATGTTTTTTCAGTTTTATTTTAAGTAAGGCGTAACTAAAAACTATTTCCATAAAATTTATAATATAAATATTTATTAAGGTGCAAAGTGTGCGAGAGTCGTTAAGCCAATATTTATATCCCAATTTTCGTATTTAATGACTTGCACCTGCAAACAATTAACTTTAAAAGTTAGAATTAATTTTAAACCCTTTAAAGAAACTGTTTTAAAAGGCATTAAAATAATCAGCAGAAGATCAAACAAAAAGTTTTAAATGAAAAAATATTCTAATGGAATTTGTTTGAATAAACATAAAATTCAGTTGAAAATTCGTTTACAAAATCTAATCGAAATTTTCAAATAATCAAATCCGCCCAAGGCTCTTATTAATTGGCCAGAATTGAAAGCGAAGAAACTTTGGCGTATCTGTAAATTGGAATTCGCCATCTTCAGTTGGCAATGGCGCCAAGAACTGAATTGCAAGTAAGTGACAAAAAAGCACTTCGGGGCATAAACACAATGCTGACCCCCTGACCCCCTTTACAAGGCGATTCGCTGAATGAATGACATGAACTACTTAAAATAGTAACGAAGGTTAAAATACCACTTAAATGCTTTGAAATGTTGTCTTTTATCAGTTAAAAATAAACTTAGCAAAAGGAAAGTTAACATAAAAAGTTTTTTTTTTGGAATATAGTAATACAAAGGCAGCCAAAAAAAGGAAATAAATTTTTGCTGAAAAGCAATTCTCTACCAAATTATTATTTATTTCACATTTGTTCTTGGATTCATATTATAAGTCAGTTTTTTGACAAGAATTCTGTCAGCTGTTATTTAATCTAAGTCAGGTCTGTACTGTGATGATTATTATAAGAATTCTGTCAGCTGCTATTTACTCAAAGTCACCGCATAACAGGTGGCTATATTTGAGCCAAGTTAACAGAACAAATTCCAAGTATTTGTACACTTTGTCGACAGTCACTTTTAGTTACTTTTCCGACTGAGTCATATTACATAGGCACAATTGAATGAATATATACATTTTTTTTTGTTATCAAATTAATCAATATGTTAAACGTGTTCTGTGTTTGACACCACCCCTAATTACCCATAAAATACACTGTAATTAATCAATTTCGCATTAAATATATATTGATGGATATTGAGAAATCTATGACTATCCAAAAAAAAATGGGGTTGTAGTTATTTCATTTGAGCTTTTCGGGGGTAAAGGAGAAGCCAAGAAAATGGCATACGAAATGTATTTATTATTTATTTAGGTTTCTTGATGAAGCTATAATATTTTCGGGTAATTTGTGACATTGATCACTTCATAGTTTGCAGAGGATATGTAAAAAGCAGTCAAGTAAAAGCAAAAACTTTGACCGCTTCTAGTTTTACTTGCACATGGCCGAAAGTAACTTACCGTTTGTGCCAGTTAGCCCTGGCAGTAGGGTTGAGTTGGGCGTAAAAGTTGGCAACAGTTACTGCTGCTGCTGATACTACTGCTTATTGACCCAGTTAGTTGGTCGCTGCTTCTGTTGTTCCTCCTTTAAATGCTGCTCATTTGGTATTTACCATTTATTTAGATTTGAAACGGTGGTTTAACTTGATTGGAGCCGAGTTAAGAGTTTAGCTCGTTTTTGTGGCAGTGTTTGCTTTTTAATTACGCAAATTATCGTATTGTCCAATTAAAAAAAATGACTGCATTTTGGCGTTTGTGGTTGTCACTGGTCTTGTTTGGTTTATTTTGAAGATGTTTGTGATTTTATTTTTAAATAATTTATCGATTTTGGCATTGGTTGTTCACAGTTGGCGGTCGGTTCTCTCCCTTTAATTTGCTCTGCCAGTTTTCTTGGCTCATTAACATTAACATAAAATATTGATTTGGTATTAAATATTTTTTTATGGCTATATGTTTAGCTAATAGATTTTTTTTGCTACTACTTTAAAGATTTAAATGCACTTTGTTATAGGGTACGGGACTTGAACTTGGTTTAATACTAGGTACACACACACACACAATTTTACACACTAAACGCACCCACACAAAACAGGTAGAGTTTATTCACAATAAATTTGACTAAAATATATGTTTGTTTAATTGGCTATGTTACATTTATTTCTAATAATTTGCTTTAATTTATTTCTTGTTTGGTTTATGTTGTTGTTGCAAAACCGTTTTTCTTGCAATTTTCTTGCTTTTCGTGCAGCTTTCCGCTTGAAGAAAACACGTCCGCACTGTGCAGCGAGCCAGGAGAACCTAAAAATCAGTACACATATTGCTCCATAGACCATAGACTCGGCTTGTCAAAACGCTCTCCCACTTGACGTTCTCCCACACACTTTCCCGCTCTTTCTGTACGTTTCTCCCTTGCTCTGTGTTTTCGAAATGCTCTCATGCGCCGCCGCATCAGCTACACGGCGTCCTGTGACATTTACAATGTCACTGAGAGTAATTGAAAAACAGAGCGACCATAAGTCAGAGAGTGTGAGTTAGTTTGTTGTCAGCGTTGTGGGTGCGAGAGCGAACGTGTGTATGAAAGAGTATGGGCTGAGAGGGGCCAGGTGGGTAGACGTTTTGTAATTTGTTTTCATTTTGTACGTCTTTGTGGCGGCGACTCCTTTGGGGTTCGCTCTTTTGATTTCTTTAGTTATGTGTTAGGCATTCATATTTTGTTCTCTGATTTAATAGTCATTTGTTGTCAGGAGGGAGGGCAGTTGACGATAAGCGTAACGAGCTGTCATCCAAAGATATCAAAGTTAAATAAAATCAAAGCTTTGATAAAACTATTGATGACTAAGTACACTATACACTCACAGAGGTATATATAACATTGGTGATAAAAAATTTGATTTGTTTGAGTTTAATTAATATTTGTGTTTTGTACATATTTACTAGTATTTGTTGGCCGATTTGACTGTCCAAATTGTTTAGTTAAATATTTACCAAAAATATAATTGCCTAGTGTGCTGATCAAAGAACGTTTGGTAAATATACATAGTACAATCATATTAATATTTACTGTTATTTAAAAGCTGTCACACATGCATTCTGCGAGTGTATTTGTGAGCTTTTGAGAGCTTATGCAAACCATTGCGTTTCTGTGTGCATCATGAGACGTGTGCGTGTGTAGAAGATAGGCAAATCTGCCGTTAATAAACGTAATTTTTTTTTTTAATTTACTTATCAATCACAGCACTGACCATATCATTAGGCCTCGGAATTTCTTTGGCATTCCCCCAAACTGTTTTGTGAGTTGAGTCGCTTTGTGTATCAATATAATCAGGTGATGGCCCCGCGGTGCCATTGCACCTCGTCTGGTCATTATGGGCGCGTGCTTGCGACTCATTGACTGACAAGTGGATTGGCAACCTCCGCAATTGAATTGCCGCTGCTGACGTAGACGAGCCGCGGAGAGGGTTGCTCCCAATTACTGCTGAACCTAATTGTTGGTTCGTGCAAAAAACGCTTTGGCTTTTTGGCCGAGTATTTTTGTGTCAATCAAATGTTGCCCTTTAAAATATTTTGTGGTGCAATTGTTTATTATGCTACTTTGTGCTGAAAAGTGTCAGTGACTAATGCTAATTATGGAGCTAGGTAAAGAAGCGAGGCGACAATCGTTGCGGATAGTTGAGAAGGTGCTCGTTGTTCTCCCTCCTCTCTCTCTCCCTGTCACCGTCTCGTACTCGCTCCCTTTGCCTGAGCATTTGCCTGTCCCTCTCCCTTTCCCGACTACTTAGCTCCGCTTGACAGGGATCCACAGGTGGTGCGGATGGGTGCAGCGAATGGTCACGTGGCCAGGCTAGTCGATCCGGTGTCTCATCATCATAATACTGATCGCTATCGTTGCCATAAGCATCCGGATCCTCAGCAGAGCTTAGACCATACAGAGGATTGAGACGACCGCGGGAAATTGACGGCGGTAAAGTTTTCGGGACCATTTGGCCAAAGTTTGGTCCATGTCGTCTTGTTGGCCGGAAGCGTCTTGGCTGCGGCGAATGGGCGACTGGGTTGCCAACTTCATCGCTGCACTTCAGGCCCCGCACAATGTTGTTCATGTAGATCGAATGGGGCACAGTCTCCCTGAACTTGGGTCTTGGGCGTGGCATGATCTGTTTATTGCTCACGTAATAGTCTCGTCGCTGTGGCAACATGCCAATCCGTTGACGTGGCTTGGCAAACTGACCCTCATACAGAATGGGCTCCACATAGTTCTTGACGGGCTTCCGATGACGACCTGACGACGGCATTAGTCTCATATTGCCTGTCAAAACAGAAGTTTGACATAAGTTTTATAGTTTTTAGACATATCTATTTTTATTTTTATCATACCCGCCTCTTCTGGCGCTGAAAACTGTGGACATAGATTTGTGTCCTGATCCTCGGCATCCTCGGCATTCTCGGCATGCTCAGCATCCTCATCATTCTCACAGTCTTCGCTTGCTGGGAAATTATTAAGAATATATTAATTTTGCTCTTTAAAATAATAGAGAAAGTTAACAATAAGAAAAATTCGATTTTTTTAGCACTTATTCAGTCTGCTTTGCGCTTTTTATATCTGATGACCTTCTGACCCCTCAGTGGCGCTACAAACCTTCACTTTCTATGACATCATCTTGTGCTTCATTTGTTTTGCTCTCATCGGTTTCCGTTGCCGTTTCCTCATCTTCAGATGCTTCAATGCATTCAGTTGTTGTTTCAATTTCCGGCTCTACCGTGGTGGACATTGGACGTGATCTCAACTCGGCCGTCTCTTGGCTTAGAAACACCGGAAAAGTATCGCTGGGTTGCATAGCGCCGTCTACTTTAATCTGTGGCTTATCTGGTACCCTTGCCCCTGCCACTTTACCACCCAACTTCTTGCGCCGCCTATTCCGCAGTGTCTTCAGATGGTTGTGCATTGCGTAGCCCAAAGTGGTGCCACTTGGCTCCGTTGTGGTTATTATTGCTGTCAGCGGCAGCAAGGTGCTCATCTCCACTGTGGTTGACAACTCTTCCTTAGTTGTTGTGGTGCTTGGTGTTGTGGTGCTGGTAGTGGTGCTGGAAGTGGCGCTGGAAGTGGTGCTGGAAGTGGTGCTGGTAGTGGTGGTGGGAGTGTTGCTCTCTGTTGTATTGCTTACCAATCGAGGTGTTGTTGTTGTTGTTATTGTTGGGGTTGACTCCACTTCAGTGGTTGTTATTGCTTTGATATCTTTCACTGCTGGAGCTGGATTAAATTTTTGCGGCCTTGGCTTGCATTTCTTGCGCTTTGGTTTGGGAGTGGTAGTGGTGCTAGTGCTTGGGCTTGTGGTTGTTGTCAATGTTGTTGTTTCAGGCTGCTGCATGGCCAGCGTGAAGTTTGTGCAAGGATCGTGCTGCGTCATTGGGGTGCGCAGCAATATGACACGCACAAAGCAGGGATGCTGCATGGGCAGCAGTGGGCGGGGACAGGGTTCAAGTGTGTCGCTGGGTGGTGCAGGGTCACAGGGTTGGCCATAATCGCCACACTCGTCGCTCTCGTCGAGATCATCGTCATATAGACTCAACTTGTCTCTGCTGTCCTCCGCCAAGCTGTCGTCACAGGGCACGGAGGAGGCAAACATTATGGGATTCGATCGCTGGCTGCGGCCGCCCAACTCCCCATTATCCACACCCAGAATATTCCGCATCATCTCCAGCATTTGCAGTTCGCTTTTGGGCAGCGCCGAACTGGGATCAGTTAAATTTTCTTTTAATTATTATTTATTTATATATAATTTCTTACTCACCAAATTGTCGCACCACAGAGCAGTGCCCAGAATAGCAGCAGCAGCAGCATCGATGGAGTTGTTGGCAGTTTGGCAGTTTCCATGGAAATGTTGCCACAGCTCAGTCAGCGCTTGGCTTTTGTTTTGTATGGCGTTGGCGGCGTCTCAAATGACCGTTGGCACACGTATCTGTCAGATACCGAATGACGCTCGAATGCAGCTCGCACGATGCGCTCTCACTTTCTGGCAATTGAGATGCATACCCTCCGACCCCTCCCCCCATTCAACACTCACTCGCAAAACGAAGTTGTCCGAAAATCGTAGTTTCTGTTCAGCTTTCTTATTAGAACGTCGCCGATCCAAGCCGCCGTCTGTCTGATTGTTCTTCTTCTTCTTCTTCGCTTTCGTTTGCTACGTGACCTGCGCTGAGCTTCTCGATTTTTCTTTTTTCTTTTCGCTTGTTTACTTTTTTCCATGCACTTTTTTGCTGCTGTTGTTGTTTTGTTTTATTCGACCTGCATTTACAGTTTGTTTTCTTTCTTGTTTGCATTCGATGTTACATGTTTTTCGGCTTTTTTCTGCTTTTCGTTAATCTCTTTTTCAGTGGTGTTTGTGCTGTCGAGGGTGAGGTGTCTACAAGGGGGTTCCATCCACACACAAGTGATTTTTTCTTTAATATGGATGCTCTGGTAATTAATACCGTTAAACTGCTTGTGGCTTCACATAGATTACAACAACAACAACAGAAGCTTAGATAAAGCTGACTGCTTATTTTTCTGGTTGCCAATTTAATATGTCGCTTGATAAATAACTTTAAGCGTAAAACATCGGCTTATCTTGCTAGCTAAAATATCTATTTGCCAAATTAATTTTTTTTAATTTAATTCTATTTTTAACAAGTACTCAAACAAACAAATGCGAGCACGTTTTCAAGAGTCTTACAAATGGACAAAATTAACTTTTCTATGATTAAGTTTCATTAGTCAGTAGTTAATTGGGCCCAAAAAAATTACAAATAAAGACTCTTGATACTCAATTAATTTTCATTAGTGAGTAGTTAATTAAATAAAAAAATTAAAAATAAAGACTCTTGAAACTTAATTAAGTTTCATTAGTCAATAGTTAATTGAAAACAAAAATTAAAAATAAAGATTCTTGAAACTTAATCGTAGGAAAGTTCGTTCTGTCCATGTGTTATACTCTTGAAAAAGAGCTGCCCCAAATCCAACCTTATTTATTTGCCATCTTTTCTATAAGAAACACAATATTAACTTGTGCTGAGAAATGCAATATACCTAATGGAAAACAGCATGAGAACATTGTTTTGCTGGATAAAATCTTTCAGGATTTCTGCATATCTAATTTTCTGCACATTGTTTTGCATAAAATGTGAACTTTGTTGTTGCTACAGATGTTGCTGTTGCTGCTGCCACATGCTGGGCTGTCAATGTGTCAATTGAGAAAGCCGTTAGAAAAATGTGCTCCTAACGTGGCTTGAACTCAAATGAGTTAACCTTAACAGTAAACAAAACTAACTAAAATAAAATGAAACTAAAAGCAAATTTAATTTTGTAACACAATTAACTATATAAATTGACTTTATCTAAAATGTAGGATTTATAATAAATAAAGCCACAGGAACCGGAAGGCTGAAAATGCTTTTAGGACATTTTTATATTATATTTATTCAATGTCCCCAACATTTCATGCCAAGGGCGTTGTTTTATTTATTCATGATTCCAATCGACATAGCAAAAACAATTTGATTTTCTGTTGAAAATAACATATAAGTAAAAACAAAATGTTGAAAGGAAAACATTACATTTGAATTTAATATTAAATAAACTCGGCGACAGTTACATGGATATGAGGGAAACATGTTATGGTATTGTGCTCCCCCAATCTTCCCGAGCTTTTTGGCGTTGTTTTCCAAGCAATGCTTTCCATAAGAAAGAAACAGTTTAGCCACGCAATGTTGACAAGGCAGATCCGTGTCAATGTCAAGGTGGGCGCTGCTCCGGGTGGCAAGACTGATGGCTTAACTAAGAGTTGCGTGCCACATTGCTGCTTGCCTAACAGGAAAAACAAACAACCTGTCCACATGTATACATGTGGCATCTATGTGGATCAATAAAAAACATGAGTAAATTAGCATTTTCTCAGGGTGACAACCAGAGTTAATCGGATACGTTCCCTTCTTTAGAATGCAACAAGAGTCCGTTTTTTGATTGTTTGAAATGTGATTTCTTCTACATTAAACAAAGCAATCATAAAACTAATTTACTTGTTAATATAAATATAGAATTTAGATTTACTGAGCTCTTTCATTGCTTTGTTTGAAGTGTTAATACAAATTTTGTTTGGTATTATCAGCAGCAGAGGATTTAATATAAATTGTAACTTAGGGAAAACTTTACTTTGTTTTTATAGGTAGTAAAAACATTCCAATTATATTAGCACAAGGAATTCTTATTATTTTTCTTATGCTAATAACTAAATATTCTTAAAAAAAAGTCGAGTATATTAGATAGCGAAAATTAGACTTTGGTTAATGTCATGTTATTGCTGACTTACCCATACAAAATTAATATATTTAAATATAGTACACAATTTTATTGCTGACTTACCCATAAAAAAAATAAATAAAGATATTTAAATACAGCATAAAGTGTATTTAAAGCTGAGCTTTTAAAAAGTTTCTTAAATCGCTTTTTTCTAAGAATTGATTTTCAAGACTTTTGTATTCTGTCAAGATCATGTGCAATCTTCAACTCTGCGTCTTGGGGTAAATAAGCTGCTGTTGCTAGGTGTGCCGCACATACATACATCAATCAATGTATGTCAAATATTGTCGTGAGTTGACAATTTGCAACGGGATTGTGTGAAATAAAGTTTTACAAGATATAAAAATATGTTTTTACATCCGGTTTATTCCCGATTATAACCACTGTGAGTTGGTTAATCGAAATGTAAAATCTAAGTGTCAATTTGCTATTTTAAGATAAAATATAATAAATATAATATATACATATATATATATATATATAGTATATGTGCGCGGAAACCCAAATCAGACACTGCATTGTTTTTCAGTGAAACTTTTTATTTCATTTCATTTTCATGTATTTGTTTTTTTTTATGTTTGTTTGTTTTGTTTTGTGTTTTTTTTTTTTGGTTTGTTTTTATGTTTAAATACTTATTAAAATTGTTTTTGTTGCGGTATGTTTGTTGTTATTAGCGTCTGCTTTTTGCAGTTGTTCGTATTTGAGTGTAAGTTTTTTTTTTTTTTAATTTTTTTTTTTTTTTTTTTTGCTAAATGAAGTTTTTGCCATTTTTTTGTTGAGATTTTTTTTCTGTATGCGACGGCAGCTAACTGTTATTATATATATATGTATATGGTATTATCTATGATATAGATGTAGGTGTATGAATGTGTGTATGCATGTGATTATGTGTGTGTGTGTGTGTGTGTATGGGTGTGTGGGTTTGTTTGTATTTCTGTGATTTTATTGGCCTTTAGTATTATTAGCCTTCGTTCTGAGCGTTTCTATCGTTTGCCACATTATTTTCGTCTTACTTTTCATTTCATTAAAGTTTTTTTTTTTTTTTGTTTTTTTGTAAGTTAGGAATGGAAAAAATAGAAGCAAAAAAACTTTACAAATTACATTTAAAAAGTACGAAAAGAGCGATTCATGTGTATGCTGGGTCTGAGAGTGAGTTATATAGTTAGATATATATATATATATGTGTGTATATATATAGAAAGAGATAGAGATAGTGATAGAGAGGAAGTGTGGGAGCAGAAAGATAGATCGACAGTGATGGAAACTGATGTGGCCGACCGCCTGCTTATTTACAAAAATATTTGTCCTCATAGCGCTGACAATAGTCACAGATCAGCTGACAGCAACGTCCATTGTTGAAGCGGCATCGGCACTTCTCCACCTGTTTGAAGACACGCGTGGTATAGCCACGCCCACAGCAGAGATTCGCACAATTGTCGGGATGCAGACACTGGCGATCCTTGGTGACCGAGCAGTAGGTGGGCGAGGTCTCCAAATAATACAGCGTTGTGTATTGCGATTGTTGTTGCTGCTTGAAATCAGAAAGAAATATAAAAAAAATGTAATAATTATAACAATTAATTATTTAAAGCAGAGAATAGTGTGTTGCTTAAAAAATAAGATAATAACAGCTAAATTTGCTAGTTTTCTTCTCTTTTTTTTTTGATTATCAGAATATTTTTAACAAACATTTTTACATTTTCACACTTAAAGCTTACAAGTTAAGAAATTAAAATTAAATTATTAAAATTATTATTATATTAAATTTTTTATTGGGTAAGTTAAGATTTCTTTAAGTTGTCGAAAAACTTACTTTCTTGCGACGCTGTTTTGGTTTTTTCATGCGACTCGCCGGTGCTTGGCGCATCGTCCTCTGATTGGGTGCCTTGCGAATGGCCTGGTTATATTTCTGGCGCAGCAGTGTGGCGGTGGCATTGAAGTCAGCCATTTTCTTCCAGCAGGTCTTCATCGAACAGGAGCCAGAGACGCCGTGGCACTTGCACTTGTCCTTCATCAACGTGGAGACGGCCTCGATGCCAACCTAGCGAAAAATACAAATAAATCAGACTTTGGGATTTTCGTGTTTCTTGTGTAAACCTACTTCGGAGTCGTGTCGCAATATTTCGGTGACCTCGTCTCCATCGCCGCCGCGCAAATCCAGAAAGCTGCGTGTTACCCGCTTGCCGTGCTTCAGATTATCGTTGCAGCCACCCCACTGAAAGTCCTGATCCACCCGGTTCTGTTTGCGCGGCCCGCAGCTGCACTTGGTCATCCGCCCCTCGGCGCAGGCCCTGGCTATGGAGTGCGTCATCGCTGCCGCCGTGAGGGCATGCACAAATGCCGTCTCCTTGTAGAGCTTCTTGAATATGTTGCGCTTGCCACGCGTCTCAATTGAACAGTTCCAGCGATCATAGCGAAACTGATCCTCGCAATGGGTGGTGGCCAAACGACGCGCCTCGCTCAGCGTTCCCGGCAAACCGGTCTCCTTGCGGCACTGGTGATTCTGCCGTCGTGTGGCGGGCATATAACGGCACGGACCACCCACCTGACCCTGCGATGTGAAAACGGCCATGACGGTGTGCTCCGAAATAAAGTGTTCGCTGTAAATACAATAATTGTTTTTTAAGTTTATTTTATTAAAACCTTAAATTATCATTGAACGACTCAATGGTTTAAGTCTACGCTACAAATAAATATTTGCTAAAGAGACTTTCGTTAAGTAAATGTTTGCTTGGTCTGTGTCTTTGCTTAGCAAGTATACAAGCCACTATCGGAATCGTTATATGTTCTTTGGATCGCAGTCAGCTTTTAGTCATGCAAGCAACGTCAACGTTATTTTTTGAATTGTAACAAATTTAATTTCACACAGCGATTTAAACAAAAAGTGTGACTTGCAAACACTTTTAAATAGCTGTTGCAATAAGACTGTTATGCAATTGCGGGGCAGTTAAAACGAATTTTCCCAGCTGATAAGCCACGCACCCATTTAGCGATTGATAACGCACGAACCACGCCCAGAAAAGTAAGCTTTTCAGTTATCAGTTGACCCAATATGCAATTTCTGAGAAATACCGAAAATTTCAACAGAGTTTTGATTACTTTTTATGTGGGTCTTTTATTGACGAAGTTTGTATATTGTCTTTTTACATTGCCGCCGCGCTTCCTGTCCAGCTTTGGGCAACGTGCAACGTTATCGCGCTTTCTCTCCGACAAGATTTGCAGGAAATCTTAAATTCTCATAAAACTTAAGTGCACAGTAAATTGGCGTATGAGTAACGATCTCAGCATTTCTTGGCTATTTCCGTCTACATCGACGCTTCGGGGCACACACATCGCCGACGCGCCAGCGCTCATTGCCTCAGTTTACCTCTAGCCTCGGCCCACAATCATCCTCAGCCCGCCCTCCCCCACCATCCATCTGCCTACCCTCCGCTGACCAATTTTTATTGAAACTTCTGCCCGTTCATAATTTGGTTATTGTACGTGTAATTTTTCTGTTGTTTTCTTGCGTGTGGGAAAAATAAACTCGTGCGGATTCTAATTCGAAATTAATTGACCAGATTTTCGCAATTAATTAATTAATCAAGTGCCTGCTCAATTGTTTACAACTAGTTCGACTTCGCAACATGCGGTATATATTTTTGGGTTGTGCCTCAGCGAATTTTTATCTATTTATCTCCCGCAGCGTTATTTTGATATTTCACGTAGTTTTCCATTTGATTAAATTATCATTCTAACTGGCCAAATTCATTGCTTCAGCTGAGAGATGAAAACTGCATGGAAACTTTTCAATTGAGCAAAAGTTTGCTACGGTGTGAAAAAAATCATTTAATAGCTGTCAAATTAGACGTAAAACTCAGGTTTTTTTTTGATTATACTTCAGTTAAATATTAGATTCGATCAAAGATTGAAATTATAAATTATACAAAATATTGTAAATTTTTTCCATTCTACAGTTTGACTTTACACATTGAAACTTTTGTTGTATATTTTAGCGAAAACAGATTTAGAAATCCTAAAATTTGACTTTGAGTTGTTTGAAAAAATAATATTTTTATATTAATAATAATATTTGAATAAATAATTTTTTTAATCGCATTTAAAAGCAATGCTAAAAATAATAATATTTTTATATTAATATTTTAATAAATAATATTTTAAATCTCATTTAGATGCAATTTTGTCAACAGTCCAACGATTTTATAAGCATGATTTGACGTCTAGAGTAATCTAGAAATATATCTCTTAATATTAAGTATATAATTTCCAACTCTGAAAATACTTTATTTATTTAATTCCAACTTTGCCATTAATAAATATTTTCGACGCCTCTAAAATAAACAACATTTTAGAATCACGTTAAAAAAAGTCTTGTTTCAATTTTATAAGTAAATATTGGAAATTTTCCCAAACAAATTGCCATTGTGTTAATCAGTGGACTTATTGTATATTTATCTATTGTATCAAACCCACAAAAAAAATTTGACGCAACAACAACAACAACAGCAGCAACAATTGCTAAGTGACAGCAACAACAGGAGACAGTCTTCAATTACAGCTTAAAGCTTGTGTAAGTCGCTGTGTAAGCTTTTTGTTGTTGTTGTTGTTGCTGTTGCAAGTGCAATGGAAAGCGCATTAGTCAAAGCCCACACATGAGAAGCTACACTTCCCTCCCCCCTCCAACCCTCTGGTTATGCTCATGTTACCCACTTCAGGCTGGTTAATGTGTGTCGCCTTATAGAATGGAACATGTGGAATTACCAGCTCAGCTTCGGTTTTGGAGGCAGACTGTGTGTGTGTGTGTGTGTGTGAGTGTGTGTGGAGGTGGGGTCGTTTAATCCTTTTGACAAAACGTTTACATGCGAAATGAAATACAATTAGCTCGTGCAGGTGGGCGTGGCTGCCAGAGGGGCAGAGTCTTTGGATTTGTGTGTGCACTTTAATTTCACAAATTTAGCTGGCAGCAATTTGTATCTTTGAGATACAAACTAGTTGAAAGCTATTAAAATGGCCACGTAGCTAAACAAACTGTGAAGAGTTGCTGCTGCTGTTGTTGATGTTGCTGTTGTTGCTAGGCAGGCCAAACAACAAATTGATAGGCAGTCAGACAGACAGACGGATGTGTGCCAGCAAACATCAGAGAGAGAGAGAGAAAGAGAGAGCGAGAGGGAGAGAGAGGGAGAGATAGACAAGACGAGCGACTATAAAACAAAAGTGTTGATGGATATTTTCCTCGTGTGCTGACTGACTGACGACAACAACATTTAAAGTTCTACTAACTAAATGATTGTCTGATACCCTGTAAAAATCTGTATAAATCTTGGTATATAATATATAATCGAAAGCACATATAGACAACTCAAGAGACTAATCACAGCAATTTTTAGAGTGGCCCAAATTTGCTGTTCTTTATTTTTGTGGTAATATTTGTAATATTTAATAAGACAATATTTTTTCACATCAAAAGTGTATTATTTACAGGGTATTTAACAGTTAACCAGCCGAACCTTAATTTACTTCATTTAGCTTTAGTTGCTGCTGTTGTTGTTGCTGCTGTTGTTGTTGTTGTTGTTGCTGCTGCTGCCGTTGGCTTTAGTGCTACGCATTTGTACAGATTCATCAAATTTTCAGAAACGTAAAATATTCAACACACAAATTGTGGATGTGGAGAGCAAAAATCCCTTTGTGCTGTGGCAAAAGCATTTTATGGACTTACAGTTTAAGTCGCCACAGTGGCAACAACAGCAGCCAAAGAGCATAGCAAATGTGCAGCAGTAGCAGCAATGGATACGGCTGCAACATCAGATTTGAAAGCAGTTCCGAATCGATGGAGGCACATAAAATCTTCTTCTTCTTTTTTTTTTTAAGTAGCATAAGCATATAAACTGGCTCTTCTTCTTCTTCGTCTATTTCTCTTTTTTATTTTTATGGACTTTTTACCATTTGCATTTTATTGCCAAAACATAAATGCAGCTGATATCAGCTGCAACCTCATCCGCCACTCAGTGCCCCAACCCCAAGTTGCATACACACTCCTCACACTCACACTCCGCCTCAACGCGTTGCACTTTATTTATAAAACGTTGCACGAGCTACTGATTTGTGGTGTTGGTGTTGGTGTTGGTGGCATGTGGCATGTGGTTAAGTTTGCAACGCTGTGCGTCTCTCGTCTCTCTCGTCTTGGATTGTTTGTTTATATTTTCTTTCATTGGCCATTGGCTGTCACACATAATTTAAACGCAGAAAACTTCAATTAAAACGCATGCAATCAATGCCAATATTGAAAATGGCAATTTGCAAATGCAAAATTGAATTTTAATCGCATTGTTTCATAATGGACAAATGGCAAATGAGACGACTGCGGCAATTGGCTTCAAGGCGCATTGTCTTTGTGTGTGTGTTTTGGCTGCCCGGGGGAAATTGGCAGACAGACCCCAAGACCCGACAAATCTACACACACACATATGTGTGCGTTGTGTGTGTGTGTGTGTTTGTAAGTCTGAGTTGAGTCAGTTGGGAAACACAAAATATTGTCTGCAGATTCGCTTCGGTTGCTTTAATTGATGGCAGTCTATTTTCCAATGCAGAATCCATTAATTGGAATGGAGGCTAATGAGCCACATTCTGATGGTTGAGCAATTTCTGTCACAACATTTCCAATTTTATATTTTTTAGTTATTAATTAGTAAGGACAGAATCGTTTGACTCTTATGAAATGGAAATAATCATTGAACATAATTTTTCTTAAATCTATATCATTTTTTTAATTGCTTACATGAATATGAAACGGGTCAAAATGCTTGAGCAATTTTGGAATTATTGTCTAATTGTTTTTTGAATTTTATTGTTTTGTGGGCAGAAATGAGAGTAGTAAGAATTAAACCTTATTTAGATTAGTTTTAGTTCCCTTTTCTTTAATTTTCCCAGTTAGAAATATTTAAAAAAATGGAATTGATTTTTTAGCGAAATTTTAAATAATATTTGAGTTGACCCATAAATTGCTGGAGAAATTGAAAACTTAAGAAGTATTTTAAAATCTTATTTTTATTTTTATCTACTAGTTTTTTGAATTGTATTCTTTGTTGGCAGAAATGAGAGTAGCAAAAAATTTACCTTATGCAGATTAGTTTTAGTTCCTTTTTCTTTAATTTTCCCAGTTAGAAATATTGAAAAAAAATGGAATTAATTTTTAAGCGAAATTTTAAATAATATTTGAGTTGACACATAAATTGCTGGAGAAAATGCAAACTTCAGAATTGATTTAAAAGTTCATTTTTATTTTTATCTACTTGTTTTTTTAATTTGTATTAATTTGTTGGCAGAAATGAGAGTAGCAAGAAATTCTGATTAGTCTTTGTTAATTTTTGTTGCATTTCCCCAGTTAGAATAATTTATAAAAATAGAATGAATTTTTAAGAGAAATTTTAAATAATATTTGAGTTGACCCATAAATTGCTGGAGAAATTGAAAACTAAAGAAGTATTTTAAAATTTTATTTTTATTTTTATCTACTGGTTTTTTGAATTGTATTCTTTGTTGGCAGAAATGAGAGTAGCAAAAAATTTACCTTATGCAGATTATTTTTAGTTCCTTTTTCTTTAATTTTCCCAGTTAGGAATATTTAAAAAAATGGAATTGATTTTTTTAGCGAAATTTTAATATTTGAGTTGACACATAAATTGCTGGAGAAAATGCAAACTTCAGAATTGATTTAAAAGTTCATTTTTATTTTTATCTACTTGTTTTTTTAATTTGTATTCATTTGTTGGCAGAAATGAGAGTAGCAAGAAATTCTGATTAGTCTTTGTTAATTTTTGTTGCATTTCCCCAGTTAGAATAATTTATAAAAATAGAATGAATTTTCAAGAGAAATTTTAAATAATATTTGACTTGACAGATAAAGTGCTGGAGAAAATAAAAACTTGAGCAGTATTTTAAAAGCTCATTATAAATCAGATTATTATCGACCGAGAACATGTTTTTTTTTTTCATTCTCAGTAAAGCTGCACTTAAGTCAAAGTAAAATTGAGAAACCTGTTGGTAAAATATTCTTTTAAAAATGCTTCCGGTATTTCGATGAAGGAGTTCTCATTTTAGTCATTTGGTGGCCCCGTTTCGCTAATTGGCAGCGAGAATGCCTCATTGCCTCATTGTGAAAGCATTTGCCAATATATCAGCGCTGTTGTTGGCCATCTGTTATTGCAAATCCCCCCAAGCAGCTTAAGAGCGGATTTCAGCTGCTCCGTTGCCCTGGCTCCCTTTGGCTACCTTTGTTAACGGCAACGGCACCAACGGAGTGTTCCTGTGTCCCCCCTTTTTTTTTTTTTGAGTGCAAACAGCATTATTTTATGGGCTAGTTTCGCGACACAGCAAAACACTTCAAAATGCGCTTAAGCTGTTAAATTACAGGCCAAGCAGCAGCAGCAACAGCAGCAGCCGCATCAGCAATGCCCGCAATAACAATAACAACAACAGTCGCTGACAGGCCAAAAAAAAATAATAATAATTGCAAGCGCGAAAACCGCAAGATAAACGTTCGCCTTCGTTGCTCCCCTCTCCCCCCTCCCACCGTCTAGAATTCCACCTCTGCTGGCAGCAACAACCCCCCTTTTATGAGGGCGGTTGGTTTTGCTAAATGCTGATGTATGAGATGATGTTGCTGCTGTTGTTGTTGCTGTTGTTGTTGTTGCTGTTGCCCGATTTCGACAGCGTTAAAACATAAAATATGCTGCCTTTCAGAGTCCCGCAAACCCCCCAACAAGCCGCAGCCCATGAATAATGTTGCAACGAAGTGGGGGGGTGGTGGGCAACAACAACAACAACAGTCGGTGGTTGTTTGGCTGTTTGTTGCTACTGTTGCTGCTGCAGCGACGCTTCATCATAAAAAGCGCATCCTTGCCAGCGTTCAGAGTGGCTGCGTTCAAGATTATGGTCATCAATTTTGGCATCAAGCAACGACGACAAACAGTTGTAACCGTAAACATTGTCAGCTGCTGCTGCCCAAACTCTCCACCCCAACAACAACAACAACAACAAATGTGCCCCTCGGGGTTTTTGCAAAATGCGGTGTGTGTGTGGGGGGGGGGGGGGGTTAAGGCATTTTTATGGGCTGGCTCATAAAATTTGTGCATGGGATTTGGTTGAACAGTAAGTAGACAATAAAATGACGTTGCTCCTTTTTTTTTTTTGGGTTTTTGTTTCCTCCAAAATTTTTAATAAAAGCTGCGGCAAATGATTAAAATCCGGCAACGGCAACGACAACGACAACGGCAGCAACATCGACTGCGCAGTAGCAACAGCAATCAATTTCTGCCCACCCAAGCAGACGGTTGTACGGGCAAACGAGGGTCGCCTCAGCACTTCCACACTTTTCTAATGCTCAATTTCGTATTTGTTTTTGTGTAGATGATTTTCATTTCTAAGCATTTTTACGGTTTCTGTGTTGATGTTGATGTTGCTGCTGCTGCTGCGGTTGCAATCTCGTCGTTTATTTACTCAAAACGCTGCTTGCGGCAGACAAAGCCGAAATGCAAGCAACGTTAAAGTTTATCATTAAGCTGGCACAAAAAAAAAAAAAATGCCATGTTGCTGCTGATGCTGCTATTGTTGCTTAGGCTGTTGTTGCTATTGCTGCTGCTGCTGCTGTTGCTGCTGCTGCTGTTGCTGCTGCTGCTGCTGCTTCGTGTGCGCCATAAAAATGCAATAAAAATCTTTACGACATATTTCGCCCAGCAACCCTCATACGGTATTTGTACACTTCACACCTTGCCAACACGCATCTTGGGCGCTTCCTTCCTTCCCCCCCCTCCTCTAACCAAAAAAAAAACGCTGATGTTGCTGCTGATGATATTGCTGCTGCTGAGCTGCAATTGCTGCTAACAGCGGCGCATCTGGTGAGTAAATTTAATGCGAACACTGCGCTGACTAGCAGGCAATCAGGCATTCAGCCTCTGTATTGCCACGCCCTCGCATTGACCGTGTTGCAGCTGCTGCTGCTGTTGCTGCTGTTGTTACTGTTGCTACTGGTCACCCGCTGCTTGTGTCATCAGCAAATTCTCTGGCTTGTTTTACTTTTTATTGGCATTTCATGCATTTGACAGCTTCATTTTAATTGTTTGCTGCCGATGAGATTCATAAAATTGCATTTCAAATTGTCAGCAGCAGCAACTAGCAACAACATTAGCAACAACATTGGCAATAATATTGCTCGTTGTTATTGTTAATTGGCTGTTTCTCTTTTAATGCTGTTTAAACTTGTTTGCCTAGTTTTCATGTCATTGTTGCCAGCCAGTTGTAGATGCCACATCATTGTTATTGCAACTTTTTGTTCTGTTAAAATATGATAAAAATATACTAAAATTGCTCAGTTTCATATCAGGCACATTTTTGCCTTAAATGCAACTTTTCACAAATTTAAAGCTATTCAAGTTAAATTTCTTTTATAAATACCATTCACAAAAGCTGTGTGGAAACATTACAAGTTGCAATTTGAGAGCATCAAAATTTTCTTTAAAATGCCAGTAATTAGTTTCATTGTGTGTTGCAGTTGCAGCCTCACATTTCACTCGGCAATGGGTTTTGCCCTTTGGTTGCTTCAACGCTTCCGCTTTGTTTCGCTGCCGCACAGCAGCAACATTTATTAGCCTTCAATGCGCACTGCTGCTGCTGGTTGCTGCGGCTGCTGCTGCTGGTTTGCTGCTGCTGCTGCTGCTGTTGCATTGAATACGTTGCCAAACTATTTTTCAGCTAATATTAGCTATTGTTGTTGCTACTTCTGCGGTTGTTGTTGCCGTTGTTTTTGTTTGTGCTGCTGTTGCTGCTGCTGTTGGTGTTGTTGGCGCACTCGTATTTTTTTCTGCTTCAGCAGCATTCCGGCAATTTGTCTGCATTTCTTCTTCCAGCTACCACATTTTGTTTGCTATTATATTCTTTCCTATAATTCTGTGGCTCCTCTGTGCATTTTACAACTATTTGTTGCTCTGCCACGCCTCACGCCTCCCCCTTTCGCCCACATGCCCCTCGACTGCTGCCTGCCTGCTGTTGCCTCTTCAACGAAATATTTATCAGGTAATTTCTGAATGAGAAACTTGATGTCAGATCTCAAATAAGCAGTGCCTATTATTGCCGCTGCTTTTTCTGCTATTTGCCCCCAAAAAAAATAATTTCTCAACCCCCGACATTTCTAATTTGGTTGTGATTTAATATGGCTAAGGCATTTTGGTTATTTATGAGACCTTCTTTTTGGCCACTTGACATTTGTGGCGCTCGCGTTTTCCCCGCGCATATTTATAGAAATGTCATAACATTTTCCTCGTTTCTTCTTTGACAAGCATAAGCAATTAAATTTAACTGCTGGAATTTGGAATTTGCTCGGCACACACACACACACACACACACACACACACACACACCCACAAGTCATCAAAATTGACAGAAAATATACATTTAAATTCATTTTTCTCGAAGCATTTTCCCATCTTTAACATGCGTCGCAGCGATTAATGATTAATTTCCTCTGCTCAGCTGGTCAGATCCCGCAGTAAATCAAGGATAAAAAAGAGAGAGAGACTACTAAATGGAGGCGCTGAGAGACGCATTAAAATTAAACATCAGAATCAACATTAAATTTAACGCAAAACGCAATCAACATTAAAACTTTTGCTGCTGGGTTTATGAGTGTTGCCTGGCAGCGATTGGGGGAGGACTACGCTACGACTAGCAGAGGGGGGGGGGAGGGGGAGGGAGGGAGAGCTGTGTATGTAAGTATTTTAAGCGCACTTTTATTTGCGTTCATAAAAAGTTCGACTACGTTGTATGGGCCAGCGATAAGAGGGCCAAAATGCGTTTCGCATAAAATGCGTTTTTATGACCATGACGAAAATGCGAATCGCACCCAAAAAATAAAATAAAGGCAAACCCAAAAGCTAAGCAAGCACTGGCAAAATAGCTGGATGGGTGGAGGGGGGGGGGGGCAGGGACTCCAACACACCATTCCCAATACATCAGCAGCTCATTTGGAGTAGCAGCCAGGGGGGGGGGGGGTGCCCAATGATGTATTAATGGACGGTCACGTAGCACACATAAGATTACTTAAGAGCAACCCTCGCAAAAACCCAGAAGAAGCTGGTGAATAGGCCATAAAGGCGAAGCGGAGCGGAGCGGAGCGGAGCGGAGCGAACTGTGGCAGCGGCCTTGTCAGCTGGCATCGAGTACTCGCAGATAGCAGTATGAGTACACTCGTATTATGAGTATGAATACGAGTATGAATATGAATTCGAGTATGAGTATGAGTATGAGTATGAATACGAGTATGAGTATGAGTATGAGTACTTGTGGCAGCTGTTGCAAGCTGAGCGGACGAGCGCAAAAAAAAAAAAAAAAATTCCTCGACAGCTCTTCAGTTGCTCATTGAGTGCTAATTAGGCAAATGCCCGAACCCCTCCTCCACCCACCCAATTGGGGCCAACTTGGCGCCACACATTCACATAGATAGCACATAGCAGCTGATGTGTGTGTATGTGTGTGTGTGTGTGTGTGTGTGTGAGTTTGAGTGCTTTATTTTTTTAAACAAATCAAATGCTGCCAAGCGCGCATTCAATCAGCCAAGTTGATGTTGCTGCTGTTAGGTGATAAAACAAGTTCATGTTGCTCATGTGGCAGCTGCACAGTTTGTTGCCACTCACCTAAACACACACTTTTCACTTGCGCTTTGTGAAGTTTACATATCAAATTATTAGCTAATTAGTTTAACTTCAGCTACACATCCCAAAAAACATATCATTAAATTTAACAGCTTCGTAAACAACAACTGAAAACTTCATTAATTTTTTGGTAACTTCATCTTTTGTATACAATTTTTCAAAAATTAATTGCATATTAAATATGAGTTTGGTGGTTCATAAAAGTAAACATCATCGAGTATCTTTTGAAGTATTTTACTTTACTCGCACTCAAAATGTATATTTATAAATAGTTGCGCAATATTTTTACCAAACTTTTGTTTAAATTCACATTTCTTTCATTAGGTGAATTGCTCTATGAAAATATGCATAAACTGAAGGCCTAATTTCAACGGCATTTTTTTCTTCGACTTTTAAAAAATTTGAGCTTGTTTTTTGAGCAGTTGTCTGAAATCCTCTTAAGTTAATTGCCTGCTCTTTTAATACTTTTAATAAGTCGTAGTAATTAAATTGGGCTATTTTGTTAATTTTAAATATAAATAGATTAATATTCGTATTTACTCGCTGAGTGTCAGAGTTATTAGCGAGTTGTGATAAATGCTTTCGCTTAAGAAAATATTAAATGATCATAATTCAGCATTGAGTGTTTGGACACAGCTGCAGAGGTTTTGGATGGGGAATGGGATGTGTTTTGCTGGCATCCCAATCCGTTAGCGACTTCCGTTTGTTGTATGCCGCATTTCGACACTCCAACAAATTTAAGCCAAACAAATGGCCAAACAACCGAAAAATGCAATCCAATTTGGTTGTTGTGGCACGCCTAGAGGCGGTGCATGGCAGTCGTGGCGGGGCACTGAGCGAACTGCCACAGTCGGTGGCCACACAGTCCACGTTGTCTCTCTCTCTCTCTCTCTCTCTCTCTGGGTAGGTGGCTCCGCATATTTGCTGCGCCTGTCAACGCCAAGATGCGCTTAAGCATTATTAATTGTTTATGAAATGAACTGCGCCGGCCACTAAACAAATGATAATGAGCAGCGAAATATGCAAAAAAAAAAACAGGCTGGCTAAGCAAAATGCTACATAGTAACAGCTATAGATCTGTGGATGCCACTGCGAGATGTTGCATGGGGCACAACTGAATGCAGTCGCATATGCATGCCTCGACAGCGCATCGACTGGGCAACCAACAACAACAAACATTCAGCAGGCAATTTTGCATAATTTCCGAAACACATGTTGCCTTCAATCATGCGCGAAGCAGCAGCAGCAGCAGCAGCAGAAGCAGCCACAGGCCCAGGTCAGAGATACACATATATATATATGGGGCAGCGAAAGAGAAAGAGACAGCAACAACTAAGAGGACAGACAGGCGGAGGCGGAGCAGGAGCAGGAGCCCTCGGGGGCCACATAGACAAATTGACTAACTGACTAACTGACTGAGGCCTGCAACTTGAAACTGTGCTGGGACTCGGCCGGAGCACAGAGACGGGTTGGGTCTGGTCGACTGGCTGCTGAAAATCAAGTGAAAATGTAGCGGAAAACATTTTAATACTAATTACAAAGAATTTGTGCCGCCGACATTTGGCACTTTTTCTCTTCTTTTTTTCCTCCTTGTTTTCTCAGTTAGCTTTATACACTTCCTTTTGGGTCTTCTAAGCTTATTTAAGCCACTTGAATTATAACCATTAAAAGTGTACATTTTTGTGAATATTATTCATAAGTTGTGTCTGGAATTTAGTTTTAAAAATTCGCCTAATTTCGAATTTAATATAAGAGAACAAAAGTTACCTAATTCGTATTATTAAAAAAATAAGTATTTAGAAATTTTATAATTAACTAAATCTGTTTATTTTCCATATGTTGGCTAAGCCACTTGCATCATTAAAAACTAAGATAATTAAAAGGTTAAAATTTTGAGCACACAATGTGAATTTTTTTTCTGGAATTCAGTTCGAATTTGATATGGAAGAAAAAAAACTTACTTAATTTGTATACTGAAAAATTAAATATTTAGAAATTGTATAATTATTTCAATCTATTTATTTTCCATATCTTGGTTAAGTCACTTGCATCATTAAGAAAAATCAAAAATGTCAATGTTTTTTATAAGGTTTGTTTAGAATTTAGTTAAAATAAGTAGCCTAATTTCGAATTTAATATAAGAGAAAAAAAACACATACCTAATTGGTATACTCAAAGAATAGGTATTTAAAAATTGTATAATTAATAAAATCTAATTATTTTCCATATTTGTAAGTGTATTTTAATTCGTTGTGTAATCTGTTTTTTTTTTCTATTTATTTTCCATTGCTGTAAGTGTATTTTAATTCGTTGTGGTATCTGTTATTTGTTCAGTTTTTTGGTTCACTCTCACTTTCTGGGCATGTTGCTGCTCCCTTCTCCCCTTCATCATTTTTTTTTCGATTTCCGAAAATAAATGTTTGGCACAGCGTTTTGTGGGACAGGACGAGGAACACCGATTGTGACTCTGACTGCATTTTAATTGGAAAAGAGCTTCTCCAGGCGGCCGCTGGAGCTGGAGCCGGAGCCCGCTGCAGTGTCAGCTGGTTTGGTTTGGTTTTGGTTTGGGTTGGCGGCATTTTCGCTTTAATCAAATCGCTTTATGACAGCTCAGATATATGCCGACAAATGACACACAAGACACATAAACGTCATTAAGTAAACACAGACAACCCAACGCGATCCTCGGCTAAATGGAAATAGTAATGGGAATGGGAACGCGAGCTGGGAGTCGGTGCATCGTTGATGCAGTCAAAGGGGGAAGGTGATCCGTTCGCTTGACATTAAACGCGTGTTAATTTCTGTTAATTTGGGGCGTGATTCGAGTGAGTCGGCAAAATCAGCGGCAGCAGCAGCAGCAACACTGGCAGCAACAACCCATCCATGTTCGCATCCATCCATCAACAACTGCGTCGCGTTCCACAGCAGAGGACGCTCCACTGCATTTGTCAATCAGCAGTGCACAGAATAGGGTAAAGCAGGGGGTAAAAGGGGGCAAATTGGTATCGTTGTGGCATGTTCGTGCTTGTGTTGCAGCCTCAAGGTCCATCACTTGTCTAGCGGTTTTTTGGTCTGCTCTTGCCTCGTTTTAGTTCTTGATCTAAGCAAAGTTTTTTTTTCTTGAATTTCGCTCGTGAAAGTTGGTGGGAGGAGGGCAGCAGAGGGGGGTATTGAAGTGAAGTGCATATTCGTGTTGAAGATGATCTAGAATGTGGCACTTGTGCTGGTTGCAAGTGCACTCAAGTGGGCGTGAGATTGTGAAAGTTATTTATGAGCATATCAATTATTATTATATATACAGCAATAATTTATAGAAATTAATTAATTAAAGCTCATCTTTAAATGTTAATTACAAAATTAAGCTGAGAAGTTAAACGTGACTAGCATTTTATAAAAGAGTAAATAAATTAAAGGTTTTACTTGATGCAGAATAATAATTTTGAGGAAGATGAATACAAATTTTTAAAACTCGTATTTAAATGTTAATTAAATAATGAAACCGAGAAAACTAAAGTTTGAGTAAAAGTAAATAAATTAAAAGTTTAACTCGACGCAGAATGATAGTTTTGAGGAAGATCAATGAAAATGATTAAAACTCAACTTTAAATGTTAATTAAAATATGAAACTGAGCAGTTAAACGTGACTAGCATATTATAAGAGAGTAAATAAATTAATAGTTCAACTTGATGCAGAATGATAATTTTGAGGAAGATCGATAAAAATGATTTGCTGCACCCTCAAAAGATATTCGAATGTTCATTGTAATTTGAGACTCTTTCGCAGTGCCACTGATTCTATATAAAATTCAACTGCTGCTGTTTGCCGACGAAGCAGAATTCTTTAAGTTCTGCAGGGTGGAGTGCGGGGAGGGGAAGGGGGTAAACTGTGCACTTAATTTTTACAACAGTTGCTTTTAATCAATTGCTGTTATCCATTTCATGTTTCTCCGCCGAAGAAGCCAAATTGAATTAAAATACCAAGCATTTTGTTGTTGTTTATTTTTGTCATCTTTTTTCTTCTCCCTTTTTTGTTCGCATTTCCATAACTGTTGTTCTGGTTGTCTGTTTTGCGAGTGTTTTTGCTTTGTGTCGCCGCCGCCAGTTGTTGTCTTTCGTTTGCCTTTTCAGGGTCAAATCGCCAATTTATATCGATCTGCAGACAAGTCGCAAAAATGCCCCCAAACACAGCGAATTAAAACACCTACACGCAACTGCAAGTGGCAGCAAAGAGTGGGGGGGGGGTGCAGTTGAAAGCGGAACTTGAGGGGAGTGTCTAACGTTCGAGGCGTCAATTAGGCTTTAAAGATCTGTCGAATAGCTGGGGAAGCGTCTTGACTCTTGTCGCCAATTTGCGCAAATTATGTGCGCGCCTCTTAAAGTACCGCTAAGTGAGTGCCGAGCCGTGACGACTGAAAGACAGAACGACAGAACGACAAAACGACAAGAAAGAAACACAACCAGACAAGAACGAAGCAGCCAAAACTCCAATTATGTCAACAGCAAACAGAAACCGCAAGAGGCGCAACATCAAAGCTTAGCCAGGTGCTGGAGCCTGCCCCGAGTGCTGTTTGCCAGCCGACAAAGCAACAGTTGTTGCCCAGAGAACCTGGCCAAGAGTCGAGGCTTGCGCTTTTCTCGCTTTTCTTTTAAATTCTTTTTTTTTTTTGTAGGTTAAACCGTTTAACAGGATGTGACTGCAATTTAACTGTTAACTGCGTGTGGCAAATGCGGCGGCTCACTAAACTTCCCCCCCCACTGCACACACACCCGCTTTGATCTCTTTGATGTGTGTGTGTGAGTGTGTGTGTGTGGAGAGTGCCTCAAGGTCCGCTAGAACTTCAAGGTCCCACTGTGTGCCACATGTGTAAATGTGTGTGGGTGTGTGTGTGTCTCTGTGTGTGTGGCAATGTTTATCTTTGATGCAACTTCCTCAATGCGCTGCCAAAGCGACGCAACTTTAGCCAGGCAAAGACATTGCTCAAGATCAAAGGCAGCAGAAATGAAAGCAGCAACAGCAGCAGCAACCACAGCAGCAACAGTTGTAGCTGCATGAGCAACCACAGAGCTAAATTTATCGACTCCTACACACACAGCTGGCATAGCTGATTGGAGTTTGTTTTTAATTTTGACACCTTAAAAAGATCTTTCAACATGTTGTTTGATTTTCATTTCGGTTTGCATGCAACGCTTGAATCTGAATCCCAACCGCAGCTCAATTCTTTTGATTTGCCTAAGTCATTTTTGGTTATTTGTTGCTTTCAACGCACATTAATTAAACGAAAAATGCATTTTATGTCATGGGAACAACAATAGAAAAATTTTCCATTTCTATTGTTAACAAAACTGCAGACGTGCAACCCTCGCAGCGTGGCAGTGGCACAGCTTCAATTTCAGTTTGAGTTTCAGTTTTTATTAGACTCATCATAGCCAATTTATGAGGCGATTTCTTTGGGGCTTCCAGCTGATTTTTCTCTATTCACTGTTTTTATTATTTTATTATTTTTTTTTTTTTTTCGGTTTTTATAGCTCAGCTTTGGCCAAGGCACAACAAAGGATGCTGCTGTATAGAATTCAAAACCAAGCTGGAAAAACTGAAAAACCTCCGACCTTATCATTAAGACAAAAACCACGAATGGCAGCAGCTGCATGCCACTGACTGAAAGGGAGCAGGGGAGCAGTTTGAAATGAAGGCAACGGCATCATAAAACGCAGCCATCAAAACGACAAAATTAAAAAGTTCAAATGGCAAATGGCAGGCAAATTGTTTGGCGGGAAAACGGCTAGAAAATCAAATCATTAATGCTCAATGAGACAACACCGAACATTGAATGTACTTTCTGAAGATTGGAGAACGCAGAAAAATAAGCACATATTTGAAATTTATTAAATGAAAATTAATGTATTAATTAAAGTCAAACAGAGATCTCTGAATGACAAATGACTGTAAATGTTGTTAGCAAAACACCAAGAAATTACTTGCAAATTGTATCTTTATTCTAAGCAAGTTTCCAATTCTAATAAGAAACATGTGTTTCGCATTAGGGTTATAATAATGCGTCACCAACTGCTTGACCATATCCCAATTCCCTCAACTTTCGAAGCACCAACAACGAAAACAGAAAAAAGTTAAGCAAATTAAATAAAAGACCACAAAAA
Source organism: Drosophila demipolita (assembly GCA_035042405.1). NCBI lineage: Eukaryota > Metazoa > Arthropoda > Insecta > Diptera > Drosophilidae > Drosophila > Drosophila demipolita. The sequence goes on from JAWNLI010000069.1 coordinate 1,577,828, forward strand.
TAGAGGAAAGGAAAAACTTTATGCCTGTCATTCCATTATGCAAGGGTACAATACTACCAAAAAAAAAAAGGGGGACACAACAATCCAGAAGTCAGCTGGAGTAGTTCGTCCTACCCAGAGTTGCCTTCATTATCGTCACTGTCGTATTGAGACAAATAAATATATATATATATATATTTTTTGTTGGTGCCACATGGCGCTAACTGCAGCCGCAGCCGCAAAAGATTTCCCGCATTTCTTTTGCAGGGATATTTTTAATTTTGTGCAAACCAAAAAAACAAAAATAAAGCCCGAAAATAAGAAGAAAAAGATAAACAATACCGAAAAGTTTGCACATAATCGTTATCGTCAATTTCGAGAGCCCAACCCTGGCGTCTAGCAGAACTCATGTGGCATGTTTCTTGGTAACCAGACTCGTAATTTGCGGCCTCTGTGCAACAAAAGCTGTTCACTCGCCATTCTTCTGGGTGGAAAAATTAACATTTTTATGTTTCCGCCAGGACGCCAGACACTATAGAGATACGAGCACTATAACCACTCAGATACGAAAGGCAACAGAGAGAGAGAGAGAGAGAGAGAGAGAGAGTTGAACTTTTGTGAAACTCAAAGAACTCGCATAGTTAACGGTAAGTTGTTCTTTTGTTCTCGCAAAGCCAGCCAAAGAGCAAAGGCAACCGAGGCAACGGTAAGTAAGTAAGTAAGTTTTAATTACTCTTTGACAAATATTTAACTGTAAGTCTGATGGAGGGGGGTGAGAGCAAGGTTTCGTGGTCGGGGAACTACAAGGCTTACGCACAATTAAGCAGATTTTTGCCGCTTGTAAGGCAAATGAAATCACAGCGGGCCAAAGGATTGACTGAGAAAAACAGGGGGTTGAGTCTGCCCCGGGGTGGCGTTGGCTTTTGTTACAACAACAGTAACAACATCATTTTGCGCCGTATAATGTCATAAATGTCTGTTAACAAAACAACAGACGTCACGTAGGGCGAGAGAGACGACAGACGCTAGACGCGGTGATGGGTGTTTGGGGGGGGGGGAGGGGGTCGAGATGGGAACGAGACTGTCAAACATTATTACATTATTTGCCTTTTGCTTTGCCTTTCAAATGGTGAATGGTGAAATTGAAACCAACCCTGCCCAATTCTGACCCCACCTCCCCCCGCCATCCACAACCAACGTCCCCTACTCTTTAGTCAAATTTGCAGTTATTTTTTTTTTTTGGTTTTTGGTTTTATTTGACTTGGCTGCTGCTTCTTCTTCTTGTTCATCTTCTAGTATTACCAGGCGCAACCCTGCGCTGAAGATTAATTGCGATTGCCGGGGGGAATCATTCGTGGTCGTGGGCAACGTTTCCTCCTCCATCGAGTGCCTCAATGGCAATTATTAAATTTTCATTACATCCCCTAATCAGCTTTTCTGCATATTGATTCGAGTAAACACGCACCCAAACCCAAAAACCAATGCCCATCCGCCTGCTGCCTGCTGCCTGCTGCATGCCACACTGCGTGCTACATTTCTTTCGAAGCGTATATTTGCTTATGATCGGTTGAGTTTGCACTTGTAATCGAATTGTTTTGGGCAGGTGTTCAAGTACTAAATATCCAACTGGGCAGCACAGGAAATTGACTGAGCAAATCAGCACTTCGGGAAAATTCATTTACTCCGAAGACTCAAGTCTGAATACTGAATTAATTAGTAATTTAAATTATGCTTAGTTCATTATGGAAAATAAACACAATTTTAGTTTAATTATTGAGCTAATTTGAGTGTTTGCTTTTGAGGATAGAACATGTGTCTTATTTGTTTAATGATTCCAATGAATTCCAATCCTAAGCTACTGATTTCTGCTTTAGCAACTTTAACTTTTTTACCATATTTTTTAATGATCGCTATCAAGCATAATTTGCTAATATTGCACTCGATGTTTGCTGACATTTCATTTCAAATCAATAAAATGGCACGTTGCACCGTACTTGACGCTGAACTCAATGTGGGAGCCTTGTGGCAGCAGAGTAGCTGCCTCTCAGCCAAATGGCAAATGGGCAAATTGGCAAATGGGCAAATGGCTCCGGTAAATAAGCCGATTAATTGTAATCAAGCGGCTCTAACAGTGAACAGTGAACAGTGGACAGTGGACAATGGACAAAGGTTGCCTAATGGGCGATGGCTATGGCTATGGCTATAGATATAGCTATGGCTATAGCCGTAGCTTGAGCTTATTGCTGTCTATCGATTTGTCTGGTCGACGGTTGGGTCAACGTTTGAGCAAGTGAAACACTTTCTACCCCATTGAGACAAGCACAAAAGCAAAAAAAAAAAAAAAAAAATGTATATATATATTTATATATATATATAAATGAAATAGGTACAAAATTAACAGGGAATCAGGCTGCAGCTGCAAGTGTGGCGCCCATTTGACTATTGGGTAATAAAAAATTTCCAGTTGCTGCACGGACAGGAGGCAGTTGAGCAGTAACCCTAGTTGGAGGAGATGGCACACGGTTGGAGTTGTTGCAGTTGTTGTTGAATGTTGGGTTGGTTTTTTTTTGTAATGACAAATAATAACCGTTGCCTGCTGCCTGGTTCTATACCCCCTTCCCCTTCGGCAAGCCCATTGTGGCTGCTACTGCCTGTTGTCAGTGGGCAAATTAATGTGAAGTGTAAGTAAAATTTACGTTGCAGTCCGTCGCTGCTAATAATCATAAAAAACGACGACGGTTCGCACATTTTGACAAGTGGATTGAGACTAGCTTCAGTAGCTTCAACGATTACGCCTCCATCCTCCAATGCCCAATCCTTGCAATAAAAATGAAAATGTTTTTTTTGGCTGACAGGCGCAAAAAGCCAAAGTATGTATAAATAATTTTACTTTATTGTTTAAGCCTGCCCCCCAGGATTGCCACGGACGGCAAGCATTCCGTGGAGTCGCCACTTTGACTGCTGCTGCCTCTTGGGATTTGTGAGCAGATTGTGTGTGGCAACAGCTTCGGGTGGTCTTCAGACTGTTGCACATTTTGCTCAGCTATTTATTTAACTTGGCTGGATCAATAAGCATTAGCTACTGACCGATTCCTATATAAACTTGGCCATCAAGTGTAAACAAATAAATGCGACCATTTCAAAGTAATTAAACTGAAAAGTCGCTTGGCATACATCAAAGAGTAAATTCAATGGAAAAATAACACAAACAAAAATTGGGGAGTTTTAATGAAGTCAAGTTTTTATTTATCTTTTCTTAGAAACCTCAAAATAATCATAAGTTTTCTCTACGAGAGATTTGCTGATATCAAAATAAAACGGAGGGAAACGAATTTGGAATAAATTGTCTAGAAAGCCCAATTATTAACTTCTTTCTTAATGAAACATATTTGCCGAAATAATTTATTTTTTGATATTAACATAAATTATTCTAAAATCTGTAATTTGTAGTATTTGAATAAGTATTTAATTATTTATTTATATTTGAAATATTTCCTATTTTGAATTGCTTTAAATACTTATTAAGAGAAGTTTGTGAATAATGTAAAAATCGTTACATGACTTTTTTTTAAGTACGAAATCGTTAACTTAAATCATGGAATCTAGAAAATATATATTTTTATGGCAGTCAAGGGTCAAAAAGTGATTCGCAGCTCTGATTAAGCCATGTTCTTGATGACAAGGAACAGCTCGTTATAATTGCAGGAGGGTAAAGAGTAAAAGTTGATTTGTGAATGGTTCAATCTGTGGATGTGTCTGGTCGGCAGACGATTGCACCACAACATGTCAATGACAATTGGCCCCAGGCCAGAGAATGCCATAAAAAACAAAAGACACAAACATGGGATGCCCCCGGCATGTTGTTGTTAATAGGACAAAAGAATTTGAATTTGACGAGCTGCCTCAAGTTGAGCGTCTTCATCAATTGATGATAAGATTTCACTTGTGCATGCGCCCTCCAATTAAGTGTGGTTCTGTGTGTGTGTGCGTGTGTGTGTGTGTTTGTGTGTGCTGTAATAATAACTGTTAAATTACTCACTATGGACTCTGCATATCCATGCCTCCTCCACCACCGCCAGCAACCGCAGCGCCAGCTCCAATCACTCCTTCTCTAGCGGCGCCAGCATTCAGCATTGTTCCTGCTCCGTATGCGCCCAATCCGCCTTGCATGCCCAACATGCCGGACATGCCTGGCAGTCCCTTGCTGCCCACAATAATGCCGAGATTGGCCAGTCCAGCCAGCGCATGCCCATGTGGATGTCCACCCTGTCCAGGGCCATGGTGTCCGATGCCATGGCCCATGCCCATGCCCATGCCGTGGCCCATGCCAATTCCATGCGCTGGCGGGGCACTCGCTGCTGTGCTGCTGCCCAGGCCAGCGATGCCACCCAGCTGATTGACCGCAGCACCACCGCCGGACAGTGGCAATCCACCTGCAGCACCAACACCTCCCAGCTGGCCAGTGCTGCTGAGCAGCGTGTTGAGCAACGTGCTGTTCAGGCTGAGATTGTTGCTGCTGTGCTGCTGCTGCTGCTGCTGCTGCTGATGGTTGTTGATGTTGATGTTGCTGCTGTGCGGCTGTTGGTGTTGATGCTGTTGCTGTTGCTGCTGCACGTTCGCATTGCTGTCGATGCTCGGCAGCAACAGTTGCTGCTCCTGGCAGCGTCCCAGCCGGCTGAGTAACTGCAGCAGCAGCACAATCTTTATAATTATCGCTTGCATATTGTTCCTCTCAGCAGTTAGCAATAATAATAAAATTTACTAAATGCCTCGTTTTTTATTAATTTTTTATTTTTGTTGTTGTTGTTGTTGTTGTTATTGTTGAATATTGTTTGGTTCCGGTCTAAAAACTACTTTTTGGCGTGTTTTTGAATGCGTATTGAATGCGATTATTTCGGTTTTTATTTTTTTGTAAGTACTTTGTAGTTAATAAATTACTAAATGCTAGTTACTAATTGATAATATATATTTTATTTATTTTAATTATTATTGTATTTGTAATATATTTTAATTTTATATAAATTTATTTGAATTGTTCTGTTTTTGTATTATTATTTAATTAATTTACTGAGACTGCGTGATGTTTAAAAAAATGTATTATTAAATGCAATTCGAAATTTATATTTTTATTTTCGAGATTATGTAACTTTGATAGTCGTGATATATATATATATATATATATATGCGTAAGTATGAATCTATTTAGCTATATATTCTCCAATTTTGATTTCTTGTAATTTTGTTGTTGCTTTGATTTTTCCTGAACTTTTTTGGACTTCTTAATACTTTTCGTTTGATTTGCGCGCTTTATTTTTTTTGGCAGCTACATTTTGTTTTTAACAAACATTTTTTTTTTTTGAGTTCACCTTTGCATGATTCAATCAATTATTTCTTAAATTTTTTTTATTCGATTTTCACGTGCGCACTTCAAACGGTTTCTCGTTGATTTTTTTGTTTTTTTTTGCTGGTTTTGTGTTTTTACATTATCAAATGTTGATTTATTTGGTTAACAGCAGCAGCGAACGCCGCCTCCTGGCCGATCCAGTTGGCTTCCTGGAAACGTTTAGAGCTGCTCGTTCGCCGAGGGCGCAACATCAAAAGGCCAGCGATTCCAGACAGATCCCCCGATCGAGCGCAACGAAACCCGTTTGAACAGACGACGCGCCGCGTCCGCCTCAATGCCTCACGCCGATCCATCCATCTAAACAGGCTTAAAGGTTTCTTCTTGTTGTTGTTGTTGTTGTTGTTATTGTTGTTTCTGTATTTGGTTTCAGATAAAAAGGCGCCGACTGCGTCTTAAATACAATGCGCGATTGGGGGCCGGCCGGCCGGCCACTTCTCTCATATGCGGACTCACTACTTGTCCAGATCAAAACACGCGCGCCGGAATCGATCACACGGAAGTTTGTTATACCGTTGCAACGGATATGTTGGCTTCTGATTTGGTATTTTTTGTTTTTTTTTATTTGCCAGGGACTCGATTCACTTTTACGAATACGAATTGTTTCGCTCAAGTCTGTTTTACGCCTTAAACGATATATGTTGCTCTGTGGCTTATTTTGTGTGCGGCACACACGTGCGTTCCCCAGCTCGTTCGGAACTCGACTGACGACGACGACGTCGTGTGCTGCTTCGTGTGCTCTCGTCTCGTGTATATTTTGGATTTAGATGCGTCGTCGTTGCCTGGCTCTGATAGGCACATAAAGTGCGCTCGTTATTGGTTTTGTTGTTATTGTTGTTGCTATTGTTGTTGTTGCTGTTGTTGTTGTTGTTGTTGTTGCGCATGCTAAAGAAATTTGCTGCTGCGCAGCTAAAGCTGGTGGTAGCTGTCTGAGTTTTTTTGAGCGCAAAAGATACAAATGTATCTGCAGGCATTGCTTGTCCATTAATAATCACGACAACTTGTCAATGCTGCACAATTTTTTGATATGCATTCGACTAAACTAATCGTTGTGTGTGAGCCAAAATAAACATAAATTTAATTAAGGCAAATATAAAAATTTTTAAAATTGCTTGCCTTTAAATGATTTATTACTTTAAAGAAACATAAATAATATTTAAGTTGAACTTTTATTATATATTATTCACTTTTATTATTTATATATGCACACCTAAGAAAATTAATAATTATCTGATTTACTCCTTTAAAGAAACAGAATTAATATTTTAGTTTGACTTTTAATAGATAGTTTTTACTTTTATTAGTTATATATTTACACCTAAGAAAACTTAACATTTTTTTTATGTATTTCTTTAAAGAAACATAAGTAATATGTAAGTTTAACTTTTATTAGATATTGTTGACTTTTATTATTTATACATTTACAGCTAATAAAATTAATAATTTTTTGATTTTGTTAAAAGCAAAAATTCAGATTACGAAATACAAATACATTTTACTTTTTAAAGCAGTTTATCACTGATTTGTTAGCTGCTGCCAAACGATCCAACATATTTTCTAAATGCGCAGCGAATTGTTAACAAGTATTTGTAATTCGCATCTGCATCTGTATGTGTATGTATATGTGTGTGTGTTTGTGTGTGTGTGTGTGTGTGTGTATGTGTGCTACTGCACATCCCTTGTGGCTAGAAGCAATGCATTTGTTTATCTATAGATAAACGCATAGTTTTGTGTTTTGGTTTTTTAGGCTGTTTGTGTTTGCTCGGCTCATCCATTCATCCATTCATCCATCAGTCACTCAATCTGTTGGTTACACACATTTCTCCTTAGACAAACCCATATCCCAACTACTTTTCCACTTGTTGTTGTCTACAAAACTTGAGCTGTTTGCTGTTTACCTTCTTTCTCCTGTCCGTCCGCTGCGTCAACACATTCCCAAAAGGGCAAGGCACTCCACTCCACTGCACTCCACTGCACTCACCTTTACTTTACTCCACTCCACTCCACTCCACTGCAGTTGCCGATACCAACCACCGACCTGGCTGGTATCTTCTCATCGTTTTATGGGCCTGCAAATGAGGCAAAAATTGCAGTTACAACTTTTGACCCAAAACCCGAAAGCGACCTGATATCTCCGAGCACCGGCTCTTCCGTCTAATATTTGCCCAAAGTAATTACAAAAACAACAATATCTCAAAAAATCATCGTTGTCGTTGTCGATCATTCGGCTTGCTTATTTGTCCAAACATTTGTCAATTTCATTGAGCTCTGACCAGGCACATTTCCACATGGGGGCGATCATCATTTTGGAGAGTGAGGTGTCGGCAACTGCTTTGATCGAGCTCCGACGTCGACGTTGGCTTCAGTTTCGGTTTCGGTTTTCGGTTTTTGGTTCAATTAAGATTCATTTTAACGTTGATAACTCATAAATGTATGTGGCACTCAGATACATAGTACAATACATGACATGATTGTGCGTTCTTTGGCGTTTATCTAATTTACTTTTACTTACACCACCAGCTATTACAATGTACGTACATATATAAATAAATATATATATATATATATATATGTATATATATTTATGTCGTCTGTTGGGCGCCCTCTGCACAGCTGATAAGTATCTGAAGATGGGCAACGACTAAGTAGCTCTGGCCTGCTTTTTTATTGGCTTGACAATGAGCCCGTGTCTCTATCTCTATCTCTGTCTCAATCTCTCTCTCTCTCTCTCTCTCTCTCTCTCTCTCTCTCACTCTTCTTCTGGGCAAGTGAAGGTGCATTGTGAATGTGCTTCAAGTACTTTTTGGCTTGGGCACACTTTCAATCTGTCGTCCCCAAGGCAGCGCCCAGCGGGCATACAATGAGTCTGCCAAAATGATTTTCAATGAGCTGCGAATAGAAAAATGACGCATTCATATCACTTACCAACTGAATACAGTTAACGTTTGCGAATACTGTTATTGCTTTCTATAATGATCAATTCTGCAAGCCACAATCGGAATTTATAAAATAAAATAATTTTTTTATAGGCATTTATTGGTTCCGAATCGTTTAATTTAGTAGTTTAAAAATTTTATAATTTTAGCAAAAACTGCAGAGGCATAAAGCCAAAGCAAATCATACAAAAATTGTATCTTTATTATGGCTATAATTATTCAGTTAATTTTAAAGGCTGTTAAAAAGTATGCTATGCAAATTCTGAAAATAATCTGTGCAGTGCAAAAAATATATCAGATTGCAGATATATCACATATTATTATTATATTTATATATATTGTATTTATCTGCTTTTACTTTTTATGTATATAACATTAAAATTTAAAAATTAACAGTTCAACTTAAACTTTGAGTTTAGTTCGAGTGCAATTGTTTTCCCTTTTCAAATATCAATTTACTGACCCCCAAATGCAACTGGTCTTGAAAGGCCCAGAAAGGTCAGCGACTTTGACCAGTGCAATGTTAAATGTACCGTTAAATTGCATTGTCAAAACATGGTCAAATTCAAATAACGCATTTTGAAATGGTATTTCAACCCCGCCAATGCCTGGCCCCTGTCCAGAGATCATATTTAATGCGTCAATGGCATGCCAGAGTCCATTAGACTCCAAACTTTGCAGCTAATTGTCGCCAACAATTTGAGAGTTCTTTGAAGTGACCCCTCCAACCCACTCCCCCCGACCACCCCCCTTGGAATTGTATTCACTCGCATTAGAAAATGTTTGAAAAGTTGCAGCACATTTCCTGTGTTTGCTGTCGGTTCTGGTCACTCACACGAAAGCCTGCGGGGAAAAAACCGAAAATGCAAACATCCAAAGTTTTCTCACTGTTTATGAAAAAGTAATTTTCGGTTAAAAAAAAAAAAAAGCTTCGAAATGCGAAGAAAGCAACACAAATCAAACAATAGCCAAGTCTAAACATTTTTACAGACACCTGCCACTAATGACGTCTTGTTTTGCTGTCTGCTGTCGGTTCTGTTTATGCCACGTAAGGCAACGTTCAACTGGGGCATGCCTCATTTAGTCCATGGGTATGTAACTAAAAGGGGTATAATTAAATGTTTGTAATTTGCCAATTGAAGTACCTATTGTTATTTATTTATTATTTATTTGTTTTTTATTTTTTATTGTTTTTGTATAAATTAAATAAATAAATTAATTCCCCACTTAAAACTATTAATTTGCTGCTCAATTTTTGCTTCGTATTTTTATATAAAGAGAATATTTTTCAGTCAACACATTTGCTGTCTTACCTGTTGTGGTTGTTGGCCTAAATCGCTCAATCATGTGAAGTGGTCAACATCTATTCTTAGCACTTAATTGGCAACTAGGCGCCTCCTGATGTATCCATTACGATCACTGATGCTGCCACTGATGCTGCCACTGATGCTGCCACTGCTGCCATCTTTTAATTTCTTTTATATGTTTGAGCATTTTTAGTGTGGCATTCGGCGTTGGCGGCGCAGTCACATCAAAGGATTAGGAGCCAACTAAAAACTGACTGCGAGGCCAACTTCAAAGGGGTCCACTGGCAACGACTTGCTGCTCCAGGCTACGGAATACTGAGTACTCAGTACTGAATAGTGAATAGTTGTTTTGCTCTATGCCACACATGTTGAGCGGGGTGCTGGTGTTCTTGTTTTGGGTCGTCGCGTTGCATGCGACATTAATTTCAGTTCCTGCTGCTTCAATTTAGTTTGTTTTTTTTTTGCTCTCCAAATTAATTTCATAGCCAATTGCTTCGTGCGCCATAAAATGCCATTAAATGCCGGACAGGTTCATTCAGCTGCTGCCGGTTTCTCTTCCACTGCAGCTTGCCGATCCCTTGCCCCTTCCCGTTCCCGTTCTGAATGTTTTATTCTTTTGGTTTTAATGGCCTTAATACTTACTCCGCAGTTGAGAAACGCATCAAATAAAATTGTTTTTCGTTGTTTTTTTGTTTTTTTTCGAGGCATTCGCTGCAATTAGTGCGTCATTTATATTTGCAATTCAAGACTATGTGGGAATATAGAGAATACCCCCCTCCCCCCCCCCCCCTCCGCCATACTTCTCTACACATTTCAGCTCCATTATAATGGACCCGCATGGCATTCAGCAGCGACGCTGCGGCTGTCAAATTTATGACAAGTTATGAGCGGCAGCAGCATAAACAAAGCCCTGAATCCCACTCATCATTTGGCCAGATGAAAATGATCTTCTACTCCAACTGCTGCTTAATTGTGCCGAAGGAGGGGGTTGCGGTACTTACACTCGAAGCAGCTTGTGTGCGTGTCTCTGTGTGTGTGTCTGCCAAGCAGGCGATAAGCTGTGAAGCTCTTTAAGCCGCTTACAGCAAAAAGAGCCTCAAAGTTATGTCCAAGATTTGCGCTTGCAAAACGCTTTTCCTTTCTTGATATGGGATAAATACTTAAATGGGAAACACACCTGACAAAACGTTTAAATAAAACGATAATTGAGCTATTTTAGCTCTTTAGTTATAAGCGAATTTTAATAACAATATTTATGATGAAAAGCATTTGAGTGAAACTGCAAATTAAATTCTACGAATAATACAATTGGCATATTACCATTTCCTGGAAGTATCAAATTCTGATCTATACAAGAGTTGTGAGATATTAAATTATTTATTCTTATTTATTATTTTTATTATTATTATTTTCTATTATTATTAGTTATTTCTCTTTTTAAAAATATTTACAAAAGTGTGCTACAATAAAAACTTGCCAAAAAACATTTCATATACTGAGATTATTTATATATTTCCTACAGGATAAAAAGGATGCTTCTTCAGACGAGGAGCCCATTTGGATTTGCGTGTGTGGAAAATGCTTGGAGACCTTTGTTGACACTTTTGCAAACATTTTCATTCAGCTTTTTTTTTCAGCTCGCAGCTCGCACATCAAAGCCAACAAAAAGTGCTATTCAATAAGCGCAAACATTTCTTAAAGCCTTCTTTCAAATTTGCAGTTCGCATCGTTGACCCCAGCCACAGTTACCGTTACCGTTACCGTTGCCGCTGCCGGAAACCGTAACTGTTTCTGCACCCGTTCCTAAGGTCAGCTTGTTTATGCGCCAAATATCCATAAATAGTTTTACGCTCTTAAGGATAGCTGCGAGTCGTAAGTGCGTCGGCAAGGATAAGTACAGTGAACGCCAGCTAAACGCAACGCACATATTTTTAAAGGCAATTCGTGTTGCAGAAAATCAAATATGATTCTAAGGGAAATTTGATTGTAACTAAAATAAAAGCTAAAAAAATAATATTCAAATGTGCTAAAAACGAGAAGAGAATAATTAAAATTATTTCCTAATAGAAGAATTTAATTTTTGGTGGGAAAAACAATTGAAAATACGATTTTAGTCAAAGTATTTAGTATTCTCGTATTCGAGTGACCACTGTGGAAGGATAAAGCAGGCGCAGGTCCACTTAAGGTACCAACAGGCAGTGGCGTCGGCGGCGGCAGGAAGGCAGCTAGACACATTTGGGCAAAACTTCTGGCTCCATTCTATCGAAGAGCTGGGAACAAAGGGAATCAACAAAGGCGCCTGCTTGCTCGAAATACAGTTAGCAATTTAATCAGCTTGCCTCTCACCACAAGAGAGAGAGAGAGAGAGAGTTGGTTTTGGGGGGGGGATTGAGTGAGGGGGTGCGGGCGACTGCTGCCAATGATGTTGTCAAATGGCTGCCCCTCTGTTTGCCCCAACTTGCGACAAGTTTGTGTTTAATGTGGCGCAAGCAAAAAAAAATTTGCTCAGCTACTTTTGCCCCATTGCCCGACGCCAACAGAATTTGTAATGCGTACCGTAATAATAATATTGTTTAAATGTTGTTGAATTCAGATTCAATTAAAGCGGATTTGGAGTACCAGGGCTACGCTTAATTAGCACTGCTTTCCAACGGAATAGCCCCAGGCGCTGCTGTAGCAAAAAACCAAATAATTTAAAGCACAAGGACGAAGGCGCGTGCAGCACTCAACTCGCAAGGGTTTTTGTGGCAATAATGGGAGCAGTCCTTTTAGAGTCGCCTCCCATAAGCCGCCCATATCGAGCTGCATTTGTATATCGAAAAGCCCTTTTGAGAATCGACAGCCATGCAAATTGTTCCATAATTACTTATTATTGATAAAAAAAAATATAGACTAATTAACATATTGGGCTGGCTTAAAAATTAATTCATAAGTTTTTATTCTTATTTTTATATTGTATTTTTCTTGGTTATATTTAAAATTATTATAATTAAAATATTACAATTTTTGGTCCAATTGCCAAGCTTTAGACTATTTTCTAATTTTAGTTAGTAGTTTTTTATTTAAATTATTTTTTCTTGTAATAAGAGACAAGAAAAGTTTAATGCCGTTTCATTTCAGACTGTTTTTCGCCGGACACGCCTAAACTGTTGAAACACGTCCAACCTGGGGGAAAAATTCCTGGCAATGATTTTGTCTGTGATATTGGCGAGACAAATAGGATTAAGGTTACTTTGGTTAAGTATTATTTTCCATTTACTTAATATAAAATAGAGATTATAATGCCGAAACTAGACAATAACTTAAAATAAACTTAAAAATCAGCGGGAGACCCCAACAAAATCGACAGGTAATTACCCAATTCCTTAAGATTACAGCATACTTTTAAGCTGCGCAAACAATTTAAGCTGTTTCTGATGTCTGCTGTGCAGATGGCGCCAGCACTCTATGCAAACAATGCGCTAATATTAACAGTGCTGGTTTGCGTCTTAGATGTATTAACAGAATGCTTTTACATATAGCTGTATGAAATGATGTGCGTGAAGATAAAATGACGACTATAGATGGCGCTAACAAATATATTTAAATAAGAAGATAAATAAACTTTTTTAATGAAATTTTTAGTGGTTTATTTATTTTACGATATTAGCGTAGCGACCTATCGACGTAAGAGAGCTCAGAAATTAATATTCTTTTTAAATTACAATATTTATTTTTATTTTAATTAGCGAAACATTCAATTAATCTTATTATTTATTAAGTCTCTAAATACAGATTTCAATTTGCATCTCTGTGTAAAATATTGCTTAAGGAAGTAAAATCTAAAATTAAAGAATACAAATTTGAAATCTAAATAAGCCATTTTTAGCTAAGCCAACTTAAGAGATACATTTTTACTTTTACTAAACTGACAATTTGAATGTGCTGCAAGAGTCGCATTCAGTTTTCACTGCCTCTGCGTTTATTGCCAACAATCTGTTGTCGACCATTTCAAGCGCACTTTGGACCACAACAACGATGAGCATGATGATGATGATGATGATGATGATGATGATGATCACAGCGTTAATGATGATAACACTGATGATGGCAGCTAAAGTTGAAGGATGCGTGCGCCATAATAAGCCACAGTTACAGCTACAATTACACATGTGCCTCTGTGTGTATGTGTGTGTGTGTGCTTGTCAGTGTGTGTGTGTCCTTGTCGATGCTGCATGCGAATTGCCTGCGGGGCCTGACAATGCAGCTATATGTGTGGGTGGGTGTGGCCATAAGGATGGCACGGTTGGCGCGAGAGGGGCAGAGGGGAGGGGCTAGCAAGTGCAACTGAGCGCTGACTGTGCCCGGGCACACTTGACGCAATCTTAATAACCATGAAGCAGCGTGGCTAATTAGCACAAAAAGCTTCGCAATAACCATGCTCAATGAGGCACAGGGCAACCCAACAAAACTGGGAGACTAAACAACAATGCGCCGGGCGAGGGCGTGCAACACGCGTCGTATGCTCAACGAGGTCTCTGTGCCCCACTGCCTCTGCCTCTGCCACACTGCCTCTGGGAGGAGGTTGACTAGCGAGCGAGCGAGCAAGCGAATTGCTGGGCAATCTGCTGCACTTGAGCAACCACCTCTCCGCCTCTTGCACCACCTCTCTCTCTCTCTCTCTCTTGTACCCCCCCCCCCCCCACCATCTCTCTCTCTCTCAGATTCATCTCTATGTGCACACTGCGTGTTGATTTTTGGTTCTGCTTTCGGTTTACATATCAAAACAATTAGCTTTCTATTCGCTCCGCATACTTTGAATTAGTTGAATTGGGTATCATAAAATTAGAAATATTTATTCACATTATATATATTCATATTATATATTATATCAATCTAGTAATATCTATTTCTGTGCTGGAAATCAAGAGGGAAGGATCAATAGACAAGGATTAGCAAAAAACCACAGAGGCAATTCTAATAAATGTTTTGTATCTTTAAGAAATATTTAGGTAATTTTGGGTTTTTATATGTGTTGACAAAAAAATGAGTAAATTCGCCACTTAATAATACAGGGTATTCCCTAGTAGCGCCATCTCAATTAGAGCTATTATTCATGTTGCCATCATTGTTGCGATGTGAATGAAACGGGTTGGGGAGGGGCGTTGAGGGGTTGGTTGCTTGGAGTGCATTTTGTGCGTGGTGCGGTTGCCCTCAAGGCCGCACTGGGCTGAAACGCTGATGAATTGTCCAGGTCGTTCCAGAGAACTGACTGCCGCCTGCTGCTGCCTGTTCAGCAATTGTTTGCACAATCAACTTGCGTTGCTTAACCCAGAGCAAGGCTCCTCCTACTCCTCCTACTCCTCCTACTACCCCGCACTACCTTGCAGCACACTCAAATTGTTGCTCAATTGTTTACGTGATGTTTTGGCTAAATTAGAAACAGTGCCAATCTCGGAGGCAAGCGCAAACACCAGGTCCAATTCAATTGCGTATACGCCAAGTTGGGCTTCCGTGCGCTGCTCTTTTTCCGGCAAGTTTTCAACTAGAAACCAAGTGTAACTTTTGCCAGTTTAGAGCACCCCAACCCTGAAATGGTGCAGGTCCTCACATCAGCTGGGATTGGGATTGGGTTGGGTTGTGTGCTTCAGTTTCAGGGAGTCCTGGCCTCAAGCGTTTTGTGTACTTCCCTTCGTCCATTAATTGGCTCGCATATTGCCAATTAAGTTGTTTGTGAAAAACGGAAAATTAATTTGGATTTGCCTCACTTTTACATTCCGATTCAAATTCCGTTTGCTGCAATGCTCGGTGTGTGTGGGGGGGGGGAGGGGGTCGAGTTTTGAGCGGGGTCGAGATGCGGTAATTGAAAACTGGGCCCATTCCGGAGGCAGAGCCATAAATTTTCAGAGAGCAGCGCAGCAACTCAACATTAATGGTAATGGCTGATTGGAAACTCGTTTCTAGCATTAACATAATCGCTTTAAAATTGAAACTGAAACTAAAATGCAGTTAACAAGAACAACAAAAACAACAACAACAACAGCAGCAACAACAACAACAACAACAACAACAACAAATACGAGTCGCACACACATCGCTCACCTTTGTGAACCGATTTCTGACCATTGTTTTAGTTTCTTCCACTTCTGCCTAGTTTTTTTTTTTTAGCTTTTTTACAAAATTCAAAAATTTAAAAGCGTTCCAAATACACGAGGCATTTTTTAAAAGTTAGCAAATAAAGAAATTTGTTAATTAAATTTATATACAATTTCGAGAAAATAAAATTTTACTCAAATCAAAATTCATTTTTATATATATTTAAAAGAGCAAAAAGTGAAGTATAATTAAAAATTTACTACAATTTATTTACCAGTTTGCAATCATAAATCTTTACAGCTTAAATTTAATTTTACTCAAATGAAAATTAATTTTTTTATATATATTTAAAAGATCTAAAAGTGAAGTATAATTAAAAATTTATTAGACTATTTGCGATGCTTTAAAAATTTAAATTTATATACAATTTTGAGAAAATAGAATTTTACTCAAATCAAAATTAATTTTTATAAATATTTAAAAGAGCAAAAAGTGAAGTATAATTAAAAATTTACTACAATTTATTTACCAGTTTGCAATCATAAATCTTTAAATTTCGATAAGGTAAATGTTATTTATATTAGCCTATTTTCTATTTTCTTGAATCGCTTTAATAACTTTTAAATCGACCCTCGCTCGCTGGTGGCAATGTATTAACATATCAGCATTTGTTAAATGACGTTTGACTTTTGTGTGACAATGCGATATTAATTCAGAGTGGTGCCCCTCGATGGCTGCCACTGTATTTTTTTTTTTTTTTTTGGCCAAATAATATATTTAAATAACTCAATTAAGCATAAAAACACAACTGGTGGGCACTCGGAGCCATGGAATTCCCAATGAAATGCGTTGATATATGGCTAAATAACAATAACTGTCAAGCAACATTTTTTAATTAGCAGCCAAAGCGCCCAGCTTCGAAAACTTTTGATAAATAATCGAATAAAATATGCAACTTAACCAAACAAATAAATAAATAAACCAACTGAAAATGTCTGCGCTGGCAGAGGCCACTCCGACGACGCCTCAAGGTGTGCCCACAAAGGTTGTTGTTGCGACCACGTTGCCCCTCTTCTGGTATTGGTACTTGTCTGGTATGGAAACGCCAAAAAAAAAAAAAAAAAATACAGAGAAGATCTTATCAATATGTGAAACAAATTAGATACTATATTGATAAAAATTAGGGTCATATGCAGTAGATAGGAAATCGGCATGACAACTCACAGCAACAATTATTGACGCATATATTTTGGTTTCTCAATTTTATTTTATTTTAAGGAGCACTTTAAATGATGTAAATTAATGAAACCAATTTCCATTGGAAATACTCTACTCTGGCTACAGGTCATCAGCGAGTTGTACATGGCCTAAATACTATTTTTTTGTAAGCCCATTTTAAAGATATATGCTAACGATTATGGCTTAAGGTAATCGTCAGCCTCATAACATTTCGAGCAGAATTTAAATTTAAAAAATTGCTTATTAATATGAAAAAAATTCGTTGGGCCACCAACGATAAACGATAAATGCGACTAAAAGTTTTTGGCATTTACATCTAATGAATATGCAAAACCATAAATATCTCTCCATCCATATATATATATATATATCTCACGTACACATTGGCCCATATGCAGATATGTATATATATATATATATATATATGTATGTAGCATATATGCATTTGTGTGGGCTCGTTAATATAAACAGTTTGCATATATTTTGTGGGCCTGGTTGCCAAAGTGGGCACAAAACGAGCGAAGCTGTTGAAATAAAAACATTTGGCATTTTATTTGATATCTGCTTATTAAGTTATATGCATTTCATTACCTTCTCGCATCTCAGACTTAAGATGGCCAATTATAGATTTTTGTTTCGGAATTTATGAATCAATTTGTGTAGTTTTTACGACTCAATTTAGAGATTTCGCTTATGGATTTTTAAATAGAATTTGAGACTTTGTTGAACAGTGCGGATGAGTTATGAGGCACATTGGGCAAACTTCTTTGAATGAAGTATTATAAAATGAAAATTATAAATCGATCAAATCAAATCTATTTACGAGAAATTACTAAGTTTTAATAAGTTATTTTTTTGATGAATTATACATTAAAATATTAGTCTATTAAATAGAAGCAAAAAAAAAAACAATGCAAAAATATTGTTTATTTTTAAAGGACTTTTAAAATTAAATTATATACGAAGTTTTGTTCATTTTTTGTATTTAAATGTGAATGAAATCTGTTTTATTTGCGATATGCAAATCCATTTCTAAATTCTATTAGCACTTTACACACAAACTTGTTGAATTTCAGTAATAAAATTTTGTCATCAAAAAGAGCTGAACTCCAATTTGAGTCCATTGGCCAGCTTTTGCCAAGTTCAAGTTAATTAAATTTATGGAGATTTTGACTCGAATACATTTGCAGTCGCCTCAATTCCCACACACAGCGCCCAATGGTGCCCAACGAGATAGCCGAGACATTGAAATAATATATAAATACTGAAGACATTGGTTTAATCAAGTTATTAACTCGTGAAATATCAACACATAGACCTCAAAAAGACTAAATTATAAATATTAAATGACATAGAAACGAAACGAAGCCAACACACAAAAAACAAAAAAACCAAAAAAAAAAAAAAAAAATGGAAAACAAATTGACAGCAAAAAAAAATATATGCGATATGAAGATATTAAGACATGAATAATTAATATCACTGATGAAAACTTAATGAAGAAATAGAAACACACAAAGACAGCTGGACAAGAAAAGAAATAGATAAATAAAGAGTGGACGGAGTCTTCAGCACGACTTGAAATATATTTGTCATAGTTTCAACGACGACGCAAAATGCTAAAAACCGGAGGCTTCCAGCGCCAGATGATATCGCATTGAGTTGTGGAGGGGACCACACACACACACACACACACACACACACTCCAACAATGAGGCAGATGAGCAAGTTTTTTGTTGTTGTTGTGTTTGGGCAATTAATTTATTATTGGCAACTTGAAAATTTATCGATTGGAAAATCAAAGCAAGAAAAGAAACAAAAACAAAAAGAAAAAGAAAAAAACGGAGCAGCAATTTGTAGATCATAAAATTGGTTGACTGCTGCCGCTTACAGATCGGGCTTATATGGACACGATGTGCTTAATGCCATAACTTATACAAATTTCACATTTTTACAGCTGGTCCGGCGATACACTACACTATTATGTAGAATGCTTGGATAGGCGAGGAGGTCCCCATGCGACCCGACCCATTGATCAGCCGCTAACAATTTCAATCCATTAAAAGCGCAACGCGGAGCAGAAAAACTGTTGCCTCTAATCAGCCGGCCAAATAACAACTTAATTAAAGGCCCTAAAAGCCAACGTCTCTCCTGGCACATCTGTCTTCGCCTCCAGATCCACCATCTCTACTCCTCACTACCTGTCCCCGTTCCAGTTCCAGTCTGTGCCTCGTTCGCCGTCTGCATCTGTGTGGGGTGCACCAAAAAAAGCATTTCCAATTTACACTTTGCTGCTAATTTGCGTTGACGCTTTTAGAACCGCCCGGAGCGCTCCACAACTTGAGCTCATCATCTCTCAGGTTGAGCCCCTCTCCCCCCGCCAGCTCCCCTCTAACCAACCATCCTTCCGCGTTGCATTCCACGATGTTGTCCTCGCCATGTCCAAGTGTCTGCCTGTCTATATATGTCTCTCTCTCCCCGTCTCTCCGTCTCTCCCTGCCTGTCTGTCTGTCTGCCCTGTCTGTCCGTGTGTGTTTTATTATTATGATGCATGCGATGGCGACGTCGCCGTCATCCTCGACGTCTCATAGCCATTGACATGTACCTTATGCTCGTGCCCCATCCTTAGCTGACGTATGTTGTTGTTGTTGTTTTTGTTGTTGCTGTTGCGTTTGCTGTTGTCGCTCTGTTGTTGTCATTCAGCGTCATCGTCAGCGTTGAAATTGTTCATTTCGAAAATGCCTCAATAACAATAACAATTGTCGTAAAACTGCACAGGATACTGAGCCAAACAGAGCACACAGCTTTGTCTCTGCATATATGTGTGTATGTGTGTGTGTGTGTGTGTGTGTTTGTGTGCGATTGTGTGTGATTATCTATAAAAGGATTTTGAGCAGATTAATTGCGCGTGATTGAAGCGCGCTGCTTCTGCTGTTGCACAGTGGCACCAAGTAGCCTTTATTGAACAGCAACAAAAAGCTCATTGCTATAAAACTACAAAAAATAAATATTCACTCGCAATGGGTTAGTAATAAAGCTAGTAAAAGCAAACTTGACAGCAATGAATCCAGTAAAATGTTTTCTTTTCAACAACAACAAACAAAAAAAAAACCGCAGATTGTAAATTTTCTGCCAGTAACCAAAACCAGCAAATAAAAATAAAAAATTTGTTGTTGCAATTGTTGAGAGTGGTTAAGTATTTAAATGAAAGACGCTTTTCTCTAATAAAAATGTACTTCACATGCAACTTCCGCTAATTTCACAGCACTTTCTCATTTGGCCAATTTAACAACCACTGTGCTCTCTGCCCCCCGTCCACATTTTACTTACTCACACATACATGTATAAGCTGGCATCGTATTGCCATATAAGTTTGTTGTCAGTGGGTAGGAGATGCGGAGCGCGAAGACGAGGGGTGGGCAGCGAGGTGCTGTGTCTGACTCTCTGTGAGCACGGCAGTAATATGAGCAGTAATAAAATTTGAATTTATGACGAGATTCCATTAAAGCTTCTTCACCACACTCATCACACACTGCAAGGGAGCCCAATCTGCACAGAGGGGGGTGGTGTGTCGACGGGAGGGAGGGCATACAATATTTGCCTTTACTGCCTGCACAATGCGAGATAAACAACTCGAATGAGAGAGAGAGAGAGTGAGAGAGAGGGGGGCCGGTCTAAAACAAATTTAGCAAGCAAAAACAAAAATCAACAACAAAGAAAAAAACAACAAAAAAAACAGCTACAAAAAAAGAAGCTCAAATTGAAACGCAGAAGCAAAAACAATCAAATGTAAAGATGAAGATGAAGAAGAAGAAGAAGATGCTGGTCTTTGCAGCAGTGAAAATTTCTCGTAATAATGTGATTTGATGCGGCAGCCAAACCCCCCTAACACCTCTCCTCATATCCATCACCTGGCCAACTACCCCAACAACGACAACATTTGCACGGCAGCAGCTGGACAACAACTTTGTCTACCAGTTATACTCCGCATATATACAGACTACATTCAATAACTGTCCCAGTCCTTGGCACTGATGGGTAAGGTGGTGCGGTGGGGGAAGGGGGGTTTATATGACTTCGATTTCATTACGCATAAACGAATTGAAATGAATTTTTATTGCACAACAGCAAAAACAAGCAGACGAACATCGTTTCAATGTTGTTGCTGTTGTTGTTGCTGTTGTTGTTGCTTTTGCTGTTGCTGTTGTTGTTGCTTTGCTCTTATCTTTTGTTTAATGTAAAAACATTGTTGAATTGAGCAGCGAAATTAGTCGTCGATTAATAATTTTGCCCGTTTCGATTAAGCAGTTGTCAAATTGCGTTAAGCTTTTTATACAATTAGCGTGCGCTAATTAAATAATCACATTCATAAATACAAAAACAGCTCTCAGAAAGCTGCCGAGTTTTTTTTTTCGAACTCCCACGCTGCGATAAGGATATATCAGAGCGACGGCTCCCACGCTACAGTTAAAGAGATACAGATACAGATACAGATACAGATACAGATACAGGAATAACAACAGCAACATGAACAGCAACAGATACCGAGTAATTGTCATTAAACATTGTGTGGTGCAAGTGGTTTGAGCAGTTGAAACGACACCCGAAGGTTTGCCGCAATGCTTTCCGGGAATTCACTCATGGCTTGCAGAAGAAATAAGTCAACAACAACACTCGAAGTGTGTCTCCTTTCGCGGCATTCCCATAAAAAAAGAGATGGGAAACATATTTATATATATATATATATATATATATATAGAGAAAATACATAAATATACTGGCAAACAATAACAACAAATTGTTTAACAACAAAATATAAATCTTAATTGAATTGTGATACCAAGATGTTGACTGACTGCCACGACTGAATGCCCAACAGATATATAGATGAGAACGGCAACGGGATCCCATGCTCAGGTGGAGCACATGTTTCTTTCTTTCTTTCTTTCTTATTTTTTTTTTTTTTTTGGCCCATTCTCGGACTGATTTCGGGCTGTGTGTGCCTGGCTGGGTCTCAGGTTCGGCATGGTGTGCTTTGTTATGAAAGTGGGTGTGTTCCACAATAGCGCATTCTTTACAACTAGCTATATTGACTTTTCTGTGTACGTTCAAGTTATCTGCTGCAGACACAATGCGCACACTGCCCGTACCCACCACATCCGTATCTATCTGTGGATGTCTATGGGTGCTATCTGGCATTTTATAGATGCTTGCATTTGGAGTTTTATGGCCAAATACACATGTCTTTATTAATAACCATTATTGCTTGGGCACACAACTCGATTGTTTTCGTTGCTGTTGTTGTTAAAGGCGAAACTCTCTCAAAAGTGGCATGTTGCCTCAACTGGCCATAAGTGACTAATTGCAACGACACTTATCGCAGACCAGTGAGAAAATATAATATTTATATTTAGCAATCATTTGCATGCTTCATATTTGTAATAAATAAAACTCAGCAAAGAGTTGCCTGAGAACCTTAATATGGTTGTACAATAAATATATTTTTCTCAGCAAATATAATCGTTTGAACATAAAGTTTTTCTCCTGAAAATTTTAATTAAAACTCCCCAAGTTGTCGGGTAAAAAAGTCAAAGAGTCAGCAAGCACTTCCCTACAAAAAGTTGCAAAAAAAAAAAATAAATATATTTAGGGAACGGTCACAATTTAAAACAATTGTGCAAAGGAACACCTTTATGCAAAAAAAAAAAAGTAAAAATGGAAAAATGTCAAATCTCTGAAGTTGTAAATATAAATAGGGCCTGGAAACATTTCAAGAATTGCCTACGGCTTATGAAATTGTTCAATTTCGAGTGGCTCAAGCCTTAAGATTTTTGGCCATAGTGCATAACAAAACTAAATAGGGCACACTGATTTAGGGCACACTGATTTAGGGCACACAATAACGCGAGAGTAGGCTGAGAGATGGGAGAAGAGAGAGGAAGACCTTCTGCCAGAAGGCGAGATAACAATGAGTGCAACGTACACAGATTTGGATTTAAATTAAGCTAAATCCGCTCAAGCGCACAGATCGACAAATGCAAGCCGTATGTGTGTGTAAGTGTGTGTAAGTGTGTGTGTGTGTGTGAGTGTGTGTGCCGCTAATAGACAACAAAATGGTACACAAGATACAGATACGTTTTGCAGATACAGTTGATCATGCAAAATGGAAAGCGCTTAGTTAAGTGCCACACAAGATTGCAAGTACCTACGAAACTGTTGCCGGACAGCAGCTTAACAACAAGTGGCGATGGGCGAGGGCGAGTGCGAGGGGCGAGGGGCTGAGGGCAACTGAATCTGAGCGATGACCATAAAATAGGTTAAAACCCACTTGGATGCTGCTGCTGCTGCTTCGCTTAATTTGCATAAAAACTTAAGATACTCGTTGCAAGTGGCAAGTGGCAAGTCGCAAGTCGCGAGTCGCGTGAATGAGCGACGGGGCAGCTGCGGATCGGTCGCGCGTGCACGCCAGGCGCAACTTCCTGGAAAAGGACCGCCAAAGTTGTTGCCGCCGTCGCCGCCGACGCCGCTGCTTCTGCTGCTGTTTTTGATGTTGTTGTTGTTGCTGTGCTTGTTGTACCTGCCGCGTGTGAAAAAAAAACGTCAGATCCCAGGCAAAACGTAGGCCCAGTTCCAGCATCGGCATCTCAGCGTTACCAGTTTTTGAGCCGACTTTGAGTTTTTAGCCAAGTGCAATCGATACTTTTACCTAGCCAGCTGATACAAACTGAACACTCGAGTTGGAACTTGTTCTGTATATGTCATTGGCTAAACGGAGGCAGGCTCTCAACTCATTAAATCTAATATCTTTCTTATCTTTATGTATCTCAATCTGTAGTTGAGCAACATTGTCAACTTTGCCGCTGGCCATTTTTATGAATGAGCAGCCCGAAAACAGAAAATACAAATAAAAATCGAAGGAACGAAGATCGAAGCAGCGGAGATCAACGCTTGGAGATAACCAAGTAAACAGAACAGAGTGAAGAGATAAGAGGGGGGGACGGGGACGGGGAGTGAGTGAGTATTACAGCGTGTGTGTTCGCCCATCGCATCCCAACTCAAATCCCTTTCAAGCAAGTTAATCATTGGAAAATCACTTCCTTCTCAGCATTTCACATATGCGCCGAGATTAGTGCAAATTTCATTTGGTTCGCAAGCAACAAAAGCATCTTTCAAGTGCTGCCAAGCGAAAAGCAAACAAAAAAAATATATATATATATATGTATCTACAAGATACAAATGTATTTCCTGCATCGCCGAACCACACGCAAAGTGCTTAGACAAATTTGCATAGGAATTAGGAGAGCGAATGGGTATTTTTTTTTTGAAATCTTTTTTTAGTTTGCATATCCCCCCCCAAATTAAATGCTACGTTTCGGTTGGCCACTTGACAGCTGTCAAAAGGCCAGGCAAATATTTTGTCAGCCTGGGTAGAACTAAAAAAAAAAAAAAAAAAAAAAAATAAACAAGGAATAGTAAAGAAAAGGGATGCCTAATTAAGCAATTTACCAAAATGCATGCACCTTGTTGCTTCAACAAATTCAACAAATTCCCAATGCAAAGTGTATATGCTCAAAACCCCTATATATATATACATATCCCAGAATATGTCTGCTTTGATTCTGGGCTGTTTGTTTTTCTGTCAATTTGAGAAAATCACAAGCGCGCGCGCCACATCACATCTTAACCCTATTATGGGCTATGGCTATGAGCTATGGGCTAGGGATTTGAGCTTGGGTTACAGGGCCAGGTAAATGGGAAAAGGTTAAGAATGCATTTTAGGCCTTTGTTTGCGCTCTGCGCTGCGCTGCACGCGTTCATAAAATGCATCAGCGAATTGGAATTGAGAAATGTGTTGGACAAACAAATCGAGGCGGCAAAACGCTAAAAATCTTTAGCTCTGTTTGCTCACATTCATGGGAATATGGCAGCAAGTGCCGACGCCATGATACCAACATGCCAAGTGTCCCGTATATACACCAGGTTCCATGGCCCATTGAACATCCCATTCGATCCTCAGGCAGCCAAAATCCACTTGCCACCAGCCAACACTGAGCGCTGCGCACTTTACGATATTTGATTTCCTCATTTACGGATTTTATTTTCTTTTAAATTTACCGATCGCCCGCCCTCACCCCGCTCCTCCTGCCTCTCTCCGCCACTCGCATCCGACTTCGGCATCGACTTTAAACATTGATCTATCCAGCGGCTGCTGTCTTCTTCTGTTTGCCAAGTTTTGGATGTTTTATCGCTTGATTGGTTCGGTTCGGTTCGGTTCGGTTCGGTATGCTTTGGTTTGGTTTGCTGCTTGACTGCTGTTTGTCCATGTTGACCCAGGGCACGTTACCATCCACAAATTGAGCTGTAAGCCAGCCATGCTGCACTTAGCTGCACATCAATGATGCTGCCCGAAACTGTTCTACAGATGCCTATGATAATTGATATATAGAATCATCCATTATACTAAATTATATAAATTTTATAACAATAAAATTTATATCGAATAAATATTAAAATAATCCAATTATTCGAGATACCTAAGCTAATTGAGATACAGAATCATCTTCCATTATACTAAATCATATCAATTTTATTTTTATAGAATTTCTATAATTTTAATTGAATAAATATTAGAATAATCCTATAATTGCACTTTAAAATTTAGTTGGCAATTAAAGTTAATAGATAAAAATTAATTTTAAATTTGTTTTTGTCATATACACTGTTATCAGCTAATATATAATAATATTACCATATCCCTCTCAATTCTAAACTTTTTCTGTCCCCACTTTTCTACAGCATCGAATCCCTCGTTTTTTCAGCAAAGTTGTTGACCCCAGAGTGGAATCTTCCTCCAACTACGACTCCTTCCCAACCTTTCCCAACAATTCTTGCAAATTGATTAATTAACGATCGCCGATCGTTTTATTCCATTCCCTCTCCACACTCATCACATAGCAGGAGATCGTTTCCCTCCAGCGCTACCCCTACCCCCGTTGCTGGTTCCCTCATATGCATAACCTCAATTTGTCGCCACATGTCACACCAAGAAAAACGACGAAACGTTTCGGTTTCGATTTAGGCGCCACCAGCTGTTCAGCACACCCACTCCGCAGCCGAACCCAGCAGACTAACCCCGATGTCACCGCCCCTGTCCCTATCCCTGTCCTGTCCCTTACCATGTAATCGTCCCGCTGATGACATCTTTGGCACTGGTTGCCGCCTGGCGTTTCATTTAATTGAGTTCACAGCCCAAAAAAAAAACAATAACAATAAAAAATTAATTCAAAAACAACAAAAATGAAATGTGGAACCTTTTAACCTTTTTTCGTGTCGCAGTCCCCAGGCTCAGTGGCATCGGGCATCGGGCATCGGCTTTTAATAGCCCATGAGCCGAGGCGCTGAAGACCGCATTGGTCACTCCTTGATCGTTTTTTTGTTTCCCTGTTGTTGTTGTTGTTGGCGCTACACCGACGCCAACAGCAGCTGCCGTTTCATTTTTGGGTTGTCAATTCAATTAAAGCCTAGGAACGCACACGAAATCCAAGAAAGATCGCCTCAATTAGAACCTCTTAGGAACGTGCGCTCAAAAAAAAACAAATTAAGAAACATTTTTTTTTAACTAAAAGAAATGTTACAAAATTAGCCCAAAAATTTCATGCTCTTGCCACATTCTTGTGGCCGATTGTGTGTTGTTTTTTTTTAATTTTGTTGTAGATCTTTGGATCGATGGGTCGATGGGTCTCGATCTCTTGATCGTCGTGGTCGTCTTGTGGTCTAATGAAGCCAATCAACATCAACGCCCGCTGACTTGTTGATCTTTTGTCCATTCAGCGGCGCAATTAATGCATTTGTAGATTTATTAATACGGAGTTGCACTTCGTCGCTGATCGCTGATCGTTGATCTGCTGATCGCACGATGAAGATATTTCCTTTCTCACACTTTCCACAAAAAAAAAAAAAAAAAATGAATAAAAAAAAGTGAGGCAAAGACGAAATGAAGCACAAAGATGGTACAAAAAAAAAAAAAGAAGCGGCATGAAAAAGCATTCAGCACACAAAACATGACACGATGACAAGCAAAAAGAAGCGCCAGGGCAAGATCACTGATCAGGCGAGGCATTAAAACTCAGTCAGTTCAGATCGCTCCATAGAGTTCAGCTCTCCGCTGTTCTCATCTGTTCCGAACTGTTCCGATCTGTTCTGTTCTGTTCTGTTCTGCGCTGTTCGGTTCGCTGG